>OU898284.1:65639761-65710901 GCA_918026665.1 Diabrotica balteata | reverse complement strand
CTAAACGCAAGAATGCAAGGAAAAAGACCTGTTGGAAGACCAAAAAAGAGATGGGAAGACGAGGTAGATGAGGATGCCAAAAAATCTCCTAAAAACGCGTTCATGGAAAAGAACAGCAGTAAATAGAGATGTTTGGAGAGGTTTAATGAAGGAGGCCAAGGCCCGGCTTGGGCTGTAGTGCCATTGGATGGATGGATGGAGGGTATATTGCCAGGTCCGGGCGCTTTTTTGCTTTTGAGTGAAATACAGATATCCCTTACTTCCTTTTTCGTGATTCTTATAGGAGATGCTTCAACGCGTATGTTTTGGTTACTTTCTTTTATTTTGAATTCCATTCGGTCTTCTTGTAACAGTTTACTGAAGTACACGTCCCATGTTTCTAACGAAATTGGTGAGATTAAATCTTTTTTCTTGTCGTTGGTCCTAAGAGATTTAATAAGTTTCCAGCTTTCTGTACTTCTAGTTCCTCCTATGTACGTATTTAATTTTTGACAGTTTTGATCCCAGGATTCATTTTTTTTCTGTCTTATCATTTGTCTCACCTTAGCTTGATGGTTTTTGTAATCAGACCAATTTGTATCTGTTTTTGCACTTAAATATTGTTCATACTTTTGTTTCTTTTGTTTTATCGCTGTGTCTATTTCTTCATCCCACCAGTATGGAGTATTTTTGTTTTTCTTTTCGTAATATCCAAGCGCTTCTTTTGCTGCAGAGTGAATACTTTCTTTAATGTAATTGTAGTGGTCTTCGATGTTATTGAAATTTATGTTTTCAAGTTTCTCGTTCAGTCTGTTTTGGTACAATATTTTTACACTATCTTGATCTAGGCTGATAATATTATATCTTACATCTTCTGCCATCTCTGAGCGAACTACTGGTTGTTCATTCTGGCTTCTTCTTGAAAACATTATTTTTGCTTTTAAGAAATGGTGATCGCTTCCACAAACTGCGCCTCTATAAGCTCTTACATCGTAGATTTTAAGATTTGATCTTTGGCGTACAATCAAGTAATCTATTATAGATTTTAGATTCCTTGTTCTCTGTCCCCAGGTGTATTTGTGTACTTCTCGATGCTGATAGAATCCATTTGTAATACGGAGCTGGTTCTGTTCGAGTTTATATAGCGTTTTTTAAAAGGAAAGTGAAGAAATTTATGTATCAGGGTTTTTAAAATTATATATATATATATATATATATATATTATATATATATATATCTCTTTCTGAGTCTGTTGGCCATACTCATCACATTTGATCACTTTATATAGCTCCCAGCATCTATGTGTAAGCATAACACTTACACATAGATCTGATGTTTAGTTGCTTCGACACATATTAGTCGTATATTTGTTAGGTAAGGTAGTTGTATATAACTTTTGTATAACCGTCACGGTTTTTTTAGTATTTATATTCCCTACCTTACCTATCTGGGATTTAGCTTTAGTACCGTTAGGACCTAGTCAACCTTAGTGTTAAGATTTCGCTTCTCCCATGGACTTAGATTATATATTTACTAATACATGTTTTTGGGTTTGGCCCAGTAGTGGGGATATTTCATTTTGTCGTGGCTTTTTGGTCCTCGTATACCGTAGTCCCACTACTGTAATTATATTTTCTATATATGTATATATGTATGTATGTATGTATGTATATATATATATATATATATATATATATATATATATCTTTTGTAAATACAGTTTTTAAAAAAATTCCATTTAATAAAATATTTTTTATTAATTAGGTTGATGGTTGATATTTTATATTCCCTTCTCACCGTTAAATAAAAACATTATTTATTTGCTGACTCCTTCATTGTTAGTATAGAGAAACAAAAGTCATAATGTAAAACAAGTGTATAAGTGAGAAAAGTACAAGAGGCATAACTCTAAAAAATTATTGATAACGCTGTTAATTATTAATTATTTTCCAAAAAAATATTATGTTAAGTCTTGCGGGAGGGTATCACATTAAAAGTAAATATTTTTGTCAAGCAACCCAATAATAAAGAAGGAGCTGGATTATACAGCAGTTCTGTAATTAATATATATATATATATATATATATATATATATATATATATATATATATATAAATATATATATATATATATATATATATATATATATATATATATATATATATATATATATATATATATATAAATTTTCGAAATCAGAGGGTGACATTCGGGTGAAATTTTTATAGTGACCACTTATTTCTTCAGATTTCACATACAATATAAGAGCGGTACCTGAACGTTTCTTATAAAACATACAAAAAAAAATTAGATCAGAAAAAATTATTAGTAACGTAAAAGAAGACATAAATAAAATTTTTTATTCACTTAAGAAATAGTTAATTGTATATATTTGTATCTAATAAGTTTAAGATTAGTTATAGGTTGTATTAGTTTCTAAGTTTTAAAAATAAATTTATTTTTCTACGTCTTTCTTTTATTTATTAAGTAGTAATCATGCACATTGGTTTTAATGGTTAGAACCATATTGTAATTAACTATTTAAGTTAAAAAAAAGTCACAATTTTATTTAAAATAGTCAACTATATTAAGATGCCACAAGAAAATAGTTTCAACACATTATTAAAGTCATATTGATTACATAAATCGTATGAGTTTATATATATATATATATTATATATATATATATATATATATATATATATATATATATATATATATATTATATATATACTACTGTTAGTTAAAAAATGTGGAAGCGTAAAACAAATATGTTAATATGCTTTGCCTTAAGCGTGAATAAATATGAATATACTACCATACTTATTTTATTCAGAGGCGGCTAAAAGGTTTTTAGTTAAAAGATTTTACTATTTAATATTTGATTTATAAATCAATTTCAGATGATACAAGGTGAGCATTGTCACAAACCCGAATAACTGATACTAAAATTGAAAAGGTATTATTAGAATTATTATTAAGTATTTGAATCTTTCTCAGGTTATACAAGGTGGAATAGGAAACGTCACCGTTTAAATAACTGCTACTAAAGTTTAAAAACAAAATTATAATTTATATGAGGTATACGTAGATTGTCCTCACATTATGCAATTATTACAACAGAGAACATATCCTGCTGATTTTAGTAATGTAACCACGATACTGTATATTATAGTTTATAAGTTTTACTTGTAGTAATTAAGGTGTAGGTGGCACAGGATACTTCACAAACCGAAATAATTTGGTATAGCCGGAATAAATTGTAAACTGGAATAACTGGTCTAATTGGTGTTTCTCACCAAAACTGGTCACAAACCGGAAGAATGGTAAGTTTAAAGGTTAAAAGTCAAAGGGGAAAGATTAAGGGTGGAAGATCAAGTGTTAAAGGTTAACGATCAAAGATCAAGTATCAAAGATTAAGGGTTAAAGGTCAAGGGTTAAAGGTTGGTCAAATAACTGGTTTAACCGGTTTCTCCCACCACAAATTGCACCAGAAATGGTATAGAGTATCTACTGTACACCTTATGAAACTCTTCGGTATTGATGGGCTTAACCATTGGCTTGTGCCACTTGAAAACAAAAGAAGGTATGCTGGGGTTTCCTGTAATACTATTGGTCGTATTGGCTGTAAAAAATGTGGAATCAGTGTATGCAGTAAATGCTTTGAAAATTATCATACTGAAATGTAAAATACCTTTTAATTAAAATTTTGTAGTATAATGGTCCCGACTTTTATTAAAAAAAAGAGAAACTTGCGGTATGACCCAGTGTTGTCATAGCAGCTCATCCCTCTCCAGCCCCTCCCAAGACAAAAGTGAAGATGCCCACATCGGAGGCTGACAACGGTTCCACCTCCAAAAGAGGACAGGAACCAACAGCCCCCGGTGTGAAGCGCCTTCACCCAAGTACCTCCACGGAGGGCACGCCGAGGAAGCATAAGAAGTCACGCGGTGGTGGAAACACCGCTGCGCCTTCCCAAAGCTTCGCGGAAGCTACCTTGAGACATCTCAAGGTTGCTATTATAGATAAGGAAAACCCGTACGGAAAGGTCACCGCCGACCGGGCAAACCTTATTAGAGACAGCCTAATCGAGGAATTGGACAGAAAATTCTTGTCACCCTCCAGCAGCCAGGTAAAAGCACCCACGTTCAAATCGTGGACTCACTCTGGTGAGATTATCAGAGTAGTCTGTGATGACGATGAGGCGCTTGCATGGCTGGAAAAGGCTACAGCTGAGCTCAAACCGTGGGAGAAAGCATCACTGGCAGTTGTCAGTCAGGATAAGCTCCCAAAACTTACCAAGGCCTCTCTATGGATCCCGGAGGATGCTATTAGCACCTCTGATGACCCAGAAAGAGTGCTGCGGAGGTTAGCGGTGCAAAATCCAGACATGGCAGTGGCGAGATGGTGCACCTTCCACCATGAGGCGAAAACAAAGGATCCTAAAGGACACCTGTTTGTCTTCGGAATCGGAGACGATGATATGGCTGTCCTTAGGAAAAGGGCAATGAGGCTGAGCTGCGCGTTCACCTCATTGTACCTAAAAGCAAGCACAAACAAAGTGAAGGATACCTCCTCGGAACCAGGAACCTCAAACACGCGGCAACCGACGACGGTTGCTGAGACTGAGACACCCCTGGTTCCACAGCAGGGAGAAGATCATCAGATGATGGTCGACGAACTCTGCGGAGGAGGTTCCAAAACAACTGAAGATGACCCCTCCTCAACCGATGAGGAAATGGACACCTAAAAAAAAAAAAAAAAACCGAAACGATACCTAAGGCTGCGACTCAATTGAACCAAAGTTCGTCTTTAACAAACCCTACAAAATTGAAACAAGACAGTGTACGGAGACAAACGTGGCAAATGCCTATTGCATATACACCGATGGCTCCAAAATAAAAGAAGGCTCAGGATGCGGGATATACTCCAGATCACTGAACCTAAGAATAAAGTGGGGTATGGGCAAAAATGCCAGTGTACTTCAGACAGAACTAACTGGTATTTCCATAGCCGCAAAAGAGATAACCCAAAAAGGTATAGCAGGGAAAACTATAATGATCTGCACAGATAGCAGACAAGCGCTACTAACCTTGAATAGACCACGTGTCACATCAGGTTTAGTAATGGAGTGTCACGAGTCACTAACTCAAGCTTCGGATGGTAATACCATCATCCTGAAGTGGGTTAAAGGACACAATAGGAATAAAGGCAACCGCATTGCTGACAATTATCTAGGAAGGCGGCAGGCCTAAGACTCCTAGGACCTGGGGATCTTTTTGGTTGGTCAACTACAACAATCGCGGAAATTGTCAAATGTCACTCCCATATGCAAACCGTAAAAAGATGGGAAGAAGGGAAAGGATGTAGACTTGCCAGGTTAACACTAAGTAACCTTGAAGAGTCAACATCAAAGAAGTACTTGGGAATGACCAGGAAAAATCTACGTTTGGCAGTTGGTTTTTTAACTGGTCATTGTCAACTAAGCAAACACCTCCACACACTGGGGCTAGTAGACACACCTCTATGTAGGAAGTGTGAACGAGAAGACGAAACTGTAGAGCATGTCCTATGTGAATGCCCAGAGTTATCGTTAATACGAGAGTACGCGTTCGGCGAGTCCTGGCCTACACCTGCCCACATAAGTGAGATGTCTCCTGGTGACTTGTCCACCTTCCTAGAAATGGCAGGATGGACAATGAGCTAAGGGTGACAGCTCCCTGGGAGGATGCACAATGGGTCAATTGTGGCCTAAGTGCTGTGAAACTTAACTCGCCCTCCCTACTCTACAGATACAGATACAGAAGTCACAATTTTATTTAAAATAGTCAACTATATTAAGATGCCACAAGAAAATAGTTTCAACACATTATTAAAGTCATATTGATTAAATAAATCGTATGAGTTTATATATATATATATATATATATATATATATATATATATATATATATATATATATATATATATATATATTTATATATATATAATATATATATATATACTACTGTTAGTTAAAAAATGTGGAAGCGTAAAACAAATATGTTAATATGCTTTGCCTGAAGCGTGAATAAATATGATTATACTACCATACTTATTTTATTCAGAGGCGGCTAAAAGGTTTTTAGTTAAAAGATTTTACTATTTAATATTTGATTTATAAATCAATTTCAGATGATACAAGGTGAGCATTGTCACAAACCCGAATAACTGATACTAAAATTGAAAAGGTATTATTTGAATTATTATTAAGTATTTGAATCTTTCTCAGGTTATACAAGGTGGAATAGGAAACGTCACCGTTTAAATAACTGCTACTAAAGTTTAAAAACAAAATTATAATTTATATGAGGTATACGTAGATTGTCCTCACATTATGCAATTATTACAACAGAGAACATATCCTGCTGATTTTAGTAATGTAACCACGATACTGTATATTATAGTTTATAAGTTTTACTTGTAGTAATTAAGGTGTAGGTGGCACAGGATACTTCACAAACCGAAATAATTTGGTATAGCCGGAATAATTGTAAACTGGAATAACTGGTCTAATTGGTGTTTCTCACCAAAACTGGTCACAAACCGGAAGAATGTTAAGTTTAAAGGTTAAAGGTCAAAGGGGAAAGATTAAGGGTGGAAGATCAAGTGTTAAAGGTTAACGATCAAAGATCAAGTATCAAAGATTAAGGGTTAAAGGTCAAGGGTTAAAGGTTGGTCAAATAACTGGTTTAACCGGTTTCTCCCACCACAAATTGCACCAGGAATGGTATAGAGTATCTACTGTACACCTTATGAAACTCTTCGGTATGATGGGCTTAACCATTGGCTTGTGCCACTTGAAAACAAAAGAAGGTATGCTGGGGTTTCCTGTAATACTATTGGTCGTATTGGCTGTAAAAAATGTGGAATCAGTGTATGCAGTAAATGCTTTGAAAATTATCATACTGAAATGTAAAATACCTTTTAATTAAAATATTGTAGTATAATGGTCCGACTTTTATTAAAAAAAAGAGAAACTTGCGGTATGACCCAGTGTTGTCATATGGCAACATGCCTTGAACGAAAAACAGTTTTTCCAATAAACAAATAATTATTGAAAATGAGTTTAATTAGCATAATCATTGTTATTTATTACAAAAAAACCAAACCATTAAACAAAAAAAGTTCAGGGATATATCGGGTTAAACAAAACATGATTCATGGTATTTACACTAAAATTTATTTATTAATTTATTTAGTTTACTATACACTGATCCCTCTATATAGGTTCCTCCGGGTACAATCAGGGAACCCCATGGTACAATAAAAGCAACTAGTTTTTTAAATTGTACCACTTGCAATTTATCAGGAAAACATTTTTAACTGTAAAATCAATGATATCAAATTACAAAAAGATTCATGTGTGTGTAAATGTTTAGTATTTATCCTAATACATCGTTCAGATTAATATGACGTATATTATTCAAATGAAAATGCGAAATATGTTAAGTGGTACCGTATTGGCAACTCTCCCCTACAAAATTCAGTTGTAAGAATATTCGGTGGTACAAGTAATTACCAAAGG
Organism: Diabrotica balteata; assembly: GCA_918026665.1. Classification (NCBI taxonomy): domain Eukaryota; kingdom Metazoa; phylum Arthropoda; class Insecta; order Coleoptera; family Chrysomelidae; genus Diabrotica; species Diabrotica balteata. Next base: position 65,703,355 of record OU898284.1, on the reverse strand, counting down.
GGTTCTACTATACCACCTTCCAAAATTTTAGAAGAAAAAAGCAAATTAATCCTTGATCGCATAAATAGTTACCGGCTGCATAGGCCGCTATTAGACTAGGAAACTGGTAACGCCACTAAGTTGCTCCACTAGGTACTCAGTGCGTCACGGGGCATTTAATCGGGTGATCGATCCCAGCTTCTAGACGGGTAACATGATCTGGTGACGCCACCGAGTCAGGGTATACCCTATTATACTAAAGCAATTGGTTGCGTCATCACTAGTTCATTTGTATTATAATCGAACGCATCGTATTTTTTTCCGGTTTCATTATTTTTACATATTAAAATTCAATTTGCAACAATTAAACAATGAAGAAATGAATTCCAAAGTACAGCCGTTGTCAGACATAATTACACTTAATAGAATAAACGGAGAGAAAGAGAGTAAAATAAATAATAAATAATGAATACCGAAGACCTAATTTCAGAGGTACAAAAACATTCTACAATATGGGATAGCAAAAGCGAAGAATATAGTAACAAGTTTATTAAACTAAACGTATACAATTCAATAATGATGGCATTTCTGTCGGATTTTGAAGAGAAACCAATGGCTGAAAAAAATATGCTCAGTAAGTTTTGATATAATTTAATTCTTTACTTTATTTATTATTGAACAGTTATTACGTTTGATTTATTGCTAGACAGAAAAACACGAATTTTCATTAAAAATTCATTTTATTTTCTAAACTTCTGTGATTACAAATAACTTTAGTGGATGCACATTTAGTAAAAACATTTCATAGAATATTGTAGCTGTGTAGAAATAGATAAATTTAGTCTTTCAAATAATATACATTTTTTATTTCATATACGGTTGATTTGCCATGAAACAGCTTCTTCTTCACTTATAAAATGTTTAAAAAATTTGTCTAGTAAAACAGTTGCATTCTTCTGTGAAGGTTCATTTTCAAGAGATGAATCAAACAAACCGTCTATTGTTGTGTTTGAAGTTCATCCCTATCTCTTACAAAATTATGTAAAACACAGCGTTTTATTATTGACTCAGATACATTTTGATCTACATTAAAGGACGATGAAAAATCAGCCATTTATTTGCGAGAATTCCAAAGGAACATTTGATATGTCTAGATGCTCGGGATAGTCGATTATTGAACACACGTTTCTGAATGGTAGGCATTTTCCTGCATAAGGTATTTTCGTTGACAATCCAAATCCTTCATCACCTAGAAAGACGAAGGGCATCGGCACTGAAAATCCGTGAAAGGATAACTGTGGTGCAAGAATATTTAACATATTCTGTTTAACGTCCTCAGTCCATACGTGCAGCCTGCTGGACAATGTTTACTAATTTTTTACACGGTGACTAATCGGGTTAAGCATCGCCGCGTCCTATAGTGCAGCTTATTGGACTTCCTATTTATCAGTAAAATTTACTCGTTTGCAAAATTTGACTACAACGCCTACTTCATTAGTTTGTTGTTACATGTGGTGAAACTTGTGAGGTTATGATGGCGTCTCCACAAAAATGCAGTAAGTTGTAGTGTTTTTCTGTATTTTAAATTATTGATTGTTTGTCATTTATGTTATTTGATATTTGGACGTTTTTGTGGTAAATATATATTTCAAAATAATTACAACTGGTCAGGTCAGGACTCCTCTGAAATTTTTGTCTAGCATTTTGGACATTGGGACTTAGTTAGCAAAATATTTTACCATACTCACGTTGTTTACGTTTGGTTACAGACAGAAAAAGGATATTGACAGAACGTGAATTGGAGGATATTTTGGCAGATAGCGATTTTTTCCTCAGTGACGATAGCGATAATGATTGCAGTGAGAAAGAGAATGTTTCTGAAAACCTTTCAGATGTTTTTCATGAAAACGAAAATAATGCCCAAAATGATTTAGAAAATGAATCAGATTCGGAGTGGGATTCAGACGATGATACTCCTTTACTGCAGCGTTGGGAGAAACTCCAGGAAACGGAACAATTAAATGATGTTAAGAATACTTGGAGTGAAAAAATTTTTGAAACTCAAGATTTCGACGTCGCTGATCCATGGATAGCTAATGAAGATCACGAATTCTGGACACCACTGGATTATTTTTCTGAGTATTTGCCTGAGCATTTTTGGGAAAACTTGTCTTCAGCAAGTAACATACGAGCTATGCAAGCAAACGAAAAGAAAAGCCTAAAGTCAACTCCAGAGGAATTCAAGAAACTAGGAGGTTTTCATATTTTGATGGGAATTTTTGGACTACCGCGTTTACGCCTCTATTTCATGAAAGGAATTGAAATTCCTATTATTACTCAGCTTCCCCGAGATAGAATCTACAAGTTACGAAATTTTTTACATGTTGTAGACAACTGTGCAGTTTCAGAGGAGACCAAAAAGGCAAATAAACTTTGGAAAGTTCAGCCTATTCTTGATGTTGTACGAAGTAAATGTATCACTCTTCAAAGATCTCTCGAGTTGTCAATTGACGAACAAATGATTCCGTTCACTGGAACCACTAGTCTACGACAGTATGTCAAGAACAAACCTAATCCTGTAGGTTTGAAGAATTTTGTGCTTGCTTCAAAAACAGGGCTAGTCTTGGATTTCTTTATTTATCAAGGTGCAAGCACTTGGCCTGATGCTGCTCCTGACAAATCCTTGGGCATTGGAGGCTCTGTAGTGAAAAAATTGTCGATGCACTTGTGTCCAGGAACAACAATTTACTTTGATAGATATTTCACTTCCATTAATTTACTCGATTATTTATTAGAAAAGGGAATATGTGGTATTGGTACCATTATGAATAATCGAATTCCACGAGTACTTAGAAGCAAAATAAAAAAAGATTCTGCTTTACTAAAAGAAGGCCGAGGGTCGCATGAAGAATGGGTACGCGGTGATAAGAAAGTCTCTATTTTGAAATGGATGGACAATAGATCTGTGACAATGGCTTCTACATCTGCAGGTTCTTTGCCTTTGACTGACGTACGAAGATGGGATAAAAAAAATTCAAAGTATATTCTGGTGCCTTGTCCAAACACAATTGTTAAATACAACCAGTCAATGGGAGGCGTAGATTTGTGTGACAGATTTATCTCATATTACAGTATCTGTATGCGCACTAAAAAAATGGCCTGTACGTGTCTTTTGGCACTTTATTAATCTTGCATTGACCAATTCATGGATAGACTATCGTCAGGATAGGGTAGCGTTTGGCGATAAGAGATCCAAGGTAATGGATTTACTGGAATTTAAGCTGTATGTTGGAAGGTCACTAGCTTTAGGTGGTAAGCCTACAAATGGGAGAGAAGCTAGTACGTCTATTTCAAGAAAACAAACCGGAGACATCTGAAGATGAAGAGCCCATAATTCCAGTAAAACGATCTATACCGCCTATGGATGTAAGAAAAACTAGTAATGACCATTTGCCAATATGCTCTGTCGACAATAAAAATTCTTACATGCGTTGCCGAAACCCTGGGTGTACTGAGAAGACTAGATCCTTTTGTGTAAAATGCAAACTGTAGTTGTGTATTTCTCCTGAACGAGAATGTTTTTTCAGTTTCATACTTAAATTATATGTAAGTTAAGTCCTGATGTCCATTATGCTGGACCTGTCATAATTATGTCTGTCAAATAATTTTTTTTTAGTTTTTATAGATTTTCGTTTATTTTTTTCACAAATCAAGAGGGAAAATAGAAAATATTGCTAAAATAATAAAAACTCTTTTCTTGGGACTGAGGAGGTTAAGATTCTTATAAAATGTACTCTCTTTGAAGACTATGAAATCTGCTGATCTTTCGTATGCTCCTACGTCTATAAAAGTAAATTTGTACGATGCATCACATATTGCTAGTAGCAATATAGAAGAGTAGTTTTTATAATTGTAATATAAAGAGCCACTAGCCTCGGGCTTAATAACCCTCACTTGTTTGTCATCTATCTAAACAGTGGGGAAAGTTAATTCTCTCGTAGAACTCTGCTGCCGTTGCCAAAATGTTTCATTAAACTCAGGAAAAAAAAATACGGTCCTGCTATTCGAGGAAACTTTTAAGAAAATGTGGCAAGTGGTTTAGCTTGTGTTAGGCGCAGAGTATAGGAATATTTTGAACATCTACGAGTTTTGAAATCCATACAAAAAAAATAGTGACGGATACTGAAACTGTAGAACCCAATACTATCAACCAGTCTATTGCCACATTTGAAGGTAATGATGATAAGTCAGGCCTGACCTGACAGTCAGGCTAAAAAAGGAGAAGTAAAAATGATGATGATGCTGAATTAATTTCTATGTTAAAAAAAAACATTTCTGGCGACCAAGAAGCAGTACAAAGATGTTCCGATATAATTGCAGCTGTTGCTGCTGCTCAATCTCGACAAGAGTGGCCACCAAGGAATTTTCACAAATGCCGTTTAATCAGACCCTTAATCAAGTCACACAAAATCATATTCCCTCAGTCACATCAAATTCAAAATATTTTCAAATGTCCGATCATCAATCTTTGAACGAAATTCTACAAACTCCAATTCCCACATCCATATCATCTCATTATTCTCGAATGCCATTTCAGCTACCTTAAAATCACGTTTCCCAAATGCATGTTCCTATAAGTAAATCATCATCTCATAATTCGCAACTACCCTTTCAGGAAGGGTCAAATGAAATTCAACAAACATCTGTTCCTATTGTCAAATAACGAATCACACAGTCAGATGAGCGATTATATTAAGTATAAATCTTGTCATTTCTTTTGTATCATCGTTGTCATCATCAACTCATATTGGGAGAGCAACGTTCCGCAGAAATCATTTACATATTGCCTGGCCTTGAGCAGCTTGTACCAAACTATTCTTCTTCTTCGCGTGCTATATCAGAATTATTCGACGTTGGCGATCACCATTGCGAAGGCTTCTCGATCTTCTGCAATATGGAATAATTGTCCTGCATTTGGTATCTAAGTCCATCCACGAATGTTTTTTAATCAAGAAGCTTTTTTTCTTCCTATACCTCTACGGCCCTCTATTTTGCTTTTAAGGATCAGTTGTAAAATTTTATATCGACTTCCCCTTACTATATGTCCCAGATAAGACAATTTTCGATGTTTAAGAGTCTTTAGCAGTTCTCTGTCTTTGTTGACGCTCCTTAGTACTTCTTCATTAGTTTTTCTTGCTGTCCAAGGTATCTTCAGCATTAGTCTAATCCACATTTCCAATGCTTCAATTTTGTTCATGATCAATACTTTTATCGTCCACACTTCTGCACTGTACAAAAGTACAGACCAAATATAGCACTTAACCATTCTTTATCTTAATTCTAAACTGAGATGGTTATTGCAAAGAAATGACTTCATAAAAGTAGTTTTAGTCATGGCTATTCTACGTTTTATTTCTAAGTCTGGATCTAGTTGGTCTGTTATCACAGTTCCCAAATATGTCATTTTGTGAACTTTCTCAACTTGGACTACGTTCAATTGAAGCTTTACATAGGGATGTGGGTCACGACTAAACACTAAAAATTTGGTTTTGTTTGAGTTTATTTTAATGCCCATTTCCTCTCCTAACTCGTGAATACGATCAAGCAGAATTTGAAGACCTTCAATATTATCTGATAGAATTGCTGTATCGTCTGCATATCTAATCACATTAAGTAGTTCCCCGTTGATTTTTATTCCATTATAACCTCAAATTAGGTATATCAAGTTTCGGTTGTCCCAGATGTCAACCGTTGTAGCTCCGGCTTACTCAAGTGGAGACGGGAGTGAGTATATCTCAAATCTGGGATGTTAAAAATGTAAAATTTAATTTGTCAGGCGCCAGTCAGATTTATCTGAGCCATAAAGTTTCTTTCCCTAACCTAAATCTGACAAAAGTAGGAAATAAAAAGACAACCTTAACTTACATTCATTTATTTATAAAAATGTGCGAAGAACCACACTTGGTTTCAATATCAAAAGTAAATGTTAAAAACATATGTTTACACGTCGGATAAAATTTAGACCGCAGTATTAATTTTAAAATTTATAGTCAAGTTACAAATTACAACCTTAATCCCCTTTACTATTTAACAAAATTTTGGACTATTTCCCCCAGACTATTTAAAATTATTAAGTAATGATATTAATTATTTAATCACATAAAAATAGTAACAAAAAACTGAAAATATACCTATGTATGACAATCTGCCATTTTAGCAGATGAATAAAACTTTACTTCAGTACCTCAAATTATAGGCGTTGGATCCAAGGCGAACCACAGATGGGTAAATTAAGTTACAATACTACAGCATAGCTGCTTTAAGTTTAAAAAAAAATATGCAAAAATATTGTACATAGGCATTTACAAAATGTTTAATCAATTTTAAAGTGAAAAATTATTATTTAGTTAATAGATTTAAATAAAAATTGCATCAAGAATTTTATTAATCAATATTTCAAAGCCGCAAAAGTTAAATGTAAGTTAAAAAGTAAGTTAAATAAAACTAAAAACTTATCAAGTCTCCTCCGTTTTTTTTTTGGCTCCTCAAGTCATTTTTGAATAATCAAAACAAACTGCTACAGACTTCTACATACGAATCCAAGCTGTACAGTCTCAAATCCTTACCAAACCAGGGATTGGTGTTCTGGATTGTAAAATAAAACCCCAATTACTAAAGATCCAGACACAGAAATCTCCAGATACTGAAAACTGCCCTCAATTTGAGAGCGTTTCCAAAATGAATCGACGTTCCAATAATCTTCCAATAAGCTAAACAGCCTGTACACTTCTTCCAAAATGCTGTGACCACAGGTTTAAAACTCCCTTAACAGGTTAAAAAGCATGATATATCACAAATACCACATTTCCATCAAAATCTTGCGAATCTCCAAAAATATAACTATCAGAGGCTTCTTAAATAATAATAGACGAACTTCTTAATCTCCACAATATGTGATGGTTTCAAATTACCATATATTAAATTAGAATTCGTCACTCACACCTGCTAATCATGCAGACATTTTAAACGTCAAAATCAGAAGTGAGAAGTCTAAACGACAGACTCCGGAAACTGTCAAATCCTTGGGACACAATAGAACTACAAAACACATCGACCATTGAAGTGATAGCCCCGAACGGCTGGATGACGTCATAAATCGAATCACCAAATAGACTTGAGTACAGTGTCTTTCACATGCTCTAACAATTCCTCATGCTAATCGGAGCGACAAAACTAAGTTGTCATTCGTACAGAACACACCGCTCGTGGAACGACACAGCGGACGTCTCCTGAACTACAGTCTAATAGTTCAATACCTGAGATACACGAAAAATCAAAACAGAAGAAAGAAGAACTGATAACCAAACATATTTTATTATTTATTATGAATGATGAAACGACTTTAATTAATTACAAAAGTGATAGAAAATAGTGTTTAATCGTAATTCTACTGATGAGAATGGGTAAACTCGACATTCTCAGTCCTGTGTAATACCTTACAAGAAAAGTTCTATTATAAACCATCAGATGTTAATAACCAAAATAAAAGGTTACTACTTAGCAAAACAAGATAAATGAATGTTAAATACATTTCTACTAAACACTCTAAACAGGTATGAATCAAACAACTATATACAATCTGTTCTAATTACTATTAATATGTTTTAGAGAATATTATCTCAAGGAATCAAACTTCCTAATAAATTATAGCATTTATCAAGCTGAAATATTTTAGAGGATTTCTCAAGGATATTTTATGCTTTCCATATAAACACCCTAACAAGTTATAGTACCTGTCAGACTGAAGCGGGCTGTTTTTGGACTATCGAGAGACACACAGGTATGTACACACAATAGCCCCACGGTTACTTAAAACTAGAGTAAAAACCACATAGAGAACCCCAATTATACTCAAAATAAGAAACAAAAATAGCTAATACTAAATATTTTTTTTTAGCAAATTTTTCAACAAGTGGACGCTAACACAACAACTTACCTAGCAAACTTTTAGCGATTTGAATGTTTTCGTCAAGATCTTATGACTTAAAGGGATACAGACAGCACTATTTATCCGGACTGATAGTGGCAGAATAATCACAAAAACTCTGGTCTGACAGTAGTCTATCAACAAATTTGTCATGATGGTGAACAAAAATAGATGGTTACAGCACAGTACCCTTAACCGAATGAGGTAGCAAAGTAGACAAAACCTTTGGGCTGACAGTTAAAGCAAAAATGAAACAAAACTCTCAGAAAGACATTTCACTACCTATAAGGAACTATACAATATCTACACTTAGAAATTTCATATACTTTATTATGTAACAATGTTAAATAAATCACATAACAGGTACAAATTTACTTAATATTATATCCAAATTATACTAACAATCCTAGGGTCAAAATAAATCTGCTACACCATATGGTTGTCTCTCAAGTGCCTTTTTAAACAACTGGACCGAGTAAACATTGAACAATGTTGGCGACAAAATGCAGCCTTGTCTGACACCTCGTTGTACACAACTATACAAAAAGATATCGTTCAGAAATTATTATCTTGTGCTATGTTAACATTATTTTCTATATTAAATGAGAGTAAACTACAATTTTAGTTAAAAATATCTAATATGTGGAGTTTTGATTTCCAGAATGACAATCGTTGTTAAAACAAATTAAAATGCATTATTTTTTGTTGTTGTTCAAAAATAAACAAAATTGTTTTAATATCTGTTATTTTAATTTTAGAATAGAAGGATTGTTTTATATTTCCAAGTAACAAATTAAAAATAATGTATTTTAATTTGTGTTTTGGTAATGATTTTCATCCTGGAAAAATTTAAACGTCAAATATTAAGATTTTATATATTTAAATCAACCTAATTAATTATTCCAAAACAAATTAAATAATAAAAATAAAGTAACTATATTAATATTAGTGTGGCGATTGTGTCAACAATGTGTTGCGAAGCTAATTTTTTGGAATCCACAAATCAAAGGTAACATCTTATACTAATATTAATAGTTAAACCACAATGTCGAACGGATATAATCAATATCCATTTCCATACTCTCAATGTTCAACATCTAGCCAGATGAACCTCAGCGACCAAAACTTAACAGTTCAACAACAAGGATATTTTCCACAACAAATGCAAACGGGACCACATCCCGCATCACAAATCCAGCAAAATTTCGCTCCAAGCCAGCTAAACCAGCCAATGCAGTTATATCAACCTCAATACCAGTATTCAGTCCAAAGTACATTACCACAATATCAACCCCCAAGCACATCGAAAGCAAATGATGAAGAATGGCAAATAGTACCAAATAAAAAACGTGGGAGAACCAGTCCGGAACAACACCCCAAACTTAAACAAACCAAGATAGATAACTACTGGCTCAACACACCAACAGCAAATAAATTTAATGTATTAATCAATGAAGAGACACACGAAGCAGATACTGAAGAGGAAAAACAAAAACAGGAAGAGAAGCCCCCACCAATATTTATTGCCGGTGTTAAATACATCCAACCATTAAACGAACTATTAAACACTATAGCCAAAGACAAACATTTAATCAGAGTGTTGAATGAAGAACAAGTGAAGGTACAGGCCCAAACAATTGAAATATACGACAGTATAATAAAAGCACTTGATGAGAAAAAAACCGAATATCATACATATCGTAAGAAGCAAGATAAACCCTTTAGAGTAGTGATTCGTCATCTTCATCCCACAGTGGATATAAACGAAATCAAAAAAGAACTAGAGAGCCAAGGACATATCGTTCTACAAATAACGAATATACTTCAAAGAACTACAAAAAAACCCCTACCGCTATTTTTTGTGGACTTGAAAATGCAAGAAAATAATAAAGAAATTTATCAGATAGAATATTTACTCAACGCAAAAATTGATGTCGAAGCCCCAAGACTAAAAAGAGAATTAGTACAATGTACCAGATATCAAAGATATGGTCACACAAAAAATTTCTGCTATCATCAATACAGGTGTGTAAAATGTGCTCTAAATCACAAAACAGCTGACTGCCCTAAGAAAATTAGATCTGATCTTGTAAAGTGTGTACTTTGCGGTAAAAACCATCCAGCGAATTATAGAGGATGCAGTGTACATAAACAACTGCAAGAAGCAAGATTTCCAACCTTAAGAAAGAAAGAGTCACAGAATCAACTACAAAACCAACAGCTACCAGTAGCTACAACAAATATAAGTACAACACAAAGACCTACATATGCTCAAATGATAAATACCAACCAACAAGATACTACAATGGTCACTCAGGCAAATGACATGCAGGAGTTAAAGAATATGATGAAAGGGCTTATGGAACAAATGAGCACCATGCTAAACTTACTAACAACACTTGTCTCAAAAATGAACTAATGGCTAATACACTAAAATTTACCATATGGAATGCTAATGGCTTGACACAACACAAACACGAGTTGTATGCATTTATAGTTAATCATCAATTAGACATAATACTGATTTCAGAAACACACTTCACGAAAAAAAGTTTCATAAAATTTCACAACTACAAAGTATATCACACAACACATCCAGATGGAACTGCACATGGTGGGACAGCAATCATTATAAGAAACAACATCAAACATTACCAGACAACTCACTATCAAAAAGCACATATTCAGGCCACAAATGTAGTTGTAGAAGACTGGACAGGACCTATAACTTTTTCAGCTGTATATTGTCCACCAAAACATTCAATTAAACAACCAGAATTTAAAACCTTTTTTGATACACTTGGACCTAGGTTTATTTGTGGCGGAGACTACAATTCAAAGCATTTAATGTGGGGCTCTAGACTTATTAATACCAAAGGCCGGGAACTACAAAAAGAAATACACATGGATAATCTAAACATAGTAACCACAAGGGAACCAACATACTGGCCTACAGACCCTGCAAAAATTCCAGATCTTCTCGACTTTGCTATAGTGAGAGGAATAAATGAAAAATACTTTAAACCAAAGTCCTGTTACGATTTATCCTCTGACCATTCACCTGTTATCATAACTGTAAGCAAAAACATAACAAAAATAGAAAGGAGCTGTATACTACACAACAACAAAACAAATTGGAGTTATTTTCGATATCAAGTAGACAATCAAATTAATTTAGACATCCCACTAAAGACAGATAAACAAATCGAACACGCAGTAGAACATTTTAACACAGTTTTACAGGAAGCAGCATGGAACTCCACACCATTACCTACACATCGACATATGAACAAAAACTGTACCAATACAATACATGGAAAAATAATTGAGAAAAGAAGACTCAGAAAACAATGGCAATTAACAAGATCACCTCAAAGTAAAACAAACCTGAATAAAGCACAAAAAGACCTAAAAAAATTGATAATGGCAGAAAAAAATGCAAGTTTTCAAGAATACCTACAAAAACTAGATGCAACTCAAGCCACTGACTACTCGTTATGGAAGGCTACAAGGACTCTACGAAGGCAGAACTATACAGTCCCACCAGTAAGAACACAAACAGGACAATGGGCGAGAAGTCCACTAGAAAAAGCCGAAACATTTGCGACACACCTTAAAAAAGTCTTTACACCAAATGAGGGAAATTACTCACTACAAACTGAAGAAGAAATTATTTCGATACTCACAAAACCTTATCAACTAGAACTTCCCGAAAAAAGATTCACAAAAAATGAGGTAAAAAATATTATACAACACAACATCGATCCAAAAAAGGCTCCAGGATACGACCTGATTACGGGAAAAACTCTTCAGCAACTCCCAGAGAAAGGCTTCCAATTTCTGACACAGTTATTCAACTCTATAATGAGATTAGGCCACTTCCCATCACAATGGAAACTAGCACAAATAACAATGATACTAAAACCAGGAAAAGAACCAGAAAGTGTACAGTCCTACCGTCCTATTAGTCTTCTTCCAGTGGTATCCAAAGTTTTTGAAAAGCTGACACTTACTAAGCTAATGCCTATACTAGAAAACAAAAAACTAATACCACCACACCAATTTGGGTTTATAAAACAGCATTCAACGATACAACAGGTACACAGAATTGTAGAAAGAATCAACGAGGACTTTGAAAATAATAGGTACTGCTCGGCGGTATTTCTGGACGTAAGTCAGGCATTTGATAAAGTCTGGCATAAAGGCTTGTTATGTAAACTAAAACAAAATTTACCTACAAATTACTATATACTCTTAAAGTCCTATATCACCAACAGAAACTTCCAGGTAAAGTATGAGAATGAATACACAAACATACAACAAATTCTCGCTGGGGTGCCCCAAGGAAGTGTACTAGGACCTATATTATACCTTATATTTACTGCTGACCTACCGACAGAAACACACATAACTACAGCTACATTTGCGGATGATACGGCAATAATATCGTCGAACAAAAATCCCAAAATAGCCTCAGAAATCTTACAAAATAATCTAAATCAAATCCAACAATGGATGACAAAATGGAGAGTCAAAATTAATGAAAACAAATCGCTACACCTAACATTTACCACGCGTAGGGAAACATGTCCGGCAGTTTACTTAAACGGTACAGGAATTCCACAAGGGGATGAAGTCAAATATCTAGGTATGTACTTGGACAGAAGATTAAACTGGAGGAAGCATATATTTACTAAGCGAAAACAACTGGGTCATAAGTTAAGAACCATATATTGGCTGTTGGGCAAAAAATCAAAACTATCAACCGAAAATAAAATATTAATCTACAAATCCATCCTAAAACCAGTGTGGACTTTTGGGATAGAATTATGGGGAACCGCCGCACATTCCAACATTGAAATAATACAAAGATTCCAGTCCAAAACATTGAGATCAATACTAGGAGTTCCATGGTTCATAACCAATGAAGCCATTCATCGGGATGCCGGACTATCATATGTCAAAGATGACATCAAAAAGTGCGCGAAAAAACATAAAGAGAAACTTAAAGTGCACCCAAACGTGTTAGCAAAAAGTTTAGTGAATAAACCGCGTACTGTTCGTAGGCTAAAACGAAAAGTTCCGTTAGAGTTAAGTGAACAATAGGTTCTAAACTAATGTGTACAAGTCTATGTCAGAAATAGTCAGTGTTGTAGGCTAAGTTTTTAAAAAAAGGGGTGCATCACTGGATGCCTCCCTACATGTCATTCCAAATTATTGTCAGTCCTATTACTTATTGTCTATTATCTACCTAAATATTTAGGTTTAGATTGTACAGATAGATTGTAATAAATGTGGGGTTAATAAAAAAAAAAAAAAAAAAAAATATTAAGATATCTTTAAATAAAATTGTAGTTTACTCCCGTTTAAGAGGTTGATTGCCGACCACGCCTGTAGGTGTGCTTCGGCTTCCCACTAGGATGCCGAACACACCTATAGGCGTGATCTGTATGTGTTCCGTAAATGTGTCATTGTAAAGTCGACGTTGCTCATAGGACTCATTTTATGTTGCGGCATGGTTGAAAAAAGTGTGGTTAAGTAAGATTTTTCGATTGGTTTCTGAGTTTTTATTAAATTATGTTGCTTACATCTAACTAAATATGGATAATCAACCTGGGTCTTCTGGTTTGCAAAAACGGCATAAAAAGGTTAAAAATGTATTTGAAAAACAAAAAATACTGTCTGAAAGTGAGTTGTTAAAACATTTGACCTGTAATTACAGTAGTGATGAGGATTATTTGGAGGCAGATACATCTAGCAGCAGTTCAGAAAGCGGTGAAGATGAAGAAACATTAGAGGCTATATTTTCGGAGGTGTTGAGAGAATCAGATCCTTCAATATTGCTAGATGATCAACAGCAAGTAGAAAACACACAATGGTGTAATGAAGGCACAATGGAAACGATTAATTTCACAAAAAATCAACAACTACTGGTACCAATATCTGGAGAAGGTAAACCAATTGATTATTTTGACATGCTTGTCACTGATACTTTTTTGCAAAGTGTTATAGACGAAACTAATGAGTATGCTGTAGAAATTCTAATCTCTGAAACTACACGTGAAAAATCTCGCATTACGAATTGGAAAAACCTTACTTTGCATGAATTTAAATTTTTTTAGGATTGTTTCTTCATACTGGAACAATTTCACTTTCACGATTAACAGATTATTGGAAAACAGATCCATTATTTAATATACCACTCTTCAGAAAGTATATGTCGAAAAATAGATTTCTGCTTATTTTAAGATGTCTTCACTTTTCCACCTCCGATCCACGTGTAAAGGATCGTCTTCATATAGTAAGATCAGTTGTGGACTATTTTAATAACAAAATGAGTGAAATATACTACCCAGGCAGAGAACTGTCTTTGGATGAAGCGATGATTCTGTGGCGTGGCAGATTGCAATTTAAACAATATATAAAAAATAAACGCCATAAGTATGGCATAAAATTGTATATGCTAACAGAGCCTAATGGACTGGTTTTAAAATTTCGTATATATGAAGGTGCATCAGATATTTTTGGTGGAACTGGACATACTGAAAAAATTGTTCTTCATTTACTAGAAGAAAAGTTAGGTAACGGTCACGCAATATACCTAGACAACTTTTATAACAGTGTTAAATTGGCAGAGAAATTATTACAAAGTAAAACTTATTCTTGTGGTACTCTAAGAACAGATCGAGTAAATAATCCCGCAGAGCTAGTGACTGCCAAACTAAAAAAAGGGGAAACTAAATCTTTTTTTAAAAATGGAGTACATTGTGGAAAATGGCGAGACAAAAGAAATGTTACCTATATTACCACAGAATTTGACAACAAAATGGGACAATTTAAAAATAAAGGAGGAAAAGTAAGTGAAAAACCTGAAGCTATCATTGCATATAATAATTTTATGAGTGGAATTGACAGACAAGATCAGATGTTAGCTTATTACCCATGTAATCGAAAGACAATTAGGTGGTATAAAAAAATTTTCGTTCATATTATTCAAATGTGTTTATTAAACGCGTATTATCTTTATAAGAAGTATTCTCGTCTGGAAAATATACGGTTGTATGATTTTCGCTTAGAAATTATAAAGAAGTTGCTGGACGTAGATGGAAAAGTTTCTAAATCGGCGTCTTCGGAAAAGAAGAATCAACACTATATTAGCAAAATAGAGAAAAAAATAATGGAGAAGTCAAAAAATCAAGATTTTGCACGAATCAGCAGAAAAGAATGTAGAGTTTGCAGAACAAATAAAGAAAGAAAACTTACCATTTATGAATGTAAAGCATGCCCGGATAAGCCTGGTCTGTGTGCAGAATGTTTTAATGATTTCCATACAAATTAAAATTGTTTATATTGTTATTTAAAATAAATTGTTTGTATCTTATCAATAAAATAAATCACAAAAATCCAAACACTCCTATAGGTGTGTTCCGGCACCACGTAAAATTTTTTTAGGAGATGCCGAACACACTTATTGGTGTGTAGTTTTTTTGTTATACTTTTTAACCAAAAAAAAACCTCCAAATTATCTAAAATGTGTTTTAACTATTAACTGTAAAAACTGAAAAAAAAAAAATGTTGGCACCGAAGGTTGATATTGAAAATTTTGTCGGCAATCAACCTGTTAATATATCAGTTGATGTTAACATATCACACGATAATAGTTTCTAAACAATATATTATTATATAGCTTATATGATATTTTTAACTAAAATTGTGGTTTATTTCCATTTAATTTGTAATTAATATAATAACATAAGTAATATAGTTATATTAGGAATATAGTTAAAAAAAATCAAATGTATATAAATGTATCTAATATTAAAAATATATTTTATATTAATAAAGTGTTTTTTGTTTATCCACACTTTTTATGTCTTTGACCATAACATACTAAACAAATAAACAACTAATCCGTTGATAGACATACACAGAAAATGTCTTCACGTGGGGAATAAATCCCGCAAAGTCCTCTATTGGAAGGCAAACTCAAAAAAACATTGCAACGTAAGGACGTTAGAAGACGATCAAGCCCGGCATTCGCAATGCCGATCATAAAAGAACTCTTAGAGGAGTATGGCGACGTCATCGACGAGAAGCTGAAACAACCAACTACCAGAGATACGGTAATGAAAATCGAGCTAACTGACAAAAGGCCGATAAACACGAAACCATTTAAATGTTCTCTAGCGAAGAAGAAAATAATGTTTGACGAAGTACAGGAGATGCTTGCAGCAGGTGTCATCCGACCAAGTGGATCACCCTATAACAGCCCAGTGGTGATCGTCAAGAAGAAGGATGGCACACCTCGATTTTGTGATGATTATCATAAAATCAACAAGATAACAATTGACGAGGTCTCCTGCCGCCAATTCACGATGCTATTAAAGAATTGGGAACGGCGAAAATCTTCACAACGCTGGATTTAAAAAGCGGATTCTGGCAGATTCTGCTACATAAAGAATCGATCCCGATGACAGCCTTTAGCCTACCTGATGGATCGTCATATGAGTTCGTTGTCATGCCATTCGGACTCAAAAATGGGCCTGCAGCTTTTCAGAAGCTAGTTACCACTGTCTTCGCCGGCTTTGTCGATGAATTCGTAAAAGTCTACATGGACGATATTATCATATATTCTAAGTCATGGGATGAACACCAGAAACATCTGCACATAGTGCTAGAACGACTCCGTACACATGCACTCTGGGTCTCTTTGAAGAAATGTCGCTTTGCTACAAACATGTTAGAGTATTTGGGCCACAAAGTGACAGACACAGACACTCAACCACTAGAGAAACACTGCGAAAAGATCCAAGGTTTCCAACGACCAAAGTCCGTAAAACATTTGAGGAGTTTCATTGGAACAGCAAATTGGCTTAGAGATTTCGTTGCTGTAATCATCACCCCATTGACCGATTTGACGTCCAAGAAAAAATACTTTAAGTGGACACCGGAAGCAGAGAAAGCATTCAACACACTAAAAGAAGCACTCTCCGGAGATCTCCACTTAGAGAGGCCTGACATGAATCAACCATTCAGCTTACAAACCGACGCTTCAGAATATGGAATGGGAGCTGTCCTATTTCAAGGCCCGGCCGAAGACAGAAAAATTGTTGCGTATGCTTCAGCTAAACTCCGACCCGCTGAGAGGAAATATCACATTAATGAGAAGGACACAGGAAATATCACAGGAAAATAAGTTTACGCTTCTCACAGATAGCACAGCATTATTATGGCTTGACAGATACCAAGCAGACAAAGCGAAGCTATCAAGATGGTGACTCCTACTACAGGAATTTAATTTCGAGGTGAAACACATACCAGGTCGAGAGAATCAACTCCCCGACCATCTCTCTCGAAATCCAGTAGAAGACGTACCAATTCAAGAAGAAGATGTAGACGGTCAAATCGACCGAATCTCCTGGCCAACCCATTCTCCTGTGGAAGCCGAACCCGAGGACTTCCCGCTACTCTGCCTTTTAGACGACGAAGAAGAAGGTGCAGATCCTATCCTCGATGATTTAAGAAATATGCCACTACAAGCCCGAATCGAACGAGATCACCAAGTCCACTCCGGCTTACAAAGATTTATTCGGCGATGGCATCGAATCACCGCAAGAGGCCCGAGGAACGAAGTCGAGCAAAGTCTGATAGACGAATTTACGGTCGAAAATAACATAACCTACTACACAGCCGGCCAAGATGCTCGAAAAGTCGTCGTACCCGACTCCTTCAGATTCGAAGTCCTGAAATGCTACCACGATAGCGAAGAAGCAAATCACCCCGGCCAAGAGGAGACTGCCAGAGCCATTAAAGAAATTTATTACTGGCCGACGATTTCAAAAGACATAACGAACCACGTGAAATCATGTATGGTATGGGCCACGACGAAGGCCGCAGCGAGACAAGTAAAAGCACCAATAATTCCGAGGGAGCCCGTAAATCCTTGGGAAAGAATATCGTTCGACATCCTAGGCCCATATCCAGCTGCAAGAGGTACTAAGAATAAATACATCCTTCTAGCTACCGATTGTCTTAGCAATTGGATTGAATATAGATGTGCTACAGCCGCCAAAAGCAGAGACATCATCCGATTTTTACAAGAAGAAATCTTAAACAGATGGGGAAGACCATCTACTATCATTACGGATAATGGTGTCCAGTTCAGAACCGATGCTTGGAAGCGGTTCCTCCGTAAACACAATATTCAAGGCGAGAGAAGTAAGATATAGCACCAGCGGGCCAACCCAGTGGAAAGAAGAGTGCAAGAACTCAAGAGAGGTCTCCGAGCCCGTGTATCATCCCCAGAGGATCCAAGATGGGAAAACTACGTCGCCGACGTCATCTTCAGCCTTCGTACAAGACAAAACGATGCAACAGGCCAAACTCCGGTGGAGTTATTACTAGGCTACCGGCCTAGACGATCAGAAGAAACAGAGCACCAGGTCCACCAGCAGGAGACACGCCAGCAACGAGTAGAGAGAGCCGTGCAGCGTGCCACCATATATGCGAGGAACCTATTTCCGGACCAAGAGGACGTCCGACAACCCCGGACATACCTGCAGGGCGAGCAGGTCCTAATACAGAACCACGTGAAGGGAAATTTCGGTCCTGCCTGGACAGGCCCTCACACCATCCTCAGAGCAACAGGCGACCATACGTACGAAGTACGTAGAGACAATGATGTCGACAGAGTCATCCACATAGATGACATCCGACCAGCTCCACCGCCACGAGATGTGCTCGTATAAGCCCCACGTAAGTGTTTAAACAGATTAACATTTTCTTACATCTACCATTTTTTCGAACTATTTTCAAAGTGTGTAAACTAACATTTTCATAATTCACAACTTTGCAAACTTTTTTCCTAAGTGAAAACCGGTGATTTAACATGTTTTCGTCGAAATATTAGTGTTTAAATACCACAAACTAACATTTTGTTTTATATCTCCTAAAAAGACAATATATTTTAAATATTCTAAGTATTTTCTTTATCGGAAGCTTGCGAAGTCACTTTTAATTCGTATTTTTAACATTTGATTTTAATTCATAACATAGACTTTAATTTTTGGACCTAGCAACTTCTCAGTAAAACACTTAGATTTTTAAAATACTCCCGAGATTATATCGTATTAACTCAGGCGATCCTAGCAACGATAGTTGTTAATCGTAAAAACGTGTTAGTTTTTCTTGTTATTGTTTTCTTATCAATGGTAATCGTTATTTCGTTATTTGTGTAAATACAAAGCGATATGTGACAATTTAACCGAAACAATAATTTAACGTTAATAGTTCAAAAGTGCATTGGTAAATTTGACTTTCCAGTGGCGTTACAAAATTTAGGTAATCTGTTATTTTTAATCCTTTTATCCACAGAGTCCCTCTAGGACGTCTGTTGCATTAATAATAAAAATTTATGTGTAGTAGTTTTGGTATCCAGAACCGCTCACTAAAATGACCTCAATTACTACTCAAATTACCTTACAAAATAACACAATCAATAATACTAAGTCTTATGTTGCTGCCACATTATCTAAACCTCCACCTCCTACGTTTCCTCGTAAAATCAAGCTATTATCTTACATGCTCTTCCTAATGTCCTTCTATTTGAGTACATAAAAGCTATAGGAGACATCGTTACCCCTAAAAACATCATCTTTGCGTCTCGAATCTCCAATAAACGTATTTGTATTTATTTAAACTCTGTTAAGATTCCTGTTCTAGCACTCGAACGAGTAAGACGTGTGTGACAATTAAAATCCAGTTTACCTTATCGGTAGTAATTAGTGTTTAATTTAGATTTAATAGTGTAATTTCGAAAAGTGATTTCTGGACAAGCTTTGTACGTATTGCTTTTGTTTTATTAAATCATATAAATTATATTTAATTTATACAAAGTGCATACCAGAGACTGGTTTTACCAGTCTGCTGGTTCTTGCTGGCCATCCAATTTAATGGATTTTAATACAAATTTGGATAGCAAAATTAGTTAAAGAAGAGAAATAAAACGAGGTTACTGTCTGTATTTACATGGACAGTACAAATATAAACAATACTCCTACAGTTTCTACCTTAACAATGGCCCTTCAAACTGCTACAAACAACATTCCAGCAACTACATCTCTTTCATACGTAACCGCTGCAAAATCTACACCAAAACCATCTTTCCCAAAAAAAGAACAGGCGATAGTTCTTCACGCAGAAGAAAACCTTAAACTTCTAGACTACGTTAAAGCCATTGGTGACATCATCGGACCAAAAAATATTTCCTTTGCATCCAGAATATCTAACAATAGGATCTGCATATATCTAGTGAACTCAAATCTCGTTGATCAACTGCTGAAATCCCATCCAACCGTTCAAATCGGACGCCTTACTTTAAGTATTCGTAAACTTGTCTCCCCAACAAAAAGAATATTAATTTCGAACATCTCTCCTTACATTCCCCATGAACTGGCCGAAAATGCAGTGAAAAGTCTTGGTTTCCAAATAGCCTCCCCCGTGTCCTTTCTTAAAGCGGGAATTCCAGGTGATGAATACTCCCACATACTTAGTTTTCGCCGTCAAGTATATATTTTTCCTCCCTCTGATAATTTTGAGCTTCACACCTCCTTGTTAATTCCTTTTGAAGGCAATGATAATAGAATTTTTCTGTCTACGGACAAAATGGAATGTTTCTTATGAAAACAATCAGGACATGTTGCTTCTAATTGTCCCAATACTTCATCTGACAACTTATCATCTGAAAATCCTACTGTTTCCCATGTCCTCCCAAATCCCCCCACCGAATCAACGTCACAGCAACAGAATACACAATTTCCATCTCATTGTGAATCATCTCCCTCCCAAACAAATCTATTTTATTTGTCTTCTTCCTCAGAGAATTGCGAAAATGATACAATATCTGAAAAGTCAGATAAACTATGTTTAAGTTCTCATCTTTCACAGAAAAGGCCACGCTCATCTGTATCATCTATAAGCGATAAGAACCTTCAATCTGGGGAAAACCCTGCAACAGAACAAACTATGTTTCCTCCCAAACAAACAGTTCCTAGTTCCTCTAGCACCTCCAACACAAAAAAGAAACGAAAACGTAGTTCTTCTCTCGACCCCAGTCTATCCACTGACTCCAAGCAAGCAATACATGAAGCCTATAAACAAAACCCAGAAGCTTTTGCAGTTCCTCCTGATGATATAATTGCCTTTATCGAGAACGTGTAGCGTTTACGCTACTGATTAACCCCCTCAAGAAATTTTTGGTGATCCGCCAGCGGTCGATTTTTAAATGGACATTTCTCCACTCACGCGCTGGGAGCGCTTTGAAAGGATTGATCGATTTTGTGCGGTAGAAAAGCAGTCAGTTTTGGTCAGAACTCATACGCAGCCACGTCAACCGGTGAAATTTTTTCACCTTCAAAGTGACGGAATTGGAGCAAGGAAGATAATTTGGGGAAGAATAAAATAGAAATATTAATAATAATAATTAATTTTTTAAAATCAATACTAATCTAAGAGTTCCACATAAAAGGAAGATTTTTTTGGCGTGCTGCGGCTCCATGTAAGTAAATAATTTCATACCTATTATCTCTTTATCATACAATCAAATTTATCCTTGCAGTTAAGTATTTCTTTAGAGATTATTTTTTTTTTTGAGTTCCGAAATAATTTAAATTTAAAATTTCCTTCATTTTCTCGCAAAGAACATAAGGTCATTTTTTATATAGTCAAACTTAAATTCCGATTTATTTCATATCTTATCAGTAAGTTTTTTTTGATTCTTTTTCTCTCACTTTTTTGGTGGAATATAAAGGTTCTTCAGCCTTCTGTATTCTGCGCATGTTCATTTCATGGCGCAAGCTTGCCATGCCTACGAAAGTAACTTCATAAATTTGACATGATGTTGACATAACCTAATACCTAATGTTTTGATGTTTTGTTTTGGTGTGGTCAATCCACGCTGCTACAGCTATTGAATTGCATTTATTAAATTACATAACTCTTTTAGATTCCGTCACTTCACTTGAGAGTATTCTCTTGAGAATATTCCCTCAAGGATATTAGTAACTTTGAATCCTTAAATAGTTAGCAACTCTCCTGGATTTTGCCGTCACTCCAGATAGCCCAGTGACTGGTTTTATGCCCAGACTCACCTAGGATTTGTCCTTTACAGCAACAAACTGATTTAGCCGTGCCAAGAGGAGTTTTTCCTATGGACTTTTAGTGCTGTAAAGATAAGTTGTTTAACTATTTGACTTTTTGTGTTACTTTCTATTTACTGTTAACTTTCATATGCATATGATAAGGTAAATACCTTTGTGATAATTTAATTTTTGATATTATATAATTTTGATATTATTGGGAAAGAAGAAAATACCTTTCATGTTTTTATTAGGTTTTTTTTTAACTAAGGATGTAAAGGGTTTGACCAAACTCATTTTTTTGATATAATATTTTTTTTTTGATACAATAGAATTTTGATTTTGGGGAAGGGAAATAAATTTCATGTGTTTTTTTTTAAACATTATATAAAGAGTATTGAGGACTCATTTTTTGGATGTAATATAATAATTGTAATAGATTGATCAAGTTTGATATCTTTACAATATTGTAATTAGTATCTCATTTTAGTAGAACTAATTTAAATTTAAATGACTACCTTTTTGTGTTAAGACTTTGGCTACAATACGGACTATTCTTGTTGTTTACTAACATTTCACACTTTACTTGGCCAGTGGTAGTGACTATTCGCTTATTGAGGGGCTATTAGGTCCTATTATATCTTTACACACCCACTACCACTGTTATTTAGTTTTTGCATTATATGTAAATTGTTAATACATATATATCTATCTACACATTTTTATAAATATATTTATTGTTACTATTTTGAGTTTTATTTCAGTTTCTACTAACCAGTATATAATATAGCAAAACAAGATTAGTATTCAGTATTTTGTATTTCAGGTTATTATCTCTAGTATCATTTGTTTTCGGTCATTTGTTACTTCAAAATCTCAACTATCGTTGAGTTGGCGCCCTTCTTTTCTCTTCTTATTGTCCTTTTTCTATAAATTTATTCCCAGTGACCTTCTTTAGTTGTATCACATTTGATATTAACAGGTCTCATTTCGTTTTTTGTCTCATTAGCTCAATATCCTTGTTATCTGCTTTGTATCTTTAAAGCCACAATTCAGTGCATTGAAGCTAGCCCGAACACTCACTTGAGATTTAGTGTCTCTTTGGCCATTTAAATTTGTTCCTCTGAGCTTAGCCATATTTTTAGTATTTTCATCACCTCTCTTCCAGTTCTTCTGGAATTTGGAAGTCTTACACTTCCTAAAATCCAATACTCCCGGAGTATTGAGGTTTCAATTGGCGCCCAACGTGGGGCTTCTTTTCCACTTCTGCCTTTAAAAAAAATATATCGTCGCTGAAAAGTGTAAACCTGCTATCTCCACTTTTGGGTGATTTTGTGATTTTGACATAATTAAAAAGAGAAAAAAATTCTACATAATCATAAAAACTGTCATCTTCATTAAAATTCAAATAAGTGAATTAATTCGCCTCAGTATTTCCTGCTAACTCCGCACATTCTTAACTTGTCACGGAAATATTGCTATCTCCAGTAGTTTGGTTAGAACATACAAACTACAAGTACGTCGGCTGATTTTACGATTTGTTTAGATTTTTTATTATTTGGAAGTTCTTTTGTTACCAATATTTAAAGGTATGTATGTTTAATGTATTACATAATAGTTTTTGTTATATAAATATCTTTAAATTTAATTTAAATCATAATACGAAAATTGGCGCCTTTTCTCATTGGCGTCATGGTTAAGTTAAAATTTTGGCGCTATTAGTTCAGGCGCTACATCTACATTATTGTTATTCATATTTAAATCGTAGATAACGTTTTTATGTTATATGTTTTATGTTGAAAAGCTTTAGTTTAATCTGTTTGTTATTAAATTATGCTTTAAGATGTTTACCTCGGTACTTATAGTCATACTTTTTTACTTTACAGATGTCTTTCAACACTCGTTCAAAGAGGGTTATATCAATGGTAGAAAAAATGGAAGAACCGTCAAATTTTAATTCCGAAGACGTCAACTGCATTGCTGCTAGTTCGACCGGCAGCAATCTTATTATATCAGGAGTAGTATTAGCTAGTAATGACCTGGAAAACAATAGTCAAACTCATTTTACAGAAAATCTAGCTATTGTTGACAATATTGACATTGAGGTAATAGATGTTCCATACGTAGAACACAACGAGAAGAATGATGGAGAAATTCAGGTATATCTTATAAGTGAAAATGAAAATACAATGAGTAATTCAAGCCACCGCGGCAAATTGGTACCCTATTCTGACTCCAGTTCCAGTTCCGATTCTGAAAGTTTACCTCAGAAAAGTAAAACTAGAAAAAGGCGGTTCCAAGTAAATAAAAATAGCTGGTTTAGTGAGCAGAACAAAAATAGACGAGAAAAAGGACAAAGATATTTGGGTCGCCAAAACGTTGATCAAAAATGGGCTTATGAAACAATAAAGGAAGCTAGGCAGATGAAGACAAGATGTTGTTGTACCGATAAAGCATCCAAACTTTTGAAATGCACGCAAGTAACAGAGGATCAACGCAAAAGTATTTTTGAACACTTTTGGACGAAATTAACGTGGGGAGAGAGAAAAGTTTATGTTTTCTAGAAGATCCCAGTCACTATTTTATCATCTCAGAATTAATGATATTAACATCCGAGTTTGTAGAACTATGTACTTGAACACATTATGCCTAGGAAGATGGACAGCTCTCAATTGGAAACATAATGGGAATATGGGCATTACAAGTACACCAAAGCCAGCGGCAATGAACGAAAATCATACAAAACCGTTTTAAAACGGAGAAACAACATCTAAATGCCTTTTTAGATGCATTGCCAGTAATGGAATCTCATTACTGTCGAGCTTCGTCGTCTCGAAAGTACCTTCTGCCTGAATGGTCCTCAAAACAGTCACTTTATAAGTTTTATGTAGCAGACCATTGTCAGAAACAGAATATAAAACCTCTTTCCAGGACATATTTTAACCAGGCTATAGACATGTGTAACATTTCTCTATTCCATCCAAAAAAAGACGAATGTGAAAAATGTGCTGGTTTCAAGGTAGGAAGTGTTTGCGAAACAGAATATACGGCACATCAAACGAGAAAACGGGAAGCTAGACAGGAGAAGGAGAAGGACAAAGAAGAAGAAGCTTATGTTTTCACTGTAGACTTGCAGGCGGTTGTTTTGGCACCAAAATCGAAGGTGAGTACTTTGTACTACAGAACAAAACTACAAGTTCACAACTTATGCTTCTATAATTTAATCAATCATGACGGTTTCTGTTTCCTGTGGAATGAAACTGAAGGTGGTTTAAATGCAGAAGAATTTGCTTCAATTTGGGTATATTTTCTAAAAGAATCAGTTATACCAAGTGCTCTACATGACGGCGCCAAAATAATTTTATACACTGATGGCTGCAGCTACCAGAATCGTAATGCCGTTATGGCAAATGCTTTACTAAATTTAGCTGTCACTAATAACATCACTATTGAACAAAAGTATTTGGAACCTGGCCATAATCAAATGGAAGCAGATAGTATGCATTCTACAATTGAAAAGCATGTACGTGATAAAGTCATCAACATGCCAGCAGAATACGTCCAGCACTGTAAGATGGCTCGAAAAAATCCGAAACCATATAATGTAAAGTATTTGGAACATACATTTTTTTAAAATTTTAATGATGTAATGACTTACAAGACGATTCGGCCTGGGCGAGTTAAGGGTGATTTAAAGGTGACAGATATTAAAGCCCTAAAATATACACCTCAATGCGATATTTTTTATAAAGTGCAATTTAGTGATCCTTGGACTAGTTTGCCACAGAGAAAATTTAATATTATCCACAAACAATTCGATGACTTGATACAATTGCATAAAAATAGATTGCCCATAACAACCCGGAAATATAATGATTTGCAGACCATTAAACGGACATTTTCAGCTGATTACCATGTTTACTACGATAATATACCTAATCTATAAAATTTATTGAATTACATTAAACATACAAATATTATTGTGTTTTTATTCTTAGACACCTACTTACATCTTACACAACATAACATACACAAAATAATACAAATTAACAATTCAGACTAACTATAGAATGTTACATCGCATGCTGCTAACTCCCTAACATTTGATAAGTTGTGGTTAAGAAATCCTGCTATCTCCACTGTTTTTAAAGAAATAAACAGTGCATCACTTATTCTTATGTTACTATTATTTCTAAAATGTGGTCCTTTTGCATATTCGTTATGAAATGGATTGATTTTTTCCTTGAATCTACTTTAATTTTTTAATTCGGTTTTTACTGTCTCCTTTAATTTTTGGTTTTGATCTTAGGTTGTTGTGGTTGTCACTGGTTGTGCTTTTAGATTTTCATTTTAACGTTTAGTTTTGTTTTTCAATTTTTTTCTTGGACATTACCTTATATCTATATCTTAAATCGACTTGTTTTGCTATATACTGTGTAGACTGAATAAATTGCTTTGTTTTTAATTGATTAAATAACAATTTTAGATTAATAATAAATTAATTAAAAACTTAAATAACCAAAGTTAACTATTTCACATATTTTACAAGTCCGGAGTAGTCAATAAGTTGAGTCACTACCTCGAAATAACAGTTTTTGAAATTTTAGGTTCCTTAGGGTGTTGTAGCAGTATATTTCATTGGATTTCATAACTGGACCAAAACAATTAAACATTACTGGTATAGGTATCCCTTCAGAATATTAATTTGAGGACAGAGAGTAAGTTAAACTTTACCTACTTTTACTCATTCTCTCGTATATTTCTGTTGTGTAATATGTCTGCGTTCAAGGTAGAGCATCTGTTAGCTCCTGAATTAGAGTATGAGTTGAGAGTCCGTCACTTAAACGATCCATCTTTGACAACCGTGGAAAGGAAAAGGGTAGTGTTGCGTGGTGCATTGAAGCAAACTTCATCCAATCGGAGTTTCGCTGTTCTGTCAGCTTCCCATCTTAATTTTAAGGATGAGATTGCTGAAATAGAGGTTACTCTTGCAGATCTGGTGGTCAAAATTAATTCTTTTGTTGGTTCTTCTAGTGATACTGCCTATGCTCGTTATACTTCTCGGTTAGGTCATGTTGCAGCTAGAATCCATCTGTTAGAAGCTACAACAGAGGAAGAGGAGGAAGTGAAGAGGTCTCTTAATTTCAGGCTTTTGATTCTGGAAGGTGAACTTGATGGTAAAGTGATTCCACAGGCACAGTCAACTCCTCATGATGCTAGTGTTCCAGTCAACTCGTTTCCTTTTGTTAAGTCTGCTCCTATTCATAAATGGGGTGTGCATTTTTCAGGACAATCAAATGAAAATGTAGTTAGTTTCTTGGAGAAGGTAGAATGTCTGCGCATAGCACGTGGTAACAGCGAGGAAGAGTGTTACTCTTCTGCTGCCGATTTATTTAAAGACTCAGCTTTTACTTGGTACCTCAATAACCGAGGTAGTTTTGCTTCTTGGCAAGAGTTAGTTGCCAAACTTAGATCAGATTTTCTTCCTTATAACTATGAGGATAATCTCCTTGACGAAATCAAGTCTCGTAAACAAGCTCCACAGGAGAAAGTTACAATTTTTATTAATGAGATTGTTAGTTTGTGTAAACGGTTGGAGACTCCTTTGTCTGAGTCACATATCATAAGGATCATTAGGAAAAATTTGTTGCCATCGTATCATTCTAGTCTGGCACTTACAGATATTCCCTCGATAGCTGATCTTACTGAAAAATGTAAGAAGCTGGAAGAAGTTTTGTCATGGTCTTCTGACAGCGTGTCTAGAGTTCCTATTCGGCAGAATTTTAGAAATCCTGATTCGTCCTATTCGGGTAGACCAAATTATTCTCGGTCGGATAATGTCGCTGCTTTCAATTCGAAGCTTACCTGTTGGAATTGTCGTCAATCAGGGCATGGGTATTATGAATGTTCTGAACCTAGAATTCGGTTTTGTTATGGATGTGGACGTCAAGGTGTCCGCAAATTTGAATGCCAATTCTGTTCGGGAAACGACAGAAGGGGTGGGTTGGCCCTGGCTCCGACTCCTCGTCAAAATACAGGGAATACAAACACTGTCCAAACTCCTCAAAACCAAGGAACCAGTTTCTCGAGTCTGGATGCCCAAGCTTCCACAAGCCAAACATCTCACCCTCCACCGAAAGACAAAAGACCACAGAACGGCAAATACCAACCGAAGAGAGGACAACGTTAGTTGAGCACGAGCGCCGTAATTCTTCTGTAGTTTCTTCATGTAATCCCTTGTCTTCGTTTGTTGATTTAGATATAAACTCATTGTTGGTTCGAAAAAACAAGGATAATCGTCCATATCTTGAAATCTCTATCTTAGGACATTCTTGTTTAGCTTTACTGGACACAGGGTCCAATATCTCTATTTTAGGTTCTCTAGGTCTGGAATTTCTCCAGAATTCAAATGTAAATATAGGAATTGATCAAAGTTTGCAAGTGACTACAGCTGATGGTCAAGTTCAACCAATTTTAGGTCAATTCACTACTGAGATTTCTGTTAGTTTCTGTAAAAGAATGATTACATTCTTTGTTATCCCTTCAGTTAAAAATTCTATTATTCTAGGAATGGATTTTCTGAAAACTTTTAATAGTGAGTTAAATTTTCTTTATCTGTTTCTTCGTTTAATATCTCTTGTGTCAATGCAGTTAAAAATATGAGTAGACTTAATGCTCGTGAACTAGAGCAGTTAAATAGTGTTATCAAATCATACTCTTCTATCTCTTCGAAAAATAAGTTGGGTAGAACTCATCTCATCGAACATCACATTGATGTGGGTTCGTCCAAGCCCTTCAGACAATACCAATATCCCTTGCCTCAAGCCTGGCATGAAAGCCTAGTAAAGGAGGTAGATGAAATGCTAAAGTTAGGTATTATTGAGCCCAGTACTTCTTCTTTTTGTAGCCCTTTGTGGTTGACAAAAAAGAAAGACGGGACTTTTCGTGTCTGTTTTGACGGACGTAAACTTAAATCTTTTGACTTGAAGAAAGCATTTTTACAGATTCCTCTCAGCGAAGAAAGTAAAAAGCTCACTGCCTTTGCGGTCAATGGAAAAGGATTGTACAAGTTCACTACAATGCCTTTTGGTCTTGTGTCAGCTCCGCAAACTATGTGTCGGTTGATGGATTTGGTAATTGGCCCTGCTTTAGATCCTTTTTGTCAATACTATCTTGATGACATTCTTGTCATTACTCCCGATTTCGAAACTCATATCTCTTTATTGCAGCAGTTGTTTCAGCGTTTAAAAGACGCAAATTTGACTATTAACTTAGATAAAAGTAGCTTTTGTCGTGAGTCTATTAAGTTTTTAGGATATGTTGTAGATTCTCAGGGTCTTCGTACTGATCCTGATAAGGTATCAGCTATTCGTGATTTTCCTGTGCCTAAAAATACCACTCAGGTCCGTCGATTGTTAGGAATGGTGGGTTATTATAAAAAATTTGTCAAATCTTATTCTACCTTGTTGTCTCCTATCACAGATTTATTTCAAAATCGGAAAAAGGGACAAAATATTGTGTGGACTCCTGAGGCTAATGAAGCTTTCATTAAAATCAAGGAGGCTCTCACAAATTCTTCTGTTATGGTAGCCCCAGATTTTACTGAGCCTTTTTATCTGATTTTATATATATATATATATATATATATATATATATATATATATATATTACTATATATATATACAATATATACATCCTACTATCATTTTGGCATCGATACATTATGCTTTTACCATCAATTTACCATCTATGATTTTCTTGGTTCTTTTTCACTAATTAATATTAAATAACATTTCATTTACTTTAGACCACATGGTCATTTGCTGTGCTAATTTTTTATAGGTTCCTATATGTTGTTAGTTACTTGATTGTTTATACATTATCAGCGTATTATGTCCATTTACTTAAGTTTCATTCACATTATTGTAAATAACTTTGACTGCTACATGTCTTTTTAAGGTAACAATTAACATCGTTTCCATGATTGTGTGGTTCTCATATTGTACTTTTTTAGATGAACTGATGATGCTTTCAAAACTCGAAAGCGAAACGTCTTCAAAATAGATAAAGTAGCCTATCAACTTTGTCTTTTATTTCTCCACCTTGAGACCGATATAAGAACCCACCACTCGTCCGAGTGATCCTTATATAGTCAATTTATTTAATCTGCAGCTCAATGCTTGTATAAGGTTTAATTTATATTTCATGGGATGACAGGAATGGTAATTAAGGAACCTATTAGAGGCCATTGGTTTTCTATACCAACTTGTGGTTAGGGTGTTGTCTCCCATTCTAATGACACGCATGTCTAAGAAGGGTATACTATTGGTGGTAGTGTCCTCAAGTTCAACAGTGAACTGTAAATGAGGATCAAACTCATTAAAGAAGGATAAGGTACCCTGAACCTTGCCAGGTGGTAAGGCTAATAATAAATCATCCACATACCTCTTAATAAAAGGGATTTGAAAATCCAAAAGACCTAAATGGTCAGAAACCAAATCATCCAATACAAAGTTAACTAGGATGGGAGAGATTAAGGAACCCATAGGTGTGCCAAATGTTGAAGTTGAAGTTAAAATTTGTTATCACAGACCAAGAAATTAGTGTGGAAAACAAGTTGCAACAGCTCTGCAAATATATCCCAAGAAACAGGGCAGTTAGTTTTAATAGAATTCCAATGATTTTTTAAGGAAGTGATAACACTGGACAGAGGTAAGTTAGTGAAGAGATAAACCACATCAAAACTTACTAAAATGTAACCTTGTGGTAGTTGAATGAACTTACATTTTAGAGAACGTTTCCAAAAGATTTGATGAAACATTCGAAAATGTCTCTAGAAGATTCGACGAGACCTCACAAATTATTAAAGAAGTAGCTAGACAAAATGACGAGAAACTCGAAAAGGTTTATTAATTGTTTATTAATTGTAAATGCCATCTCGAGGAAGAGTCTTTTATTGAGATTCTTGCAATAGAGAATAATCTCAATAAAAGACTCTTCCTCGAGATGGCATTTATCACCCAAATGGATATTCCAATAAATAAGAAATCAGATGTTGAACATCTGAGTGAGATTTATGCTTATCTATTACATATCGAAAAAAAACAAACATAACTATTAAATAATTATTTTAACACAACATGTAATTTCAAAATTTTCAAAATCCAATCAATAAACAACTACTATATTAACACCACAGAACTAATTATCTCTTGTTACACGTCAATCAATAACATTCGATATTTGGTATTTCTAGTAATTAACCTTAATGACTGTCTGCGAACTAAACGTTTTTTGTTTTTGTTTTTAATTTATATTTTGTCATTTCTAATATTTTAATTTTGAACGTCAACAACTACATGTTATATGTCCCAAAAAGCTGCAATCCACATCGTACCACAAACCATTGTTTTGTTAAAATAAATCATATTGCCGCAACCTCAATCAAGTAAGACTTAAACAACAAACAACTATTGAATGTATTTTTTTACTTTATTATTTTTATTTTTACCATGTTTTGAATAATTGTAGCTTTCATCTGATGATGCCAATGAAAATTGGCGAAATATAATGAACTGTTAAACAGAGTGCACTTGGCTTTTAATCAGCTGTATACCCAATTAACCTCAACTCCATTTTCATCTACCAGATCAGCTGTTATTTTAGAGGATATATATATATATATATATATATATATATATAATATATATATATATATATACAAATTATTATGTTCCAGAATATTCGGGAGTAGTCCCACCTCTAATTTGTTATTTGACGGGTGGAATTTTACAGCGCTCGATATATTGCCGGAAACTTCTCGGTGCTTCGAGATGCAACCGTTACATGGCCATGCCGAAAGCATGTTCGTAACAATATTATTATACATTATTCAAAATAATTGCAATAATAATATTGGCATCATCATCAACAGCTATTCCATCTCTCGTCGGATGTAAGCATCCCTTAGGTGTGTCCATTCATATCTGTTTGCTGTTTTTTTGCATCCATTTGCTTGATGTCATCATTTCATCTTGTTTGTGGTCTGCCTCTACTTCTTTTGCTTGCCCTTGGTCGCCATTCAATCATTTCTCTTCAACCAATGGTTGTCTTCCTATGTGTTTCTACCTAGATCCATTTTAACATGGCAATCTTCTGGATCACATCTGCTAGTTCACAACATTTTTGATTGTGTTCTTATCTCTTCATTGGATTTGTGTTCACTGATCTTAATGTTAAGCATTTTCCGTTCTATAGCTCTTTGAGTCACTTGAAGTTTGTTGACTATACTGTTGTAAAAGATCAAGTTTCAGTTCCATATGTCAGAACTGACAATACATACTGATCGAAGGATTTTACCTTTAAAGTATTTGTTGATTTAAATACTGTTTGTAATTGACCAAATGCTGCCCATATTAAGGAACATCTACTTAAATCAGCCTTTAGGTTAGTAAGGATCTGAAACTAATTCCTTGTGCCGTGTTTTTATGGGATTAAGCCACAGTTTATTGGGTGTTATTTGTGATGAAAATCATATGAAGAGTCGGCGGGAAAAACGATGAAACTCCATTTTTGGGCGAAAATGAGTTTTCGCAACAGAGATATAGGTTTTTGTGAGCCGGACTCATTGGTATACTTTGCAGTGGAAAAAATGCTTAGACTCACGAGATATCTACTGAAAAAGAAACCCTCTGTGGGGAAATAACGATAAGGTTCCTAGCGTAAGCGCGAAAAATGATGAGGTTCCAATATTCCCGGTAATTGCCGGCAGTATATTAGTCATCGCGTCAGCAAACTTTGGATGTTTATGAAGTGTGGTTTGTTATTAGATTCACAGAAAGACTTATCTGAACGGTACAAGTGATTGTGACAAAAAGTTAGACTAGAACATTAAGTTTTGTGTGAAAATTATAGTGAATAATTATTTAGGTTCGGTATCACGGTGAAATGGAAGAAAAACCCAAAAAACGAAAATCGTACGGAAGAATAACTGACGTTGTTAAGAAACTGAGGTTATGTAGCCATGAACTAGGCCCTGACTGCAAATGTAAGCGTTTAAATTGTTTCGTAAATATCTCGGATGAAAATAAGTTGCGAATATTAAGAGATTTTAACAATAATTATTCTACATATGACGAACAAAACACGTATCTTGCTGGCTTGATTACTGTTGTACCAGTAAAGAGACGTCGTGCAAAAAATCCAGAGTCTGGCGTAAAAAAAATTCAATGACGCCTCATATTCATTCAGAGTAAGGTGTACTGATGCAAGTAACGACCAAACACTGTTAGACATCCAGGTCTGCTACAAAGCTTTTCTCGTATTTCATGGAATTTCTGGTCGGCGGGTACAATCTATTCAAAGGTCACTTAAGTGTTCTGGTAGCTCAGCAAAAGATAAAAGAGGTTTACATAAAACTAGGCCACACAAACTTCCAAACTCTGTAATTGACGACGTGTGTAAACACATATCCTCTTTTAAAGGCAGATCAAGCCATTATAGCAATTCAAAAACTTCTAAAACATATCTACCTGAAGAACTAAACATGACCAAAATGTACTCTATGTTTAAGAAAAAGTTTCCACATACAAATATATCCTACGATTCGTACAAAAAAGTATTTAATGAAAAGTACAACATAAGTTTCGGATATCCACGCTCCGATACTTGTTCGCAATGTGACGAAATGCCTGTTAAAGACGCTACAGTGCAAAATAAAAATATCTACAGAAGACAACGAACTAAATAGTTTAAATGTACAATTTCGGAGGCTTGAATTTGATAGACAACTTCATTTAACTAAAGCTGAGACATTTTACCAGAGAAAAAGACAGGCCAAATTATCTTCAAGAGCAGATGTCGCAGTTGAAGCTATCTGTATAGACTTTGCCAAGAATTTGCCAATCCCTAATATATCCACCAACGACGTTTATTATAGCAGACAACTCTCATTATACCTATTTAAAGTACACGTGTTATCATCATAACAGAGTGTATTTTATGGCTATCCAGAAACCGTGGGCCAAAAAGGAAGTAATAACGTATGCTCACTGCTTCATCATTTTCTCTATAACTATTTACCCGCTAACGTGAAAAGTTTAAAACTATTTGCAGATTCATGTGGAGGGCAAAATAAAAATTATACTATGTTCCGCTTTCTGCATCATGTGATTCACTATGAAAAAAGGCTTGAAGATGTTCTTATAACATTTCCGATTCGGGGACATTCGTACTTAGAGTGCGATAAGGATTTTGGTATAGTTAACCAAAAAACAAGAACAGAACACCCAAGTGATTGGTTCGAGGCCATAAGAGCATCTCGTGTAAAACCTCAACCCTTTGACGTTGAAGAAGTGCCTCAGAAATATTTTCGATCTTGGGATAAACATTTAAATCCGCTATATAAACAGAAGTGTCCGTTTCCATCTAGACCAATAAGAGAACTGAAAATATCAGTGCAGCATCCAAGGCTGGTATATTATAGGGTTACTTACAATGGCGCATGGGAGTCCGTCGATATAATAGGAAAACCATTTTCTACCAAAAGTACCATGGAGTTTCGTCTCTCAGATTATTTGTATACAGGTATTACTTTGTCAGTTAATTAAATAAACGTTCTATTAATTAATGTTTTGCTCTTGCATTGAGACCACAAGGGGGAGCTGCGGAATGAAGGTTAGGCGCGCAACTGCCCAGGAATGCAGAAGAGGCAATGCAGATCTTCCGCTATGTTCCCCGATACGGCCGGAATAGGCTCAGATAACATTCCTCTATATTTATACCTTTATTATCATACTCTTATAACCTTTATCATTTTATTAGTTTAACATATTCATAACCTTACTGCAATATTTACAGACATATTCTTGGGACCTTAGTTGCTATCGCCAACTGATCTCGGTGTTATATTATATCTTAACTTTAGTTTATGCTATTTACATGCTTTACATCATTCATTTATTTACAGCATTTATGAATGATACATTACATCATGAAAGCATTAAGTCATTAGAAGCCGACCAGTGCGAAGGTGTTTTCAAGGTACTGTTATCATTTTTTTTTTAAACTCGTGTAATGGGTGAAAGTGATTGTGAAGCTACATAAATATTTGCAGTTAAATATACGGACATAAACAGTAAGAAATTTATCTTCCTAAAAGTAGTTTTTGATAGACTTTTTACGCAATTTTTAGTATTTGTACGTCCTAACCTACAATTATAACACCAATTAAGATAATAATAACAACAGCGAGAATTCTTAATTACTGTATAAATACATAGGCGTATCTTCAACGGTTTTTATCATGCCTTCGACTTCGAATATGATTTGTTCCTGCTGTAGTAAATCGTATAAATCGAATTTAATGATAAAATGTTCCGTTTGCAATAGAATTTTTAGACATACCTGTGTGAATGTAAGTAATGTAGAACTGGAATTATTTAATGATAACGATAAAGGATTCGATTGGTCTTGCATGAGTTGTAGACAGGTTGGGAACCAAATTTAAGATCTGAAAGCATTAATTCTAACTTTAAAAACTGATATTCAAGCACTTAAAAATGAAAACCAATCAATGAAGAGTTCCTCAACCATGTTGGTTATGGAAGAAGTTATTCAGAAAATAAATGAGCGTAGAAAACGCAAACGCCATGCTATTTTATTTGGTGTACCTGAGCAAAATACTACGCTCACTCCCAATAGTCGCAATGATAATGATAAACACAAAAAGTCCAAACAATAATTCAAAGTATGAATACTGGCGCAAATGTAAATGAACTCAAAATATTTAGGCTAGGACAACCAGCACAAGGTAAAAATCGTCCGATCAAGATTATACTTAAAGATGAAAATGACGTCTCAGCATTAATCAGACAATCCAAGGTTCTAAAAACTGGTATTTACAGCCATGTGTCCATTTCATATGACCGTACGAAAAAAGAAATTGCATACTACAAACAATTAAAGGAAGAATTAGAAGCTAAGAACGCTAATAATACAAGCCAATTTAGAATTAAATACTTGGATGGCATCCCAAAAATTGTTCCTTTAAACAGATAGGACCCAACAGTTCCACAAGCCAAGATCTTCAGGTTTGCTATCAGAATGTGCGTGGTTTGAATTCCAAAGTTATTGATTTTTACTCTAGTGTTAGTGACTCTAGTGTTAGTGAAACCTAAACAACTATGGAGACATATTAAAAACTGCATTCAAAACTTTGGTGGAAAAACTAAATATTCCCATTTAGCCGACGCACAGGACCTTTTAACAAAATATTTACCGGTTGACAAGCAACTTAGAGATACTGTATTTCCGAGAATGCAGGCAGATATTTCTTTAATTGAAAAAAAAAAAGATCATCTGATTTGCAAATTTGGAGCTCGCTACCTCAAAAACCATAGAGAAAAACATCTTATAAATGTGTGTTCTAGAAAAATACGTGAACTTGCAAAACTATTCATCGAGATACAGAGATTGCAACCATCGATAAAAAACTTATATGATGCTATCCAACCTATATATTTTGACTTATTTGTTCAGGCAACTAAAATTGTCGCTAAGTATGACCCGGTAGGAGAAATTTTCGAATCCCCAACTTACGCTATGAATATTCAAACATCACTTAAGCAATGTTGTGACATATCAATTTTATGTACATTAAAAAGAAATTGTCAAAATTTATCTGTTTCAGTGGCGGAAGTTGAAGCAAATTTTAAAACTTTTAAACAACTTCTGGAGGACGCATGGAGATTTGAAATTTCTACCTTAGCAGCAGCTGATCTAAATTCTAAAAAATGGAATAAAATTACTATTTTGCCATTAGCAGCTGATTTAAAAACCTTTAGAGAACATCTTTTACGAACAGCATCGGAAAGTCTTAAATCTCATGAAAAAGATGAAATTGATGTAAGCGCCTACAAATTATTAATGAAAACTATATACTGTCGACTACTTCTTCTAAACCGTAAACGGGTTGGTAAATTACAAAGAATGTTTTTTATGTTTATCAGAATGCTGCTGTCCATAATAGTTGTGAAGAATTTAGTGATGCGATTAATCCTGCTGAAAAACTGTTGCTCACAAAATTTAAAAGAGTAGTCATTCGTGGAAAACGTGGTCGTGGAGTACCGGTGCTTTTTAGTCCTGATCTGCAGCAGCATACTGATGCACTCATTAAATTAAGAAAGAATTTTGTAGATAACAACCAATATCTACTTATTCCCTAAATTAAAAAGAAATAACCCAATCACAGGGTATCAAATAATGCAGAAACATGTAGCCGCAAGTGGCTTAAAAATCCAGAAGCAATTACTTCAACTAAGCTTCGTAAACATTTGGCAACAATGACCCAAGTATTTAATATGTCTTCGAACGATATAGAACAATTGGCATCTTTTATGGGTCATACGGGTGATGTTCACAAACAAGTTTATCGGTTACCTGACGATATCTATCAAACTGCCAAAATTTCTAAGTTGCTTCTATTGATGGAAAAAGGAGAAGCTGCAGAATTTAAAGGTAAAGCGTTGGATGACATTAAAATTAATTTGGATGAGGAAATAGTTCCCGAACTTGACGATTGGGACAACGAAAATGGGGGTAGAAGATGAATTGGTACAAACCGCACCAGTGTTAGAACCATCTACTTCACAGACAACAAATAAAAGGCGAATTTTGGTTCCTTGGACAGCCGAGCAAAAAAAATTGCCCAATCATTTTTTGCATCGCATATTAAAAACAAACTTCCTCCGAAGAAGAAGGAAGTAGAAGAACTGTAGGCCAAATATACCACTATTTTTGACAATAAAACGTGGCCACAAATTAAAGCTTTTATACAAAATATTTATAAAAAAAATAATAACTAAATAAAATAATTTTGTTGTACATGTTTGTCTTATTTAATTAGATTCCATACATATCTTTTGTTATAATAATAAGTCCCCAAATAGATTCTCATACTATTGTAAATAAACATTTACAATAGTATAACAAAAAACAAAAAACTTTTGTTCTTTTAATTGAGAACGCATCCTAATATTTTACATAAAATTTTATCAAATAGAAAGTTGAGTGAGGCAATAAAATTTCAAAATTTCTGTAACAAACCTTAAATAGCAATTTAAGTCATTTAACTTAGTTATTTAGTAATTTAAAGTACTGATTTTATAGTATGAAACTACCTGAAGAATTTATCAATCTGATTCAGAACTAAGCAATTCGCACAGCAACCAATAATTATTAGTTATTATTGCTTGATAATTTGAATATCTTAAAAAAGTAATATTTCCTCCCTAGATCTGACTGAAGCAGTCGCAGTGCGAAACAGAAGAACGAGAACAAACAATCATTAAAATAATTGAAACACAAAGTGAAGAAAACATTGGCAACACCGCGGACGTAGCAAAGTCGTTACGATAAAAAAAAACGGATGCCGCAATAACGCAACTCTGAAAGTGTATAATTCCGGACGCAACAATAGCTGAGTTATTGAAAGACGCCTATTTACACTTTACATATTTTTTTAATTGTTGTTTTAATTATGATAAAAAACAGCGCACTGTGTTGTTCATCAGTTAAGTAGCGACTATATTCAATAAAATTTAATTATACTGCACGTATTATAGTGGACGCAAAAATAACCTTATAGTAAAAGGACGCAGCATTGGTAGTAATTTACATATATATATATATATTATATATATATATATTTATATATATATATATATATATATATATATATAAACTTTAATTTTTTTCAGCAACGATTTGCTCAATAAATTTTGAAGAGAAGTATTTTGAAATTCCTCTGAAACAAAGATTATTGAATTCCAATAGGAAACTAAGTTCCTGTAGCTGGCTGTATACCATATATCACAAAAAATTGTTTAAAATCCTTTATAAAAGGTATATAAAAAATGCCCCAAACGGCTATCACAAACACATTGCAAAACGTTTTCGGATTGATAAATCCATCATCAGTGCAAACGGTTGTACATGCTAGTAGCCACCAAAATATATGGGTCAAAACCCTTTAAATGTAGTTGTTTTACATTATTAATAGTTATAATTTGTGATATTTAAGTTACCGTTGGATAGGTAACATGGCGTCATGCTAACTATTGGGTGGTAATACATTTCTTAAACAATGAGTTATAGATCTTCCAGAGGACAATATATACTAAATTTGGCTTTAAATGTTTCAAAAGCAGAAAATGAGGTTAGTTTTGCCACGACTATTTATATTAGCATTTAATTGACTTTTTTTCTTTTTAAATTAGATGGAATCTTCAAACAATGATCAAAATAATGAGTATGATGTCTATGATTCCGACGTAGATCCAGAATTCAGATTAGAGGATGAATATCAAACTAATATAAGACATAACGAAGAACATTATCAGGAAGGTGATGTAGATTTGGAAATCAAAGAAGAAATGCTAGAACAGGTAATACACTCTACTCCAGTCAATACAGGTAGGCCAAAGAAGGGACGAAAACGAAAATATCTGGGTTTAACAAGAGAAGAAAATAAGCGTCAGAGAAATTTAGAAAATGTTCATTATAACTACAAAGGCAAAACTGTTGAGAAAAAAGAATTCAAAGATTTTAATTGCTCTTGTAAAATGAATTGCTACGTGAAAGTACCGACCAATGATAGAGAAGAACAATTTAACAGGTATTGGGAGTTGGGAGATTACAATTCTCAAACAGCCTTCATTGGTGCATTGGTTCATGAAAGCAATAAAAAACGAAGTTACGGTGAGACAAATTCCAATCGTACATATTCAAGGAACTACATGTTAAATAAAATACAGGTATGTCGCAACTTATTTATTAATACTTTGGGAATTTCTGCTAAGCGTGTTGATACTGCAATGAAAAAACTTAGATCCTCTACATTGACAGACAAAAGAGGACAAAAACAGGGTGGAAAAAATAAAATTTCACAAGAACGAAAACAAGAAATAATTAATCAAATTGACAGGATTCCAAAATATGTAAGCCATTATCGCAGATTGCAGTGTGGTGATGCACAATTTTTGCCCCCGGAAATGACACTAAAACTAATGTATAATAAATACAAAGAAGATACTAATAATCCTGTTAGCTTTGTCGTGTACAGACGTATCTTCATGACCGAGTTTAATTTAAAATTTAAGAGTCTCAAAAAAGACACCTGTAACACCTGCGATTCTTATCAGGCAAAAATAGATAGCACTCAAGATAATGAAGTAAAAGTAATGTTAGTAAATCAACATGATACTCATATCAAAAATTGGCAAGAAGCCAGAGCAAAAATGAAACAAGATTTAGATACTGCTACTAACAATAAAAAAGTAGAATGTTTAACATTTGATTTGGAAAAGACTTTGCCCCTTCCACGCCTACCAACTGGAATTTTATTTTATAAAAGGCAAATTTGGCTGTACAACTTAGGTATTTACTCTGGAAAGAGCAAAAAGGGATCGTGCAATGTATGGATGGAAAACGAAGCCGGTCGTGGTTCCCAA
Organism: Diabrotica balteata; assembly: GCA_918026665.1. Taxonomy (NCBI): domain Eukaryota; kingdom Metazoa; phylum Arthropoda; class Insecta; order Coleoptera; family Chrysomelidae; genus Diabrotica; species Diabrotica balteata. The sequence continues at coordinate 65,662,745 of OU898284.1, read as the reverse complement.
GAGGTAGGATCATGTCTTTTAAAATATATAAAAAATCATGTATCTAACGACGTAGATGAACTAATTTTATGGTCTGATTCGTGTGGGGGCCAAAATAGAAATATAAAATTAACTCTAATGATGAAAGCTGCACTTAAAACTCATGCGTCACTTAATAAGATCTATATCCGGTTCCTAATATAAGGGCATAGTTTCTTACCAAACGATGCCAATTTTTCAGACATAGAGTCTGCACTCAAACATCAACAAAGGTTATACCTGCCCGAAGATTACATAACTGTAATGAAAAATTGCAGAAATAGAAACAAATTTGATGTCATTAGAATGACTTCTTCTGATTTTTTTGGTACAATAGAAGCAGAAAAACAAATCTGTAACAGAAAAGTTGACATAAACAAACACAAAGTTAATTGGTTCAAAAACAAGAGAGATAATTCTAGATAAATCAAAACCATTTTATATTTTCATGAAAACAAGCTTTGCAGATGAAAAGTATTCTGAAGTTTACATCGGTAAGAAACATGGAAGGCCAGCAGTAACCAATAATTTCAGCCATTTACTTACAAAAATGTGGCCTAACGGGAAGCCTATTTCTCTTCCAAAATTAGAAGACATAAAATCTGTCATGCATTTAATACATGGTGATGCTCAAGAATATTACAAACGTTTAACTGGGGACTCTGAAATTATTTATGATATTGAGGGATTTAGTGGCCGTCCTGATGAACTTAATGACCTTGAAGATGAAACCATGACACATCAGCCGTTTTGGGAATATATTTTTGTATTTTAGCTTTGCATTACAATTATATTTTTATATACTAGTATTGTTGTATTAAATGTAATAATTTCAATAAAACTTTTCTAAAGAGTTAATTTTTTAAAATACAGAAAGGAACCAACCCACTTTTATACATATATGCATAGCTGTACTATCTTTTTAACAATAAGATTTTAAAGAAACATAAAAAGAAACATAAATGTATTAACTCACTTAGGAACTTTCGTCAAATAAATTTAAATGAGTTACAATTTTTTTTGTCGCAGAAACTTTAACTTCAATTTTCTCAGCATGAGCTATTTGTGGGTTGGTTCCTTTCTGCAGAAAGTCGTCCAAATGTTAATAATTTAATTTTTTACCCAACTGCAGATAATATAGCTACTTCAAATTATGGCAATTAATGGGTTTTTAAGGTGTGCTAAATATTAAGCAAATCACTTTGTACTTGTCCAAAGATAGCATTTAATTCTTAAAATCATATTTTCATTGTTTATTAATGCTAAGATCTAAAAATTGAAAGGATTTTGAGTTAAGATCTATAATATATGATTGAAGTTATAGATGGCATACACAGTAAAGGAGTAAAATGTTATAACCCATTAAAATAATGGTATTCGTAAATTACCGCCACGGAAAAGTACCACGGAGGTAGGAACTGTCTGAGCTTGTTTTTTTTTAAGATTCGGACTTTAAATTGAAGCACGCTTGCAAAATATTGAATATCTCGGCTTCTCTGGCACGTAGAACCTCCATTTCTTTACTAGGGTAGCTCAACCAAATAATAAGAATTGTGCTATTTTGACATATCTTACTAAATTTTTCCGTTGAGAAAATGAACCCTTATAAAAGCGAGTTCGATTTACAGAATACACGTGTGTATACAGAGTACAGAGTGACTATCTGGGCAAGTACAGTCGTTTAGATAATCGCTCTTTGGGATAAACAAATTGGATAACTTTGTGATCTATGTGAAATATACCACACTTTAATAACTTATTAACTGCCCCAATTTAAATTATATTAAATGTCAATATGTACAAACGAAGTTATTAACATGTATAAATTACTGCAAAATAATTGAGGGTTTTTCGGCAAAATACGAAAATACGTTTGTATTTTGAGAACGGTTTCCGAATTGGAAATTGAAATGCCAATAACGTACTTTAACCTTTAATTGTGGCTTATTCCCATTTAAATAGTAATTATGTCTTGTTTATCTCTGCACTTGGTCACACATATTCCTTCAGGACTGTAAATACTGACCACTTTACGTTTTTTTTTTTAGTTTCTTTGACAAGTGGGGATTGTCTATTCGGTTATTTCTTAATATGGGCTATCAGTAATTGTCTAGTAAAGTTAATACTATTATAGAAGTTACCCATACTTTTCCAGTAGTCATTTAGACGGTTCATCTTAATTGTCCTCATTTGGAATATAAGCCCGAGAAAAGTCTTAAATTCTGTTTGTGTTGTCTGTTTCCAAAACGCAATACTCGATTTTTCTAAACGACTTTGTGCAAATATTTCGTCATTTCCACTTCCAAGAATTAGTAGACGATGAAAATGGCAGCATACTCATCCATAAAAAAAGGAAACGCGATAAAGGTATCCGAAACAACTGTTTTTTGTTATAAGAGATGAAATAGCCGAAAATTACCAAAACAGATATACAAGGCACCATACAGAGGAAGTAGAAATACCTTGAATGGAGAAAAGAAGTAGGCTTAGACCAAATACCAGCAGGAATTATTTAACTAATTGTGAAAAAAAATTAAATGTATAACAATATTCACCCCATTTACAGAAAAGGCGGTGATACGCGAAAATTTTAAAAACTTCTGTAATAGCCTCCAGTCAACAATTTTCTAATCATGTTTAAAAAACGTACCGAATGCACTGTGTATACTAACGCAAGTCGTCAACATTCGTGTTGTTGCAGTTATGTATTACGATCAACTTAAAGGTTATGCATGACTCTCTTTGTAAAGGTACATAGGCGTGCTCCCGTGCGAAACCAAAAGATTTGTCATACTGTTATACCGTTACATTATATCATATTATAACGTTAAATATTTTATGGTGCCCTTTGGGTATGATAGCATATAACCAATATTCGAACCAAAATTCGAACGAATGATCGATTTTTTCCCGCACAGATGTAAGCCTATGTACCTTTACAAAAGGATTTTTTTGCTGAGTATTATAGAACCATCTATGGTCATCATATAATTTTACGCCAATATTTCACGTTCTACGATGCATTCCACGTATAATACACTGTCTTCTTTAGTTTTCTGTTATTCTGTTTGTTAAATCTTATCCCATTCACGTTACAGCGTCAAGAAGCAGTCAATGTGAGCAGTTAATGGGAGGCATATGTCTAACAGTAAACGTTGGACTTTTTCGCGTTTATCATATGTACAGTAGTTAACTAAAAGTATGCAAAGAGATGTATGACGTAATCGTATACTATTCGCTAAATCCTGTCGTAATAACAAATAATAATATTATCATCAAACTAATATGCCATACACCTCTGTGGCTTAATACGTTTTATTGCTGCCAGTTTACGGTGTTATTACATGCCGCCATGTTTAATTTGTCTCCACCATCGAATTATCTCCGTCAAATCCTATCATTTTAAGCTCTATACATCATGATTAGATCTATAGGACCGGAGATACGTAACTAAGGCTCTTTTGACACAGCATATATAGGAGCAAAGATATATACCTAAAGTTCTTTTGACGTGTTGCTGTATTTGATTTCTACGTCGTAATATTTTATTGGTTATATGTTATCATTTGAGGTACTGTACGTCACGATTGGACTAATAGGATAGAAGACACATAACTAGGCCATTTCGCCACGCTACTCTATTTGATTTTTATATCTTATTGCATTCTATTAGTTAAATTCATGATACTATGAACTAAAGATAAACCCACGCGCACGCGATCAGTCTATCTGTTTTGCACGTGTGACGTCACTTGGCGACAAATATCAGCAGACATGTTTTGCATGGAGTTTTGACAGATTTAGTATTGTTTTATCGTTTATCTTGTACGTTGACAAATAAATGTGTGCACTTTATATAAAACATACTTCAGACTATTAAATTAAAGATAAACTTTTATCGCCAAGTGACGTCATGCACATCGACGTACAAAATTCGATTGCGAAGTGGTTTTATCTCGGAAGTCATAGTATCGTAAGTTAAATTCTATCATTTGCGGTACGAAACGTCACGATTAGACTAATAGGATCTCAGAAACATATCTATGGCCCTTTTGACATGCTGCTGTATTTTATGTTTCTTCCTCATTGTATTCTATTGGTTAAATCCTATCATTTGAGGTGCTGTAAGTCACGATTGTGCTACTAAAAAGAAAATACATAACTAAGGCTCTTTGTATGTGTTGCTGTATTTAATTTAGAATTTTAAGTTATTGTATTCTATTGGTTAAGTGCTATCATTTGAGATATCGTACGTCACTATTGGCCTAATAGGACCGAAGGTACATAACTAAGGCCCTTTTGACATGCTACTCCATTACCTAATTGTACCTTATTGTATTTTATTTGTTAAATCCTTTCATTTGAGGTACTGCACGTCATGATTGGACTAACAGAACCGAAGATACACAACTAAGGCCCTTTTGACATTGTGCTGTATTTGATTTTTGTATCCCATTGTATTCTTTACGTTAAATCTTATCATTAGAGGTACTATACGTCACGATTGGACTAATAGGATCAAAAATACGTGACTAAGGTCCTTTTGACATGTTGCTGTATTTGATTTTTCTATTTCATTGTTTTCGATTGGTTAAATCCTATCATTTGAGATACTGTACGTCACGATTGGACTTATAGAAACGAAGATATATAACTTAAGCCTTTTTGACATGCTGCTTTTCTGTCTTATTGTATTTTATTGGTTAAATCCTATCATTTGAGGTGCTGTACATCACAACTGGACCAATTGGAACAAAAATATACAATATATCATAACCCGTTACTTTTAATCAAAGAAGATGCTAGAATGATTTGTGGATGAAAATATATATATATATATATATATATATATATATATATATATATATATATATATATATATATAAATTATTAAATTTACTATTTCAGTGGGTAATATTATATTCAACAGCGATGCCAAATTTCTGATGCTAAAATGATTGATAATGAAAGTGCGATACACATTTTCATGTATATAATGGCAGCGAGTAAACGGTTAAACCCTAAACTAAATATATATAATATTTTCACTGTACCATCATTTTAGACTCAAACATTTCCTGGAATAAACTTATATAGCTCAGTAAGGGATAAAAAAGAAAGCGGACATTTTAAAATACCAACACGGTATCAAATCTCTAATCATTGAGATGGTTAAAATTCTTGTAACAAGTACAGAAAAAAAGTCTTGTAAAGTAGCGTCGATATACAGATGCTACTTTGCAAGACGATGCTAAATTGATGGTAAAAGCATAATGTATCGATGCCAAAATGATAGTAGGATGTATATATATATATATATATATATATATTATATATATATATATATATATATATATATATTCACGAGGAAGAATTCCTCGTGAAAACTGATTCATCCGTACCGTTTCTCGTTTTCTCGATGTTTTCATCAGAAAAAACCAAACCCGAGGTTTCCATTACTCTGTTTATCGAAAACCCACACATACCAATCGTTACTTGCATGCGAACTCTCACCATCCACCTTCACAAATTAATTCAGTCATTAATACATTTGTCTATAGTTCAATACGCCTTTCCGATGATGCAAGTAGACCCGCTGAGCTCTCTTGTTTAAAACAAGCCCTAATCCAAAACGGTTAACGCGAAAATCATATCAATAAAAGCATTCACAGACATCAATCTCCCACTCATTCTCAACCCAAAGACTCAGACCCTTATCATATGAAAGCTTTTCTTCCTTATATCAAAGGTGTCACTGACAAAATCGACAGGATTCTGAAACCAAGAGGAATAAAAACAATATTTACTCCCCAACAAAACTTTCATCTCTTGTCCGATCTATCAAAGACAATATTCCAAATGAACGACACGGAGTTTATGAAATACCTTGTGCAGACTGTCCCCGATCCTATATAGGCCAAACAAATCGTAGAATCCAAAATAGGATTTATGAACATTCCATTTATGTTCGCAATTCTGATTCAATTTCAGCTCTCGGTCAACACCATCTTCATACAGGACATAAAATCTATTTTGAAAACTCCAGAACCATAGCCCCCATTCGCTTCTATAAACCAAGAATTATCCGAGAAGCCATAGAAATGAAAAAAAAAGGCCAAATTGTCTTAATAAAAGAGATGCCGCCATACGGTTACCTTCTACATGGAGACCTCTCATAAAGAAAATATCGCCCCCTCCATCCTCGAATCAAAATTCCACAGTCGAAAATGTTCGCGCCAACCCTACCACCAACTCTCGCGCCAACCCCCACCTAGGCCACGCCATCATCGACGGTATAAATGAACCGTCTCCTGTTCCCAGCCGTAGTAGTGACAGTGCAGTAGTGTCTGGGGGCTCGGGAGACTGAGACCTCGGAAGCCCTGAGGAAGGCGTCAGAGAGGATGCCGAAAGTTCGGCAAAATGGATATCGACGCGTTTCAACCCGGAAGACTGGTGAGATTGATATTAATTTTAGTAATAATATTAATCTTAGCTCTAGGTTTCATATATATATATATTATATATTTATATATATATATATATATATATATATATATATATTATATTAATATATTATATATATATACATCCCGCCATCATTTTAAACTCGTTTCACGTTTGCAGTAATTTAGCATCACCAAGAAAATCTATTATTTTCTATATATAAGTCGTGTATGTTCGTTTAGTGCACCTCTGTTGGCTTAGCAGCGTTGTCGGTTTTTCAATATTCTGATTTTTTTATATATTTAATTTTTTACATCAATCCTACGTTTTAACATCGATCATTTAAAATCACTGTATTTGCTATCATTTTAAAGCCAATAGATGTTGCCGGTATTAATACTTAAAATAATATCTAGGTACATAAATATCGATCCGTTTTTCGGTCAACGTGCTAACGACCTGCTAACACGTTGCGGTCTTAACTGGTTTTTTCTTTGCCTAAATGTTAGATATATTTATTTAAGGTAGATATTTTTCCCAGAGAATTGTGTAGGGGAATATTTTACATCAATTTCAATTTACAACCTGTTTAATCCAAGCTATCGGTGAATAGTTTGAGGTAAATATTATGTTTTTATGGGATTACGCCTCAATTATTGGTTGTAATTGTGATAAGAATCACATTTTTTAATTAACTTGTGTTTGACATTTTGATTTCCATTCCGGAAATCGTTCTCAAAAACGTTTTTTTGTACAAAATGTGTATACACATTTTAGATAATTTGTACAATAAACAATAAATATTAGTTAATTAAAAATGTAATTAATATTACATTTTTCTATACATAATATACATAAAAAAAATAATATTTAAACTTAACCATGCAACAAGAAAGTATTTCACAGAACCTCGGTAAATAGTTTTCAAAAATCTACGGTTATTTAAATTCTAAATAGTATGAGAGATACTATTGTACTATATCTATACTCTAATATGTATCTATATGTATCTATACTCTAAGATGTACAGTTGATTATGCTTTGTTCTTTTTTTTAACAATCTTAAAAGATACAAAAAAAAATGTTTGCTTGTAAAACGTTTTTTTTTTACATTCTAAAGAAAAATGATTAAAATAAAAGTTGTAGACCATAAAAGGTTTTTTATGTTGAGAGATACCAAATTAAAATATATAATTAATTGAGCAAGGTAATTGCAAAAAACCCTAAACTCTAAAATATTATGTTTTTAGTAATTTATAAATGATAATAATTGAATTTTTTGCCCAACGGCAGATAATATAGCTACTTCAAATTATCGCAATTAATGGGTTTTTAAGGTGTGCTAAATAGTAAGCAAATCACTTTGAACTTGTCCAAATACTTGTCCAATACTTGTATGTACAAGTATTTTGTAATTTGCAATCTTAATGGCTTATAAGAAAACAAAGAGACAAAAACAGAACCATATTTAACCAATAAGAACTAAGATAACATTTAATTCTTAAAATCATATTTTTATTGTTTATTAATACAAGATCTAAAAATTGAAAAGATTTTGAATTAAGATCTATAATATATGATCGAAGTTATAGATGGCTTACACAGTAAAGGAGTAAAATGTTATAACCCATTAAAATAATGGTATTCGTAAATTACCGCCACGGAAAAGTACCATGGAGGTAAGAACTGACTGAGCTTGTTTTTTTTTAGATTCGGACTTTAAATTGAAGCACGCTTGCAAAATATTTAATATCTCGGCTTCTGTGGCACGTAGAACCTTCATTTCTTTACTAGGGTAGCTCAACCAAATAATAAGAAATTGTGCTATTTTGACCTATCTTACTAAATTTTTCCGTTGAAAGTACGAACTCTTATAAAAGCGAGTTCGATTTACAGAATACACGTGTGTATAGAGAGTACAGAGTGACTATCTGGTCAAGTACAGTCGTTTAGATAATCGCTCTTTGGGATAAACAAATTGGATAACTTTGTGATCTATGTGAAATATACCACACTTTAATAATGTATTCTTCTTCTCTTCTTCAGCCTTCATTTATCCAATGTTGGACATAGGCCTCCTCCAATTGCTTCCACGCTTCCCTATCTTTTGCAATTCTCATCCACTGCTTTCCAGCTACAGCAGTTATATCGTCTATCCATCTCTTTTTAGGTCTTCCCACGCTTCTTTTTGTTTCTCGAGGTCTCCAGAATGTCACTTTATGAGACCATCTGTTGGTGTCTTGTCTTGCTACATGTGCTACCCATTGCCATCTCAATGTCGCTATTTTTTCCATGATGTCGGTTACTTTAGTTCTTTGACGTATTTCGGTGTTAGGAATTTTGTCTCTGAGGCTTATATTTAACATGGCCCTCTCCATGCCCGTTGAGTTACTCTTAATTGTTCTGCCATTTTTCTTGTTATTGCCATAGTTTCCAATCCATAAGTTTCCACTGGTAGTATACAAGTGTCATAGGTTTTTCGTTTTAAGTGAATTGGGATTTTTCTGTCTTTTAAAATGAAGCTCAACTTACCAAAAGCAGCCCATGATATTTGTGTCCTTCTTTTAATTTCTAGGGTTTGATTTTCCTTTTCGTTTTTAATTGCATGTCCTAGGTATAATATATTGTTCTACCTTTTCTATATTGATGTTATCTATCGTGATGTTTTCTAGGCTGTTGCTTAATATCTTTGTTTTGTCGAGATTCATTTTTAATCCTATTTGATTCGATTTGTGATTTAAATCTTGTAGCATTGATTTTAGTTCATGGATATCTGTGCTTATTAGTACTATGTCGTCTGCAAAACGCAAATGGTTAAGATATTCTCCATCTATTTTTAATCCATTTTCGGCCCAATTTAGTTGTTTGAAAACATTTTCTAGTGCCAAAGTAAATAACTTGGGTGAGATGGTGTCGCCCTGTCTCACACCTTTGCCAAGGTCTATTTTTCTAGTTTCCAGATTATCATCTATTTTTACGTGAAAAGTAGCATCATCGTATATATTCTTAAGGAGGGCAGCATATCTTGAATCTACTCTGGCGTCGTCCAATGCTGTTAAGAAAGCCCAATTCTCGATACTTTCGAATGCTTTGTGATAATCGACAAATGCCAGATGTAGTGGTATGTTGTACTCTATTGTTTTTTTAATAATGGTTCGAATTGTTTGCAAGTGATCGATAGTGCTAAAACCCTTACGAAAGCCTGCTTGCTCCACTGGTTGGTATGCATCTAGTTTAGCTGTCAATCTATTTGTTATTATTCGGTTAGTAGTTTGTAAAGGTGTGACAATAAGCTTATTGGTCGGTAGTTTTCTATATTTGCGGCGTCCCCTTTTTTATGGAGTAGAATGACTTCCGCATTTTTCCATGTGTTCGGTATTTGTCCTTCCAATAGGCGTTTATTAAGTAATGCTCTTATTGCCTCTTCTAATGCAGTGCCTCCCATTTTTAGCATCTCTGAAGTCATTTTATCTTCTCCTGGTGTTTTCCCATTTTTCATTTTGTTTTAGGGCGGCTCTAATTTCTGATGTTATTATTTCAGGGAAGTCCTCTGAGCCCACATTTAAGATATGTTTTTTTGGTATACCGGGGTTCGGAATAGTAGAACTATACAGCTTCTCATAAAATTTTCGAATTTCTCTAATGATCTCTTCCTTCACAATGTTCCACGGTCGTCTTTTATCTTTATGATTTTATTCCTGCCAGCGGATTTACATGTTTTTAGTACTTTCATGTTCTTATTATTTTCTATGGTTTCAAGAATCTGTTTGTTCTATAAACTCTGAGGTCTTAATATTTTTCTTAACGCTTCTGTTGAGCGCTTTATAGTCCGGGTTATCTCTGTTCGTTCTTCTTCTTTTCTCTATCTGTTCTAGAGTTTCGGGTTTTAGTTTAGCTTCCTTTTGTTTTCTTATTCTGCAACAGAGTTTCTTAGTGACTGTTTGTATGTCTTTAGTTATTTTCTCAGCTAGTTCATCTATATTCTTGTGCTCAAAGGTATTTGCTACTAGTTTTCGTGCTAATTCCTCTTGGTATTTCTCTTTATTACTGGCTAGGATGTCTGCCGTCGGTAAAGGGTTTGTTGTTAATAGTTTTCGTCTTTCTCTCTTTACGTTAATACGTATATCAGCACGAACTAGTCTATGGTCACTGCCGGTGTTAAATTTGTTCAATACCTCGATGTTTATAACGTATTAACGTTATTATATATATTAATAAACGTATTATCTGCCCCAATTTAAATTAGTTATATTAAATGCCATTATGTACAAACGAAGGTATTCACATTTATAAATTACTGCAAAATAATTGAGGGTTTTTCGGCAAAATACGAAAGTACGTTTCTATTTTGAGAACGATTTCCGAATTGGAAATTAAAATGCCAATAAACGTACTTTAACCTTTAATTGTGGCTTATTCCCATTTAATTAGTAATTATGTCTTGTTTATCTCTGCACTTGGTCACACATATTCCTTCAGGACTGTAAATACTGACCACTTTACGTTTTTTTTTTTTAGTTTCTTTGACAAGTGGGATTGTCTATTCGGTTATTTCTTAATATGGACTATCAGTAATTGTTTAGTAAAGTCAATTACTGATAGATCTATTATAGAAGTTACCGATACTTTTCCAGTAGTCATTTAGACGGTTCATCTTAATTGTCCTCATTTGGAATATAAGCCCGAGAAAAGTTTTAAATTCTGTTTGTGTTGTCTGTTTCCAAAACGCAATCCTCGATTTTTCTAAACGACTTTCTGCAAATATTTCGTCAGAGTCACTTCCACCATTCATTTAATCTACATCATCCTCGCCAGATGCTTCTAAAAATGATTGTAATTCAGCAGTGGTCAATCTACGTTTATGTTTACGTCTAGCTTTTTTAGACGTCGAACACATAATATTATTTACATCCATTTTTTTACAAATACTATAACTTACTTTAACATACGTAATTAACAATGAAAACATACTACTAGAAACTATCAATTTACGTTTTCCAATACTATAAGGGCACTTGAGGCACAACACGTTTTTACTCAATAATAATTCCTGTATAAGTAAAATTGCTTTTTAATTTGCTTCATTGAAGCACACTAGACATATTGCAGTTTTGCTATCACATTCTTCACAGTATGTTTTAATTTTTTTAATTTTTCTATCGGCCTTTCTACTAGTCACGCTTATTCTTAAAATTTTGTAACCTCTTGTACACTTCCTTCTCTTTTTATTATCTACATCGCTTTGCCTGAGATGGTATTTTTTGGGTGTAATTAGTCATTAGGGTTTCAACATTTCTTTATTTGCAAACGCCTTCGCTAATTCCAGTCTGAACTCAAGGATAGGTTGTCGCTTTTTTCGCGTTTTCTATTATTTAGCAACTAAGTATTGACTACTGCGGTATTAAATATTAATTCCACTGCCACTTTCCGGTACCAACTTTAGTATTTTGCGTATTGGGCTTTTGTAAAAAGCCATTTGATCGCTAAAATCAACTCTTTTTTCACAACGTTATAATTTAGAATAGTTTGTGGTTTTAGCACTTGTGTCTAATTTTTCTTTCCACCTGAATAAACCAAGATACAACTATTATGTTTAAATGTTGTAATAATTAAAACTGGTTCTTTGTCGACCCTTTTTATCACTTGTGAAATCAATAATAGGGTGAAGTTTCAGTATATAAGTAGTTGCGACTTTTTTAATCTAGATTTTGTTTTGAATTTTTTGTAATAGAACATCTGCACATAAATTCGTTTCTTGAACTATGATTTGAATTCATCGACCCATATTCTAAAAGAAATGTGTTTTTACGTTGTCGGGAATATTATAAATTGGTTATCTTTCACAAAGCATTCGAAATATGATTTAAATTCTATTTCAGAAAAAATTTTTACTGCAACTCTTGTTCGACCTAAAACTAAATTATTACACAAAACAAGTAATCTATTTTTTTTATAGAAATGTAGAAATAGAATTTCCTGTCGAAGTTTTATGTGTGGCATAAGTCACTGGTGTCTCGTATATACGGTCCTCTTATCGCATTACAAACATAATTCTCAATTAACAGTGCGGTAAAAGATATATTTAGGTTGTATAATCAAGCCGTAATACTTGTCGTGAGACCATAAGACCGTATGTTATAAATAAATATATTCCTACAAGAATTATCTTAAAAAATGAGAAAAATACAATAAAAAAGTGCAATATGAAGTGTTATTTAAAAAATGGCAAGTCATTCACGGGCGGACAGTTAAAAACAAAAGTTTTCAGTGTTCTATTGCTTGATTATTATTATCTAATTGGTATATTTTAAAAATACTAGGGACATCCCCACCGACCACAATCTTCTTCTTACAACAATTAGGATGGAATTTAAAAGAACAAAAAGAAATAAGCAAATAATAGCTATTAACCCAGATAAGCTTAAAGAAGAATCCACTAGTAATAAAATACGGGAAGAAATACATAGACACTTGAGTAACAGAACAGTACAATCGACACAAACTCCCGAGGAAGACTGGCACTATATTGAGAAAACACTTACAAGAGTAACAAACCATGGATGACAGAAGAAATTCTAAACATGATGGACGAAAGAAGAAAATACAGAGGTAAAAATGAAACAACATACAAGCAAATACACAAGAATATCAGAATAAAGATCCAACAAGCCAAAGAAACCTGGCTAAGTGAAAGATGCCAAGAAATTGAAGAGTTGGAACAAAGACATGATACTTTCAATCTACATAAAAAAGTAAAAGAAGCCGCTGGAATATTTAAACAAACTCCTACGTCTTTCATCGAAGATAAACATGGAACCCGCTACTGAACAGAGAAGATTAAATAGGTAGATGGAGAGAATACGTGGAAGAGATGTTTCAAGACCGAGAGAGGACGAACATTTACATGCAGGAGGCATCGACTGGACCTTATATCACAAAGCAAGAAATTATCAAAGCGGCAAATCAGATAAAGAACGGAAAAGCTGTTGGGGAAGATAATATCCCAATTGAAATAATAAAGATATTACTAGACGAACACATCGAAGTAATGGAAGATATATTTAACAAAATATACGAAACAGGCATAATACCAAATGATTGGCTGACATCGGTGTTTATACCACTGCCAAAGAAGAAAAACGCCAAGAAATGTGAAGACCATAGGATTATTAGCCTGATGAATCATATATTGAAACTTTTCCTACGAGTAATACACAATAGAGTATACAATAAACTAGACTAACACACTGGTCAAACTCAGTTTGGTTTTAAGAATGGTACGGAACAAGAGAAGCACTTTTTTCAATACGTCTGCTAGTTGAAAGATGTAGAGATGTCGATTCTGATGTATACTTGTGTTTTATATACTTTCAGAAGGCGTTTGACCTGGTGAAACATTATAAACTAATAGATATTTTAAGGTCATGTAATATCGACGATAAAGACTTAAGGATCATTTCAAACCTTTACCAAGAACAAAAGGCTAAAATCAGAATAACAAGCGAAACATCTGGAAAAATCAATATCGAGAAGGGAGTAAGACAGGGATGTGTCCTATCACCTTTGCTGTTCAATGTTTACTCTGAGAAGATATTTCAGAAAGCTTTGGAAGGCACCTCGGATGGTATAATTATAAACGGGCAATGTATAAATAACCTGCGATATGCTGATGACACTGTCATACTGGCAAATAATGCTGAAGCCCTGCAACGCTTAATGGACCGAGTAATGACAGCCTGTAGAGAATTTGGAATGAAATTGAATACAAAGAAGACAAAAACGACGATCATCAGCAAGCACCAAAACAGAAGGGTGAAGGTCAATGTCGACGGAACAGATCTGGATAGAGTAACAAGAACAACGTACCTTGGAAGTAATCTTGATGAAACTTGGGACCACTCACTAGAGATAAGAATACGCCTGAAAAAGGCACGTACAATGTTTTACAAAATGCAAAAAGTTCTATCATCCGCCAGCTGGGCATCTCATTGAGAACTAGAATACTTAAGTGCTATGTTTTCTCCACCCTGCTCTATGGTGTTGAAGCCTGGACAATGACAGAAGCAACACAAAAAAAGAATCCAAGCATTCGAACTCTGGTGTTACCGTAAAATGCTCAGAATATCCTACATGAGCCATACGACGAATGCGGAAGTCTTGCGGAGAATGAATAAGGAAAGAGAGCTTATGCTTATAATAAAAGAACGGAAAACACAATATTTTGGTCACATCATAAGAAGTCAAAAGTATGAACTGCTCCAACTTATAATCGAAGGCAAAGTCAATAGCAAAAGAGGACCAGGAAGAAGACGCAACTCTTGCAAAAAAACTCTCGCAACTCTTGCAAAAAAACTCTTGCAACTCTTTCTAAAAACTTACGGCAATGGACGAACATGACCTCCATAGAACTATTCAGAACTGCTACAAATAAGATTAAATGGGCAAATGTAATGGCCAACGTCCTTAAGGATAAGGCACCGTAAGAAGAAGATTGGTTAAGTGCTATCATTTGAGATATCGTACGTCACTATTGGCCTAATAGGACCAAAGGTACATAACTAAGGCCCTTTTGACATGCAACTCCATTACCTCATTGTATCTCATTGTATTTTATTTGTTAAATCCTTTCATTTGAGGTACTGCACGTCATGATTGGACTAACAGAACCGAAGATACACAACTAAGGCCCTTTTGACATTGTGCTGTATTTCATTTTTCTATCCCATTGTATTCCTTACGGTAAATCTTATCATTAGAGGTACTATACGTCACGATTGGACTAATAGGATCAAAAATACGTGACTACGGCCCTTTTGACATGTTGCTGTATTTGATTTTTCTATTTCATTGTTTTCGATTGGTTAAATCCTATCATTTGAGATACTGTACGTCACGATTGGACTTATAGAAACGAAGTATATAACTAAGGCCTTTTTGACATGCTGCTTTTCTGTCTTATTGTATTTTATTGGTTAAATCCTATCATTTGAGGTGCTGTACATCACGACTGGACCAATTGGAGCAAAAATATGCAATATATACCCCGTTATATATACCCAATATATAACCCGTTATTTTTAATCAAACAAGATGCTAGAATGATTTATGGATGAAAAAAATATATATAAATTCTTAAATTTACCATTTCGTTGTGGGTAATATTATATTCAACAGCGATGCCAAATTTCTGATGCCAAAATGATTGATAATGAAAGTGCGATATACATTTTCATGTATATAATGGCAGCGAGTAAACGGTAAAACCCTGAACTAAATATATATAATATTTTCACTGTACCATCATTTTAGACTCAAACATTTCCTGGAATAAAATTATATAACTCAGTAAGGATAAAAAGAGAAAGCGGACATTTTAAAATACCAACACGGTATCAAATCTCTAATCATTGAGATGGTTAAAATTCTTGTAACAAGTACAGGAAAAAAGTTATTAAGGTCTTGTAAAGTAGCGTCGATATACAGATGCTACTTTGCAAGACGATGCTAAATTGATGGTAAAAGCATAATGTATCGATGCCAAAATGATAGTAGGATGTATATATATATATATATATATATATATATATAATATATATATATATATATAAATATATATATATATATATATATATATATATATATATATATATATATACATCCCGCCATCATTTTCAACTCGTTTCACGTTGCAGTAATTTAGCATCACCAAGAAAATCCAATATTTTCTATATATAAGTCGTGTATGTTCGTTTAGTGCACCTCTGTTGGCTTAGCACCGTTGTCGGATTTTCAATAGTCTGATTTTTTTTATATATTTTATTTTTTACATTAAACCTACGTTTTAACATCGATCATTTAAAATCACTGTATTTCCTATCATTTTAAAGCCAATCGATGTTGCCGATAATAATACTTAAAATAACATCTAGATACATACATATCGATCCGTTTTGGGTGGGTCAAGTTCAAACAACGACATTGATACTACCTGCTAATATGTTGCGGTCTAACTGGTTTCTTCGTTGTTTAGATAAAAGGTATATTTATTTAACGTAGGTATTTTTCCCAGAGAATTATGTAGGGAATATTTTACATAAATTTCAATTTACAACCTCTTTAATCCAAGCTATCGGTGAATAGTTTGAGGTAAATATTATGTTTTTATGGGATTACGCCTCAATTATTGGTTGTAATTGTGATAAGAATCACATTTTTAATTAACTTATGTTTGACATTTTGATTTTTATTCCGGAAATCGTTCTCAAAAACGTTTTTTTTGTACAAAATGTGTATACACATTTTAGATAATTTGTACAATATACAATAAATATTAGTTAATTAAAAATGTAATTAATATTACATTTTTATATACATAATATACATAAAAAAATAATATTTAACTTAACCATGCAACCTCGGTAAATAGTTTTCAAAAATCTTCTACAGTTATTTAAATTTAAATTTTTGCTTGTAAAACGTTTTTTACATTATAAAGAAAAATGATTCAAATAAAAGTTGTAGACCATAAAAGGTTTTTTATGTTGAGGGATACCAAATTAAAATATATAAATAATTGGGCGAGGTAATTGCAAAAAACCCTAAACTCTAAAATATTATATTTTTAGTTATTTATAAATGTTAATAATTTAATTTTTTGCCCAACGGCAGATATATAGCTACTTTAAATTATGGCAATTAATGGGTTTTTAAAGTGTGCTAAATATTAAGCAAATCACTTTGTACTTGTCCAAATACTTGTCCAATACTTGTATGTACAAGTATTTTTAAATTTGCAATCTCAATGGCTTATCAGAAAAGAAAGAGACAAAAACAGAACCTTATTTAGCCAATAAGAACTAAGATAGCATTTAATTCTTAAAATCATATTTTCATTGTTTATTAATACTAAGATCTAAAAATTGAAAGGATTTTGAATTAAGATCTATAATATATGATCGAAGTTATAGATGGCATACACAGTAAAGGAGTAAACTGTTATAACTCATTAAAATAATGGTATTCGTAAATTACCGCCACGGAAAAGTACCACGGAGGTAAGAACTGTCTGAGCTTGTTTTTTTTTAGATTCGGACTTTAAATTGAAGCACGCTTGCAAAATAATTAATATCTCGGCTTTTGTGGCACGTAGAACCTTCATTTCTTTACTAGGGTAGCTCAACCAAATAATAAGAATTGTGCTATTTTGACCTATCTTACTAAATTTTTCCGTTGAAAAAATGAACTCTTATAAAAGCGAGTTCGATTTACAGAATACACGTGTGTATACAGAGTACAGAGTGACTATCTGGGCAAGTACAGTCGTTTAGATAATCGCTCTTTGGGATTAACAGATTGGATAACTTTGTGATCTATGTGAAATATACCACACTTTAATAACTTATTAACTGCCCCAATTTAAATTAGTTATATTAAATGTCATTATGTACAAACGAAGCTATTAACATTTATAAATTACTGCAAAATAATTTAGGGTTTTTTCGGCAAAATACGAAAATACGTTTGTATTTTGAGAACGATTTCCGAATTGGAAATTGAAATGCCAATAAACGTACTTTCACCTTTAATTGTGGCTTATTCCCATTTAAATAGTAATTATGTCTTGTTTATCTCTGCACTTGGTCACACATATTCCTTCAGGGCTGTAAATACTGACCACTTTACGTTTTTCTTAGTTTCTTTGACACGTGGGGATTGTCTATTCGGTTATTTCTAATATGGGCTATCAGTAATTGTCTAGTAAAGTCAATACTATTATAGAAGTTACCCATACTTTTCCAGTAGTCATTTAGACGGTCCATTTTAATTGTCCTCATTTGGAATATAAGCCCGAGAAAAGTCTTAAATTCTGTTTGTGTCGTCTGTTTCCAAAAAGCAATCCTCGATTTTTCTAAACGACTTTGTGCAAATATTTCGTCAGAGTCACTTCCACCATTCATTTAATCTACATCATCCTCGGCAGATGCTTCTAAAAAGATTGTAATTCAGCAGTGGTCAATCTACGTGTATGTTTATGTCTAGCTTTTTTAGATGTCGAACACATAATATTATTTACATCCAATTTTTTACAAATACTATAACTTACTTTAACATACGTAATTAACAATAAAAACATACTACTAAAAACTATCAATTTATGTTTTCCAATACTATAAGGGCACTTGATGCACAACACGTTTTTACTCAATAATAGTTCCTGTATAAGTAAAATTGCTTTTTGCAGTTTTGCCATCACATTCTTTACAGTATGTTTTAACTTTTTTAATTTTTCTATCGGCCTTTCTACTAGTCCACGCTTATTCTTAAAATTTTGTAACCTCTTGTACACTTCCTTCTCTTATTATTATCTACATCGCTTTGCCTGAGATGGTATTTTTTGGGTGTAATTAGTCATCAGGGTTTCAACATTTCTTTATTTGCAAACGCCTTCGCTAATTCCAGTCTGAACTCAAGCATAGGTTGTCGCTTTTTTTCGCGTTTTCTATTATTTATCAACTAAGTATTGACTACTGCGGTATTAAATATTAATTCCACTGCCACTTTCCGGTAACCACTTTAGTATTTTGCGTATTGGGCTTTTGTAAAAAGCCATTTGATCACTAAAATCAACTCTTTTTTCACGTTATAATCTAGAATAGTTTGTGGATTTAGCACTTATGTCTAATTTTTCTTTCCACCTGAATAAACCAAGATACAACTATTATGTTTAAATGTTGTAGTAATTAAAACTGGTTCTTTGTCGACCCATTTTATCACTTGTGAAATCAATAATGGGGTTTAATGGGGGTCAAGTGGGTTTCAGTATAAGTAGTTGCGACTTTTTTAATCTAGATTTTGGTTTTGTATTTTTTGTAGTAGAACATCTGCACATAAATTCGTTTCTTGAACTATGATTTGAATTCATCGACCGATATTCTAAAAGAAATGTGTTTTTACGTTGTCGGGAATATTATAAATTGGTTATCTTTCACAAAGCATTCGAAATATAATTTATATTTTATTTCAGAAAAATTTTTTACTGTAACTCTTGTTCGACATAAACTAAATTCTTACACAAAACAAGTAATCTATTTTTTTTTGAAGAAATGTAGAAATAGAATTTCCTGTCGAAGTTTTATGTGTGCCATGAGTCACTGGTGTCTCGTATATACGTCCTCTTATCGCATTACAAACATAATTCTCAATTAACAGTGCAGTACAAGATATATTTAGGTTATATAATCAAGCCGTAATACTTGTCGTGAGACCATAAGACCGTATGTTATAAATAAATATATTCCTACGAGAATTATCCTGAAAAATGAGAAAAATACAATAAAAAAGTGCAATATGAAGTGTTATTTAAAAAATGACAAGTCATTTACGGGCGGACAGTTAAAAACAAAAGTATTCTGAAGTATTATGAAAATGTTGACTTTTTTCCTGGTCTGATCTTCCTCAACTAACGTTATCTTCTTAATTGGTGAGTTGTGTTTTTCAGGTCTCTTTAAGGGTTTTTGGTGCTATCCATACCAAATGATCTTTGGACAATGTACTAATGTAGTGTTCAAATGTGGCATTGCGTGCATCATGTAGCTCTGATCTTAATTGTCCGATTAGTCGATTATATGTGTGTTTGTCATTAGGATTTTGGCTTCTTTGTCATCTACCTCTGGCTCTTCATTTTCCGACTATTAGTTATATAATATAATCCGGAGTGTTATTTGTGTTTTCTTGATTTGGAATTCTTGATCCAGCACACTCATCCATAAAAAAAGGAAACGCGATAAAGGTATCCGAAACAACTGTTTTTTGTTATCAGAGATAAAATAGCCAAAAATTACCAAAACAGATATACAAGGCACCATACAGAGGATGTAGAATTACCTATGAAACACCTTGAATGGAGAAAAGAAGTGGGCTTAGACCAAATACCAGCAGGAATTATTTAACTAATTGTCGAAAAAATTAAATGGATAACAATATTCACCCCATTTACAGAAAAGGCGGTGATACGCGAAAATTTTAAACATTTCTGTAATAGCCTCCAGTCAACAATTTTCTAATCATGTTTAAAAAACGTACCGAATGCACTGTGTATACTAACGCAAGTCGTCAACATTCGTGTTGTTGCAGTTATGTATTACGATCAACTTAAAGGTTATGCATGATTTCCTTGTAAAGGTACATAGGCGTGCTCCCGTGCGAAACCAAAAGATTTGTCATACTGTCATACCGTTACATTATATCATATTATAACGTTAAATATTTTATGGTGCCCTTTGGGTACAACGAATGATCGACTTTTTCCCGCACAGATGCAAGCCTATGTACCTTTACAAATGGAGTCGTTTGCTGGGTATTAAAGAACCATCTATGGTCATCATATAATTTAACGCCAATATTTCACGTTCTACAATGCGTTTCACGTATGATACACTATCTTCTTTAGTTTTCTGTCATTCTGTTTGTTAAATCCTATCCCATTCACGTCACAGCGTCAAGGAGCAGTAAATGTGAGCAGTTAACGGGAGGCATATGTCTAACAGTGAACGTTAGACTTTTTCGCGTTTATCATATGTACAGTAGTTAACTAAAAGTGGAGGTGTGCAAAGAGATGTATGACGTAATCGTATACTATTCGCTAAATCCTGTCATAATAAGAAATAATAATAATATCATCAAAGTAATATGCCATACACCTCTGTGGGTTAATACGTTGTATTGCTGCCACTTTACGGTGTTATTACATGCCGCCATGTTGAATTTGTCTCCACCATTGTATTATCTCCGTAAAATCCTATCATTTTAAGCTCTATATGTCATGATTAGACCTATAGGACCGGAGATTCGTAACTAAGGCTCTTTTGACACGGCATATATAGGAGCAAACATATATACCTAAGGTTTTTTTGACGTGTTGCTGTATTTGATTTCTACGTCGTAGTATTTTATTGGTTATATGCTAGCATTTGAGGTACTGTACGTCACGATTGGACTAATATATACTAGCCCTCGCCACCTATCATTGTATTTCCTATTAAGTTAAATTCATGATACTATGAACTAAAGATAAACCCACGCGCACGTGATCAGTCTATCTCTTTTGCACGTGTGACGTCACTTGGCGACAAACATCACCAGAAATGTTCTGTTTTGCATGGAATTTTGTTAGATTTGGTATTGTTTTATCGTTTATCTTGTATGTTGACAAATAAATGTGTGCACTTTATATAAAACATATTTCAGAATATTAAATTAAAGATAAACTTTTATCGCCAAGTGACGTCATGCGCATCGACGTACAAAATTCGATTGCGAAGTGGTTTTATCTCGGAAACCATAATATTGTGAGTTAAATTCTATCATTTGCGGTACGAAACGTCACGATTGGACTAATACGATCTCAGAAACATAACTATGGCCCTTTTGACATGCTGCTGTATTTTATTTTTCTTTCTCATTGTATTCTATTGGTTAAATCCTATCATTTGAGGTGCTGTAAGTCACGATTGTGCTACTAAAAAGAAGATACGTAACTAAGGCTCTTTTTACGTGTTGCTGTATTTAATTTCCAATTTTAAGTTATTGTATTCTATTGGTTAAGTGCTATCATTTGAGATATCGTACGTCACTATGGCCTGATAGGACCGAAGGTACATAACTAAGGCCCTTTTGACATGCTACTCCATTACCTCATTGTACCTCATTGTATTTTATTTTTTAAATCCTTTCATTTGAGGTACTGCACGTCATGATTGGACTTACAGAACCGAAGATACACAACTAAGGCCCTTTTGACATTGTGCTGTATTTGATATTTATATCCCATTGTATTCTTTACGTTAAATCTTTTCATTAGAGGTACTATACGTCACGATTGGACTAATAGTATCAAAAATACGTGACTACGGCCCTTTTGACATGTTTCTGAATTTGATTTTTCTCTTTCATTGTTTTCGCTTAATTAAATCCTCTCATTTGAGATACTGTACATCACGATTGGACTTATAGAAAGGAAGATATATAACTAAGGCCTTTTTGACATGCTGCTTTTCTGTCTTATTGTATTTTATTGGTTAAATCCTATCATTTGAGGTCCTGTACATCACGACTGGACCAATTGGAGCAAAAATATGCAATATATTATAACCCGTTACTTTTTAATCACACCAGATGCTAGAATGATTTGTGGATGAAAAAAAATATATAATTCTTAAATTTACTATTTCGTTGTGGGTAATATTATATTCAACAGCGATGCCAAATTTCTGATGCTAAAATGATTGATAATGAAAGTGCGATATACATTTTCATGTATATAATGGCAGCGAGTAAACGGTAAAACACTGAACTAAATATATATAATATTTTTCACTGTACCATCATTTTAGACTCAAATATTTCCTGGAATAAACTTATATAACTCAGTAAGGGATAAAAAGAGAAAGCGGACATTTTAAAATACCAACACGGTATCAAAGCTCTAATCATTGAGATGGTTAAAATTCTTGTAACAAGTACA
>OU898284.1:65603273-65639261 GCA_918026665.1 Diabrotica balteata | reverse complement strand
AAAACCAGTTACATTGGGGTAATTGTTTTATCATAAAACATACCCAGTCTGTAGAAACATTTTTTCTTTGGGTTCGTTAGTGTTTGTGGGGGTGGAAAATTATTTTCGGTTATTGCAACCATTTTTTTGTTTAATTTTTCGTGATTGTGTGGATATTAGTAACAGATTGTAATCGTTTTATGTTGGGATATTTCATTTACTTGATAATATACCGAGTCTGTGAAGACAGTTCTTTTTTTTTTATTTTGTTTGTGGTGGTCTTATTGTAGAGACCTGCTTTCGACTATTACAAGTATCTCTTTGGTTTGTTGCTGTGAAAAATCCAAGGATTTACAATTACTCTTAATCATCCACAATCTTTTTCTTTTTTTTTTTGTCTTGTCAGTTTTGAAGATTAGCTGCTCTATTTTTGTTTAAACAATGGACATCTTCAAATTCAAGAGACAGTCTGCAAATAATGCAATTATTCGTCATTGTAATTTGGTTGCAAAAAATGTTTCATTGGTCGATATTGATTATGTTTTGAAAGTTCGTCGTGAGTATTTACTGGTTGAGTATGATAAATATGAATGTGCACAGGATGCAATCGAGAACTTATTGGTAGATTCCGCTGAAGATGGCGAGGATCGAAACATTGTAGATTATTTGTTTTGCAAGGCAATGGGACTTATAATATGGGAGCCCGTCCTCTCATCCGATACGTATTATAAAGTAGGTAGTGCATCCCATTGTTCTTCTAGGTTACATGTGGGAGAAAGACCTTCCAAACTTATTTTAGATTTATGCTATTTACTCAATGTAGTTAAGTCTTCCCAAAATCATATGTCCAAAGACTCGTCTTTTTCACAATCTCAACCTTCTTTCGAGACATCCACGTCTCAAATACCTCGTGTGATGGCGCCTAGTTCAGGTCAGATATCCTCGACCTTAGCTCATGTAGATACTGTCCCTAAAGAGTTACCTAATGGCCTTAGCAGTATTGCATATTCCCTTCCACCTGTTGCAGTGGTAAATGATAGTGAGTCCTACAAGACTCGTGACGCTCATACAAGCGCGAGTTCTTCTACGGGGCTATTCTTTAATGATGTACATCTCTCTGGACCTCAGGTCTATTCTAACATTCAATCCTTGTCTAAGTATTTTTCTTTGTACGATTTCCATCGTGGGCTGTCTGATGATGACGCTGCCGATACAGCTTCGCGGGGACTCCGATACATTTGCTCGATCGATACATTGGCATTGTGAGCCAAAACTTTTCTCGTCTCGTGACGGGGACAAATTTGGAGATTCTAATAACTTAGATATTGAGACCATAATTGGATCAAAAGTTCCTAGAGTGGCATTACACCCATCTCTAGATTTATCATTCGGGGTACAGATGCTTAACATGTACTCCTATCTTTCTCGTTTGCACCGAGTAAAAGCATTTGTATGTTGTTTAATCAGAAACGTTTGGAAAAAGCAAGCTGAATTGCTTATTCTTCGAGACTAAAAAGTCTATCGTTTCCTCGTATACTGGAATCGTTGCCATCCGGTATTGCCAATCCGGATAATCAGTTGGATATCCCGAATTTATTTCCAGACGAAATTATTCACCGTACGAAAGTTAGCGGTATGTTGAGGAATGCTACCGTTCCTTATGCTAAAAAGCATCCTTTTCTTCTTTCTTCGAACAATCTAGTTGTTTTAAAGATGTCGAAACACACGTATGGTTGGGGCATGTAAGGTCCCAAGGTACATCCAATTGTAGACATCATTTCGGACTTAGTGTTTGCACATTTTATAATATTGAGAGTCCCATTCATCATAGTGTTACCAGTTCCAGATTTTTGTTTATTGCTATAGATTATGGAATATATGTTTTGCTTAAAGCTTACGTAGCTTTATTTGATCATGTATTTGCGCCACGTTATAATAAAATAACGGTTTTAAACGTTTGCATAGTTACGAGATTTTCTTTTAACATTGTACGAATTCTTTAAAGTGCAAAGAATTCTTAGGAATCGCACGATTTTGTTTATTGTTCGTTTCAAAATTGCCTTTTTATGTGAAAAAGCCTTGTTTATTGACTAGTATAATGTTAGTATTTTATCTATTCTATTTATTTCTTTATTTATCGTAATTCTGATTTATTCTACTTGTTTAAGTCTACTCCTAGCTTAGAATTAGTTGCCGCCTTTTACAAAAGGGAACTGAGTCTCAACGTGAGACATAATTGCTGCTGTTCAAATTATCATAGTTATCTTTTATGGATACAGCTTATGGAAGAAAAGAGTCTCTTCATTTTACAATTTCGCCTTTTCGTCATAATCATGTCTGTCCAGGTAGATTGCTAATATCTAGGGATAATTCATACAATATTTCGTTTGCCTTTGCTGCTTATTCGTCTTGAATATTGTATGGCCAGTCAAGCTACAATTATTCTGTTGATTTATCCTTAACTTGGATGTTGTTGCAGAGAACAGTTCCTTAGGTTTGTTAACCAGGATATTCGTCTTCTCCCAATTCCCTTTTCGAATACTATTAGAAGGTTATTTGTAGCATTATATTGAGTGCCGTCTCATAATGGCCTCCACGTTCACCCGATTTCAATCCTAAAGATTATTTTTATTAGGGATACTTGAAAAATTCAGTTTACAAAACTTAACCAGCAAGTCTTGCAGAGCTAAGGCAACGAATTATCAATGAATCTTGAATAATTTCTAGACAATCATGGAGAAATGTGGTAGACGCCTTCTACCATCGATTAGGGTGCTGTCAACTCAAAAATTGAGCACATTTTGAACACTTAATAACGTAACTACTATGTTAAAAAATGTTCTAAACTATCAATTGTTACGTTTTAATGTATTTGAAAATAGTTAGTATTAAAAAAAATATTGAAACAATTTACGCGTTGCCAGACTTCGGTTTTATGTATTTATGACCTTCCAAATTACATAAAATCATAAGTGTTACATATGGTTGAACTCGTATTGAATAGGAGATTCCAATAATGACTGAATATACAGGGTGATGTATTTGAAAAACAAAAGTTACTAATAATATAAGAGAAACAGCAAATCTTTCAACATTGTAAATACCAAATATGGAATCTCCGTATCCCAAAATAGGTGTATCTCAAATTTTGTACAATTATAATTAGCATTTTACGAGATAATTAGCCGTTTCCAGACTTTTGGAAACACTTCAACTACCAAAGTTTGTGATGCACATAAGCGTCTTTCTTGGTCACAGGATCGATGCGGAATCATGTACTCTTCACATACAGATGTGCATCATTTGAGAGATACCACTCGACTCTTGTTGTGTTTGAAATGCAAACCCCTATTTTAGGTACACACACACACACACACACACACACACACACACACACACACACACACACACAACACACACACACACACACACACACACACACACACACACACACACACACACACACCACACACACACACACACACACACACACACACACACACACACACACACACACACACACACACACACACCACACACACCACACACACACACACACACACACACACACACACACACACACACACACACACACACACACACACCACACACACACACACACACACACACACACACACACACACACACACACACACACACACACCACACACACACACACACACACACACCACACACACACACACACACACACACACACACACACACACACACACACACACACACACACACACACACACACACACACACACACACACACACACACACACACACACACACACACACACACACACACACACACACACACCACACACACACACACACACACACACACACACACACACACACACACACACACACACACACCACACACACACACACACACACACACACACACACACACACACACACACACACACACACACACACACACACACACACACACACACACACAACACACACACACACACACACACACACACACACACACACACACACCACACACACACACACACACACCACACACACACACACACACACACACACACACACACACACACCACACACACACACACACACACACACACACACACACACACACACACACACCACACACACACACACACACACACACACACACACACACACACACACACACACACACCACACACACACACACACACACACACACACACACACACACACACACACACACACACACACACACACACACACACACACACACACACACACCACACACACACACACACACACACACACACACACACACACACACACACACACACACACACACACACACACACACACACACACACACACACACACCACACACACACACACACACACACACACACACACACACACACACACACACACACACCACACACACACACACACACACACACACACACACACACACACACACACACACACACACACACACACACACACACACACACACACACCACACACACACACACACACACACACACACACACACACACACACACACACACACACACACACACACACCACACACACACACACACACACACACACACACACACCACACACACACACACACACACACACACACACACACACACACACACCACACACACACACACACACACACACACACACACACACACACACACACACACACACACACACACACACACACACACACACACACACACACACACACACACACACACACACACACACACACACACACACACACACACACACACACCACACACACACACACACACACACACACACACACACACACACACACACACACACACACACACACACACACACACACACACACACACACACACACACACACAACACACACACACACACACACACACACACACACACACACACACACACACACACACACACACACACACACACACACACACACACACACACACACACACACACACACACAACACACACACACACACACACACACACACACACACACACACACACACACACACACACACACACACCACACACACACACACACACACACACACACACACACACACACACACACACACACACACAACACACACACACACACACACACACACACACACACACACACACACACACACACCACACACACACACACACACACACACCACACACACACACAACACACACACACACACACACACACACACACACACACAACACACACACACACACACACACACACACACACACCACACACACACACACACACACACACACACACACACACACACACACACACACCACACACACACACACACACACACACACACACACACACAACACACACACACACACACACACACACACACACACACACACACACACACACACACACAACACACACACACACACACACACACACACACACACACACACACACAACACACACACACACACACACACACACACACACACACACACACACACACACACAACACACACACACACACACACACACACACACACACACACACACACACACACACACACACACACACCACACACACACACACACACACACACACACACACACACACACACACACACACACACACACACACACACACACACACACCACACACACACACACACACACACACACACACACACACACACCACACACACACACACACACACACCACACACACACACACACACACACACACACACACACACACACACACACACACACACACAACACCACACACACACACACACACACACACACACACACACACACACACACACCACACACACACACACAACACCACACACACACACACACACACACACACACCACACACACACACACACACACACACACACCACACACACACACACACACACACGTGGTGATATTTCGCAGATGGCCCGCCTTGCAATCTTTAGCCCTTAAAACGGCTATGTCACTTACACGCCAATCTGGTTTAATATATACGAGAAGAATAGAAACTATTAAAAAGTCTGGTAATACATTTACAAATGTTTATATACAGTTGCGAAACTGTAACACTCTTGTTAACCTTTTTATTGCCATACATTCATTTCTTAGTGCCTCGATGTCCGCATTCCACCAGTATGGCATCCTGTTGACATATTGGCGACCTATCTTGCTTCCTTACATCGCTTCTTTAATGACTCTCTTCAGGCTTTCCACCGTCGGTGATTGACCCTGCATTATGCTTACTCTCCATTTAATCAGCTCCTCGTATACTTTCCAGTCATTCCCATCGTCGCATCTACACCCCGACGTCACGGACGCACGGGACCACGTTAGTGGTCCCCGTTCAGTTTATAAGAGATCTCGATGTACTGATGTTCAGTTCCGGTGTAGTCCGGCAAAACCTTCCAGCCTCTTGCTTTCGCCGCTATTCCTTGTGTCGACATGGTCACGTCGATGTACGTACCTGTACCCCTCCTAACAAACGTAGGCTCCAGACCTGTGTTTAGAACCACTAGGTCTAGAGTACCCACCCAGTTAGTTGGTATCCTGCCGCGAGTATCGGTGATGGGTGATCCCCACTCCGCTGTTTTTGCCTTAAAATCTCCCAGCACTACGTACTCTCCTCCTGTGTTTCCCACTTTCTGCATGATATCGTCCGTCTTCATCTCGTACTCGCCCACCGTCACGTTTGGCGAAATATAATATATATATAATATATAAATATAATATAAAATATAATAGACCAGCCGCACCTCCTCCGTCCGAACAATCACATATCCTTCTTTTGGCTTAATTTCATACGCTTGCAGCTTACTATTGTAGATTCGTACATCAGCCCTCCCGGTTGTATCCACAAACCATCCTCTTCTCTTCACCGCTGTGGAGTTTGGTTCCGCCATCACTAGCACATCGATGTTCATTTCTACTGCGGCAGCCCGGCAATATCATGTACTAATCTTGCTGGTCCCACGTTAATTTTAACACCCTCAGCTCTCGAGTCCCAATTCCTTTGTTTGGCATTTCTAAATTTTGGACTTCTTTCACGCTCTCTTTTACACTATCGTTCTCGTCTTGGTACTAGTTCCCAGTGATTCCTATTTTAAACCAGACGGTTGAACTTTGGGCATATTCTTGAATTTGCCACATGTCCAGTCACGTCTCAGTTGATGCATCTGATTGTTTCTTCCTTGCATTCCAGCGCTATGTGCCCCTTTTTGCCACATCGGAAACAACATCCTCTTCTGTTCTGCCCCTTGTAGTGCCATTGTTTGTGTCCAAAGGCGAGACATCTCAGGCATCTCGGTATTTCTACCCTTGATTCTATTACTCGGCAGGATGTGTAGTCTACTTTTATTCGTTTCATTTTAAAGATCTTTTCAGCACCGTCTTCATCCACATCGATCACGGCACTCATCATTCCTCTTACCGCGACTCATGTCTCGGTCCAAATGTTTATGAGATCACAGGCCCGCTCTTTGCCAGCTGCTTCCTCTGTGGTCTTTCGCATATCCTTCATTGTAGTGGGTGGGATTTCCTGTACCAAGATTCTTCTCTTCACGATGCCTCCTCTTGCCACTGCTCTCGACACACATGTATTATCAGAAAAGAGTTTCTTCACTTCCTCTGCCCGTTCCCGTCCTTCGCCCAACTCCAGTGATATTCCTTGGTCTCTAGTCTGTCTGATCCTCTTTCGTGTCAATGTCCTTTCTTCCTGTCAGTTTGTTTTTTACTTCTGTCATATCCACAAAGCATTTTTCTTTGATTTTGCTGATGATTACGACTCCATTTTGTTCTTTGGGCTTGGTGTTAATGTTGGCCCACCTTCTTGTTGTTCTTCTACCTAGGAGCGTGGTCGCTACATCTCTTCCTCTTTCAGCCCACTCCATAATTCTTCTCGATGTCTCACCTCCCAGTGCTGCCGGTTTGTAGATTCCCACGTTTTCTCTTCCTAGCTCCTCCATCTTCTATACCAGTTTCCTGCACGTTTTCAGGAACTTCACCGGCATAGGTTCTTCCTTTTTGTTTGGGAGAAGTTTGAATCCATACTTCTCCTTGTGGATCCACGTTCCATCTTTATGAGCAGACCTCGTGACTCTCATAGTTCCCAGGCCGCCCTCCTCGTCCACCTCCGCAGGAGCACCTGGTAGCTGCGGAAACATAGCTTTGGCCTTTTCCATGCATTTGTTGTTCTCGTCGTTCTTGGTGACAAAGACTGCTACATCTTCTATTATTTCCGAGATGTCTCCTTTCACTATGGTCGTAGTAAAGATCTCCGGCGAATCTTCATTTATAAACTCTATTTTTTCCTTCCCTTCCTTGCATGTTGCCATTTTGTTCGCGACAGCGTCTACCCCTTGTTTAATGGCTTCTGGGTTCTCTAGGTGCACGTGAACCAAAATTGTCGCCAACTTCTTAACTTTCGAGGGTTCCATGTTGATTGAGAAATATTCCAATTCAGTAATACCTGCCATACTGATAAATCATAAACAAAAAATATGGTGTTATGCCACTTTTGGCAAAGAATAGAAACATTAATTTTTTTTAAAACAAATAAAAAGTACACACAAAATAAAAATTGTGTTTCTCAAGTCATCCTGTCTGTTGTGTAAAAGTCGGTGTAAATGGCAAGTAAAGCCTTAACATCAAATTTAACTTTTACAAAAATCTGTTACTATTGTACAGGATGAAATAAATTTTTGAGACCGCTTACTTCAAAACCTTTATACTGACAAAATATAAAAACAAAAAAATAAAATATTCGCAAAAAAGTTTACATTGTATTAGATTACATTTAAGTTAACAATATTTTTATTAATGTATTGATACCTAACTAACCTATTTATTTATAAAACATCAGCTTCAACCAAATCTGTCAAAAATTTGAAACGTTCTCGGCGAAGAAGGTGTGGAGCTGGAAGTCGAACGACTTCATTTCTGTTCACCATAGATTCGTCTATTACATCAGGATATGAAAAAATGTAGCTTTTTTGCCCACATTTCTTGTAAAAATTTGACTTGAAGGTGCTCTTCATTTATGATTTGGCAGATTTCCCCCAACATATTTTACAAGCCGTTTCTCTGTATTAAAGTTCACTAGAATAAACTCTCCACATTGAAATGAATGTTGTTTCACATGTTCTTTATTTTGCTTGTTTTATTTATGTTGCTCTTGATTTCGCATTTGTTAATTTATCCTCGGGTTCAGTATCGCTGAACTCTTCTTCGTCGGTCTCGTCTTCAAGTGCTATATTATCTATTTCACTTCTAGAAGTTCGTATTTATTAAACTTGCGTGATATTTTTTAACACTTCTCTTTTGGTTAGGTAGTCATACTTCCACCGTTCTCTCGTCTGGTTTTTGTGCTTCTATATTTTCTAATGCTCTCCCCTGTACCCACAGTTAGTTTCTTCCGTCTGCCGGACATAGTTGGACACATATCTTGTTGTTTCAAATATATCCTTCAACACGTTGGCAATTTCCCCAACGGGCCTATCTTGAGAAAGTATTCGTTTTAAAACAGCTTTTCGGTCGAGAGGAATAAGTCCTGTCGCTTTGAACCCGGCTTTTATGCTGTCAGCATTCTTTGCCCCTAGTTCTACTAATGTTGCTTTCAGTGGACCTGAGAATCGATCTCTCCTTATAGGGCCAGGTTGTGTTTGATTGAGACTTCTTTTGAGACTGATTTGAGTTTTCCATTTAGTCAAAACAGATCTCCATTTCCCCTTCAGTGGTCTAAAACAACATCCAGTGGTTACTTTAGATGCGTTCTATTGGGCTGTAAAAGAACAGCTAATATTATTGCTTTGGCATTCTTGTATGAGATTGATAGACTGGCTAAATTGTCATCGATTAACCCCTTCGATCCTTCAAGTTTCTTAAAATAAGGGAACACAATAAATTTAGACCAGTCTTCGAATAAATGTAGATCAAACTTATATATCTGCCTTATATACAATATAAGGTTTTAACATAACTCCTGATCCACTACCGGAGAACATCATACTCGTTGAAGATTTTGTGTGGTCCATCATTTTTTCGGCATGTGCGTTGAACTACTGTGGTTCGTCCAGGATCATCGGTGAAACATTTCATCGTAATTTACGATATTTTCATCAGGGATGTCTTTTAAAGTAACAGACAACTTATCAAAATATTATCTTAAAACGTCAATAGAAACCGCAGCACGAATTCGCTTTATATTTTTTAATAGACGAATGGGTAGCTTACTATGACGATTCATAAATGTGTAGTACCAACTATTACCCAGTCTGTTGTCGGTGAAAGATCCTAATCTTCCTGTCCATGTCTGTTTAAATAATTTCTAACAAGATCTTTAATATTGTCTTTATCTAAGGGAACTCCCCACTCCGCAGCAAATAAAACAGCCTCTGTTAAAACCACTTCCTCCTCCTTTGTCAATGAAGTCTGGCCTCCATAAGTGTTCATATTGTTATTTTTTAATTTTCGATATAATGTAGATTTTGATATACCGGTATTACTTAAAGCTTTCGTCAATGTTCATCTATCATTACGAATTTACCAATATTTGTTATAAGGCTTCTTCTAATTGATCTTTACTAAACTGGTGGTATTTCCTTTTTCCTAACTCTCTCTTATATTTATTAGGCATTTTGTCAAGTCCCTCCAAAATCTGTAACAAAAAATTAAAAAAACTTAATTAAGAGGTTCAGAACCCCTTAACCCTTTCCGACACGAATTTTTTAAAACGATATATATATAATATATATATATATAATATATATATATATATATATATATATAATATTATATATAATATATATATAAAGTTTTAGCGATTATTAGAAATATTTTTCTACAATTTTTAAGCTCCTCAGGAAATTTGTCAAATTTGACATTCTGAAGTTACGTCATGTACACTGCAGTGTACACAATGATTAACAGACACATATCAATATGAAATGATTTTTATTTATAAGACTGTAATTGACAAAAACTATTTATTTGGTATGAAAATCTGTAAAACAGTTTTGATTTCAAGCAATACATAATGATACTTGACATTTTGTGCAACGAATATACGTTCTTGATCCACAGTAGAGGTGTGCTTATTAGTTCTTTTAGACGAACTAGTTCAACAGAACTACTTCACAAAAATGAACTATGCCAAAATCGCCAGTAATGGTCACAAAAACTCTAGTGATGGACTCTCGATAATTTAGTAATGGACACTTTATCAAATATATTTTTATATTAGCTTTTCACTGCGTTACATTGCTGAAATTTTTAACAACCATTCAAAAAAAACATAGCAAAATGTAAACTTATGTCCCATGGGCGTAGCGGGGGGGGTTCGGGTTTCAACCCCCCCTAAAAGTTAAATATTAAGATTTATAAAATTTTTCTTATGAATATAAGGGTTATTTTATGTACTTTTTGTCGTTTTATTTTCTTAAACCCCTCCCGAAACTAAAACCTGGCTACGCCCGTGATGTCCTACAAAAAAATGTTTCACTTAAAGATTGTATAACGCACTTTAAAGAAAACTAGATAGTTCTGGTACTGAGTAATAACCCCGTTTGCCTTTAACTAATGGTTCCCTTATAATCTTTTTAATGTCCTCATAAAAATCAAATAATACATCTTCTTTTTCTGGCCATTTCCAGTCATAGCCTGCTTTTTCCATTGACGAAACTTCTGCTCCTTCCTGGTTAGCTTTTATCACTTTTCCTAGAACAAAGAAAAATTTTGATCATTAAAACATAATTCTGTTAGGAGACGGAAACAACAAATATATTATAGTTATAGAATGTTACCTGGATAAAGATTTCCATTGTATTTGATAATAACAAAATCTCCATCATGAATATTCTTCGTATAATTTTCAACATCACTCGCATCTAGATCTTCATCACAGTAAGGAACATCATCGGCAGAAGATTCAGATTCGCTTATTACTTTTCTCTTTACTGCAGGCTTTTTTATTTTAATTTGTGATTGTTTTGAAGGGCCACTTTTAGACGTTATATTATCATAATGGGCCCTGTAAAGTGTAGTGGATACAACTGCTGGAAATATTTTTCGTTTTCTTTTGGGTGGTTCTTTTTCAGGAGTCTTAGGAAAAATGAGACATTTTTGAAAGGAGTGCTAACCACATATCCTTGGTCTTCTTTGTCCTTATACAGCGCAACGTTTTCTAATTTATCCGGTGAAAGAAATGACTCTGAAACATTTAGTGGAGTAGTACTTTTATCTTGTAAAATAGTGCTGTTCCCGTTCTGTGACTGTTCTTCATTTGGAAGAATTACTCTGCTTACCGTTTGGAGTTGAAGTTGACGCTGTTGGAACTGAAAACGATATTGACATTTCTTTATTTCCTTCCATTAAGTTAGAATCATCCTCCCCAGTGACATGTTTATGTTTATTTGTTACTAATAAAGCTTCATTTTTAAATTCTGCCCAAACCTCATAAAGTTTCTTAAATTGTAAGTCTCCCTTCCAGTCATCTTTATTGTCGAAATTTGTTCTGAAATAATTCAATTCAAGTGGTGGTATTTTTTTCTCAAGTTCGGATAATATATTCCCTTTTGTAATAATTGTGTTTTTAATATCTGATAGATTTGTAGGATCTACAACTTGCCGAGTGGAAACACATTTGGTGTAATCAACATTGCTTTTTTCAAAAGGAAACAGTCCACATTTTCTAAAACCGTTGCGTATTGTACTTTCCGTTGCATATTTTTTAAAAACCGTACTTAGAATGGTTGCAAATGTATACTTTGTTACATTCTTCGGAAAGTTTTCAAATTTCCATGTTCTTACTATTGTCTGCCAACCAGTTTTTAAAGGTTTAAAAATTGAAACATCGGCTGGTTGGAGAATATGAGTGGCGTTGGGGAAAAGAGCAACCAGGATGATACCACTTGCTTCACATAATTCGCTGACTTGTTTAGTTAGATGGGACCTATGTCCATCCACGAAAAACAAAACAGGTTGTGGTATATTTTTTTCTTTGAGATAGGGCAAAAAATGGTTGCCAATATACTCATAAAATACTTCCGAGTTCATCCAACCGGAGTCTGATCGTCCCACTGCCCGTTCTGGTGGTGCAGAATTAACTATATCCTTTGGTATTTTTTTGTACGGATATATGACCATTGGTGGAACTGTGATACCATCGGCTGAAAAACAGGCCATAACAGTTATTTGCTCTTTTTCTGCATTAGATTTTCTCTCATAAAAGTCTTCTTCCAATTTCGCCGGCCCAAGGACAATACCAGATTTAGGATCAAGGCTAAACCCGGTTTCGTCTGCATTTGGGTATTTTAGTATGTTAATCATACCTTCTTCTTTTAAATAGTTTTCAATTTCATTAAACCATTATTCTATATCAGCTTTAGAGACGGCAGCTCTTGATTTTGCAATAGACTCTGCTCTTCTTTTTTTATCTCAGGATGTCTTCGAAGAAAAGCAGCGAACCAAGTTTTCCCGGGCATCCCATCTTTAAAAACAGTCGACCTCCCAGTTTCTTTCATAATTTTATGCACTGTGGAGAGTAGATTTGTTGCATTAACAGGAAAGCCCTTTCGGCCCATAGACAAGATCCAATTAGCTAATAATTTCTCTTCGCCTTCTGAAAGAATAGTTTTAGGACCCATTTTTCGTTTAAGACAATTGTTTTCAAGTCTACGCTTTAAGGTTGTTCTAGGAACACAAAATTCTTTAGCTGCACATTTTTTGGACAAACCTTCATTTTTTACTGCGTCTATAGCAAGGCTCATTTTATCTTCCGTCCATTTAAAAAAAGGCCTTTTCTTTCCTCTCTGGGTATCCATGTCTGTAATAATAAGAAATTACAGGTTACTTTAAATTCTTTAAAACTCTAAATTCGAAATGGATAAAGAGACCATTAATAAATGATTGTATTTTAAAGATGGCCACCCATAATCAAAAACCTCCACAATGATGTATTAAGCAAACAAACAAACATAAATAAAAAAATAACACATAATTTTTAAAGCGCTAAATGGATCGAATATATTGGTGACCATTAATAGATCATTGTATTATAGAAATGGACACCCGTGGTGACCATTTCTAAATTTCTAACAGAATTTTCATTCAGTAATGGTCACCCATGATCAAAAACTTTCATAATAATGTTTTTAGTAAATATGAATAAAAAATACAAAGTACTTACCCTTTAAATGTGTAACAACACAAAATAAATATATAAATTTCAATAATACGTTCACGGCACTAATTTCAACCCAACGACTACACAACTTGTCTGATAGATCAAAACAAACTGATTTTTGGCGCGCCAAAGTTTTACGCATGACAGTTAGTCAAAAACCATTGTCAGATGGCGCAGAGTTCGTCCTTGTATTATGGATAGTATAATCAACAGGGTAATGTAAAAATGTGCGGTAAAATGTAATAAGAAATGAATATAATGACGTTAATTGGCTTAAGGTGACCATTACTAGCGGTATGTCCATTACTGGTGCACTTACCCTAGTTCAGTGAACTAGTTCGCGAAAGAACTATTTGTAGTACCGACATCGAAATCCAACCCTAACCGAACTGGTTGCCAGATGTCTCGTCTCAATCATCACACAAGCTCGGCGCTGGCCGCCCGTTTTCTTCGGTTTTCAGTCAGTCTTTCACTAGTTCATTGCTGAAAAAAAAATATACCTGCAGGCAACCGTACAAGTAGTTCGGAACTATTTCTTTCTTTTAGTCAGTCTTCCACTAGTTCACTACCGTACAAGTAGTTCGGAACTATTTCTTTCGATCGTATGTTTAGGTTTAAATGGTTTAAATTATTATATGATTAGATAGTTTTTATTTGCAAAAATTATTAAGATTTGTTTTTTATTAACCGTTTTAAATATAAATATGGTTCAAGTATGATTTATTTTTATATTTACGTATATTTAAACTAATAGGTATTTATAATTAGGTTATTTCTAAAAGAAAATTTACAAAAAAAAATCAGTGAATTTTCTAGGAACATTAAATAATACATTTTCCCTTTTGACTTTTACATAAAATTATATTTTATGTAAATGCCTCAATCATTTTAACCACAACAACCATTTCAAAATTACAATACAAGAAACAACACAGCCTGGCAACATCCAAACCAATACATGGGCATAAGATCCAAACCATTATGACATTAAGATAAGACCTTATGGTATTGTCACATTCATGAGAATTATGAATCTGTTATCTGAGGCTAATCGGCATTTTTTTTAAACTAGTTAGTCCATCCATTCACAAAATAATAAATATATGTTCTAATTCATTCATTCATTATTTTCTTCTTTAGAAGTCGAGACATAATTTATCATGCAAATCGTTCGCAGTGAACTAGTTCTATGAAAATTAATGAACTAGTTTAATTAGTTCAGTTGAAAGAATCATTAGAACTATTTCGATGGTGAACTACACATCCCTAATCCACAGTTGATTTACACTTTACAACGAGCGATTTTGTCACAGAAAGTCGGTAAATGGCCAAAGTTATCATAACGAATATCTTCAATCGGACGCACTTGTTTACCAGAAGGACCTGCTGCGTTACCTACAGGAGAACTACCTTGAGGATGTAGAGGATTATTTGAAACTGGTCTCCCCCGTCTTTTGCTGGGTATTTTTCCTGCCAAAATAAGTGCATCAGCAACGTGTTGTCGAAAATGTATAAGGTCCATGACATTTTTTTGCGGTATTTTCAGCTCCTCCGATTGCTTTCTTTATTACAACCAGCTGTTGGTGACAGCCATGTCAACAGCATGTGACATTAATCGAACAGTCCATTTCTTTGTTCTGATAAACGATCTGTACAAAAAAATAAGAAAATCGCACTTGTCAACACCTCCCATCCCATTGTTATAAAGAGAAACTACTTTGGGGCGTGTCACTTCAATATATTTTTTTATCTTCTTATCCCATCTTCGACATACATCAGAAGAACTTACTCCAACGAAATTGGAACCGAGAGTTACAACTCCGCTATCAATCCACTTGATTAGTACAACACCAGATTTTCTGCAGATAATGTTCTCGACGAAACCCCTGGTAAGTTTCTTTTTATTCTCTTGGCACATAGTAAAAGGTGGTTTAGAAAAGCGGTCCAACCGAATTGTACCAGCGGCATATATTAGTTTCTTTGACAACCATTGAAATAACCAATAAGAACTGAAATGATTGTCAAAATAAAGTTGTGCTCCTGGAGGTATTTGCTCGGATAGGTGCATTACTACAGACGGAGACTGGCCAAATAACATATACTCTGCCTTCAGTTCTGTATTTGCACCTTGATAGACGATGAAATCATATATTGTTCCACTTATCCCACATAATAGGAATAATTTTATACCCTATCTCGTCGGCTTATTTTTAATGTATTGTTTAATATTCACAGCACCTTTAAAAGGAACCATTTGTTCATCGATACTATATACCTCCTCCGGTTCCAACTGCCTGCATCTTTTTCTTATGGTATTGAAAAGGGGGCGTACTTTCCACAGTCGGTCTTCCGGCTGTTGATCTTCGTTGGAAGTGAAATGCATCGTAGTTTATAGTTTAGAAAAATCTGTTTACTTGCATATTTTCAGATATTAGAGGAACTGCAAATTTTTGTTCCCAGTACATTCGGACTCTCGGATAATTCAAATTACCCATTATTAACAGAGTTCCAAAAAATGTCTTGACTTCTGCAATGTTTAAGTAAAGGGAAAGTTTTGCACAGAGCTAACAACAGCATATAAGTTTGTTTTTTCTACGCAGATATTGAGGAGCTCATCCGTGAAATACTGGTAAAAAATTTCTACTGGACTGGGTAAACTTATCACTTCTTGTTTCTTACTTTTATAAAACTGAATATTTTTTGACATTTCATAGATCCCCTTTGTCCAACTGATCTGTTCTTTTTCAATTAAATTTTGTGACTTTAGGTATTCGCTTGCAAATTCGTGTGCTGTCTGACATGTGTGTATTTCTTGCATTGGCGTGTCTTGAATATCATGTGATTCGGACACAATTTCAATCAGCGCAGCTTCTTCTGGTTTCTCACATATATCGCCTTCCACCAATTCATTTTCATCTACAAACAACAGTACTCTAATATTACATAATTTTGCTAAAGAAAAAGGAATAAAAAACTAAGAAGAGTCCCACTTATCCCTACACTGCATATCACGATCTTCAAAGTAATTATCCTCTTCCATATCTAGTTCTTTTAAATCGGAATTATCTCCATTGATGATTTCATAAAGTTCCTTCTCAGTTAACGGTTTTTTCCAGTACCGTCTGTCAGTTATCATGTACACTGTAAAGTACATATTTGTAAACCTTCATGTTATCAAAATATTAGAAGTTTTCTAAGAAACCAATAATTCATAACTTACCTGAAATTACAATAGACTCGAGTAAAAAAAACAGTTTGATAAACACGCAAAAAACACCAGAAACACTTATAACTAATTTGAGGTTATACGCCAACGTGATATTCACTGTACTAAGAATGGTCACTTTACACAAAACAGTAGAAGGTAAACGTTTTGATGTGATGCGTCGATTTTATATGCAATTTGACATACGACACTACAGTGTGCCGCATGACTTACAGAGAGTTGATTCGGAAATAGCCCATTACTAGCATTTGAAGTATATGTACTGTTGTATATTTATATTGTTCTAATTTATTTGTCTTTATTCTAATTTATTGTCTATATTCTAATTTATTAAAACTCACGATAACTAATTACTAATTTATTAAATAGCTTATTAAATACAAATTTATTTATTACGTTTCGTTACAAGTAAATCGCGTTTCCCGATCTTCTTATGACTGCCTCAAATAAAAAAATCTTTCATTTATATACACAACTGTTGTCATCTAGAAAATTCGGCGAACTTCTTGAATAATCTCGTATTTTGGTGAAGGCGCTCGACTCGTTTTTCAACTGTTTGAAAAGCCTCGAGACGTGGATTACTCATAAAATTAGGGTCTAAAGGTTTCTGTAAACAACTTCGAATTTACTGGAACAGAAAACAGAATTAGTCATAATATATTGATAGTTATAAACGCCATAATTATCGTAACATTGCCCCCCTCTTAAAAGATGGTTCCTCCTGGAACCTTGTCGGGACTGGAACTGAAACGGTATGCTGGTATCGGCAACTGGACCCTCTTTTACAACTTCCAGTTTTATAAAAATGACAAGGGACTGTTTTCTCTCCGCACCAGTAACTATGCGGATTGCAACAGACTAACACCTGGACTTCGGTGTCTCTAAAGATCTCCTCCACCATACTTCGAATAACCCTCCAATCTAATTGGTGGTACTCTAACTTTGGCATGGCTAACTTTTGCACGTCGGACTCTAGTACGTGCTCTCTCAATCGAAGTAAAGCTTCCCATACATCTCGGTAGGTAGGTTGGTCACGGGCAGTGTCTTTTGTTACCAGGTAGAAAAGGTCACGTGATGCATCTTGGAGTTTCAAGGTTTTACCGGGAGCTGGCACTTGGCATTGAAGTTCTGCAACTCGACCGAACTTCCTTCGAAAGACGGATGCCAACCCTGGTGCGTCTTTGATACTGGCCGGGATGGTAAGAGCCAGTGAGTAGTCATCGGGAAGCGCGAGTAGATCTTGCCTTTCTTCAGTGGTAACACCATGTCTTGCTTTACCGGTACCTCCATAGGCACCCATGAACTCCTCAAACGTGAGGTCAGACACATCTTGGACTTGGTTTACTTCCACTTCTTCATCTACGTCGTGGTCACCCTCGAAAGACGCCAGCCGATTATGGTGTACTATCATCGGCTTTCCTCTCGGGATCTTGCTTGTTCGGTAAATAACATGATTGATCTTCTCCATAATGAGATATGGACCTTCCCAAAACTGTTGCAACTTGGGAGAGCAGCCTTTTCGCTTTTTGGTATTATAGAGCCAGACCTTGTCGTTCTTCTTAAAACACCCCTTTTCGGCTTGCGTATCATACCGTTTCTTCATTCGGTCACTAGCGATCTGGAGATGGGAACGGACCAACTCGTGTACATCGTCCATTCTTCTTCGTAATTCGATCACATAATCTTCACCTGCTACATCTTCTCCAGGTCGACACCCAAACTCTAGATCACAAGGTAGTCGCATCTTGCGTCCGAATAGGACTCTGGATGGTGTCTGGCCTGTTGACTCATTAACAGCAGATCTGTAGGCCATTGTGAAGAACGGAAG
This sequence comes from Diabrotica balteata, assembly GCA_918026665.1. Classification (NCBI taxonomy): domain Eukaryota; kingdom Metazoa; phylum Arthropoda; class Insecta; order Coleoptera; family Chrysomelidae; genus Diabrotica; species Diabrotica balteata. Next base: position 65,620,012 of record OU898284.1, on the reverse strand, counting down.
ATATTGGTCCCAGTCTCGCTGATGATCGGACACCATCTTTGTCAAATACTTGCCAACTGTTCTATTCATCCGTTCTACCATACCATCCGATTGCGGATGATAAGCCGTAGTTCTTGTTTTCTTCATACCCAGTCTATCACATATTCCTTGGAATAAGTCGCTTTCGAAGTTCCTGCCTTGGTCACTATGGATCTCCAAAGGCACTCCAAATCGGCTGATATATTCTTGGATCAACTTATCTGCAACAGTGGCGGCCTTCTGGTCTGGAAGTGCGTAAATCTCGACCCACTTAGTGAAGTAATCCATTACTACCAACATGTACTTGCCTCCATTATCAGTTTCTGGAAATGGCCCAGCAATGTCCAAAGCTATTCTTTCAAACGGGCTTCCAACATTATATTGTCTCATAGGAGCTCTCCTTTTTCGATAAGGCCCGTTACTCGTAGCACAAATAGTACATTTCTTACACCAGTCTTTCACATCGTCGGAACTGTTCATCCAATAAAACCGTTCCCGAATTCGCTGAAGGGTTTCACACCAAAATGCCCTCCTGATGGACTGTCGTGTAACTGACGAAGTACTTCGGCTATTCTGCTCTTTGGAATCACCAACTGTCTTCTCTTCTCTGAACCGTCATCACTTTCCAGGACTCGTTTGAGCAAGCCATCTTCCATGATAAATGAGTCCCACTGGGCCCAATACGTCTTTACTACTGAGCCTAGGTTCGATATTTCTTGCCAAGGTGGTCGACGGTTTTCCTCTTTCCATTTTCGGATTTTCTGGATAACTGGATCTCTCTCTTGTTCTTCCCTGATCTTGGTAGGCGTCCAGTCGTCATTGACCACCGTCGTTCTTAGCACTGCTGCTTCCTTGGATTCCGTTTTGTTGCAGTGGGAACACTCTGATGGGCATGGCCTTCTGGAAAGAGAATCAGCGTTTCGGTGGCTAACTCCGGCCCGGTGCTCAATCTTAAAATCATATTCTTGGAGTCGTTCGATCCACCTGGCTATCTGACCCTCTGGATTCTTAAACTGCATCAACCACTTAAGGGCGGCATGGTCGGTTCGGATTAAAAACTTCCTTCCATAGAGGTATTGATAGAAGTGCTCTACTGATTTCACTACTGCCTGAAGTTCTCTTCTCGTGACGCAATAATTCCGCTCAGGTTTTGAGAGAACTTTACTAAAATATCCAAGGACTCTTTCCTGTCCTCCTTGAATCTGAGACAGCACTCCTCCAATTCCCACATTACTTGCATCTGTATTAAAGATAAACTCTCCTTCTGGCAGTGGATACCCTAAAATTGGTGCTGTGATTAAATGCTTTTTTAAGGTCTCAAAGGCATTTTGGCAGTCTACATCCCAGCGGTATTCTCTTGCTTCCTCTGTAAGTCGCGTTAATGGTTTAGCGATATCTGCAAACTTCTTAATAAACCTCCGGTAATAAGTACATAGTCCAAGAAAACTTCTCACTTGATGTTTGTCAGTTGGTTTTGGCCATTCCTTAATGGAATCGATTTTTCCCTTATCCACGGCCACTCCTTCTTTACTGACTATATGACCCAGATAATTGACTTTACCTTGAAATAGCTGGCACTTCTTGGGGTTTAACATCAATTGGGCAGCTTCAAGTCGATTAAAAACGTTTTCTAAATTCTTCAGATGGTCTTCAAATGTCTCCCCCAGACGATTATGTCGTCTAGATAAACTAGGCATGTTTTCCAAGATAACCCTCTCAACACATTTTCCATAAGCCTCTCAAATGTCGCAGGAGCGTTACAAAGTCCAAATGGCATAACGTTGAATTGCCATAATCCAGATCCTGTGGTGAAGGCTGTCTTTTCTTTATCTACCGGGTCCATTTCTACCTGCCAGTATCCAGACTTCAAATCCAAAGTAGAAAATAATTTACTTCCAGCCAATGTGTCTAATGTGTCATCAATCCGAGGCAGAGGATAACTATCTTTCTTGGTAACGTTGTTCAGCAAACGGTAATCCACACAGAACCTCGTTGTTCCGTCTTTCTTCTTAACCAGGACTACCGGAGAGACCATGGGCTCTCCACATGAACCTCGTCGTTCCGTCTTTCTTCTTAACCAGGACCACCGGAGAGACCCATGGACTTGTAGAAGGTTCTATCACCCCGTCTTTCTTCATTTCCTGAACAATCGTTTCAGCTTCCTCTCTTTTCGCCTGTGGTAATCGTCGAGCTGTTTGACGAATTGGCTTAGCATTACCAGTATCAATTCTATGCTTAACAACGGTAGTTCTTCCCGTCTTTCCTCCTTTCGGTACGAAAATATCACGATACTGCCGAAGAAATTCCCTTAATTTCCTTTTCTCAATCTGATTCAGAGACTGTCCAGCAACTGCAACCATTTGATCAAATTTGTCGCTGGAATTATCAGACGTTGTCGTCTGACGGATTATGGATGTCACAGGTACACAAGTTCCTACTTTTGTCTCTTTCTTGATGGTCACTGGGTAGTCATTGACATTGATAAGTCTAACAGGAATTTCTTTAGCCGAGGTCACCAATTCCTTTCCAATTATGATTCCACGGCCAACTTCGTCGTCATGGTTCCAAGGCTCCATCATAACAGGTGTCCCTTCGTCCACAATTCCCTGTAGCCGCGCTACTATGATTGTTTCACTTCTCGCAGGCACGACTGTATCTTCTTTAACGGCTGCTTGCATAGTGTTGTCATCATGTGGATGGAGAAATACCTCCTCGTTACCAACTTTGATTACTTTATTTTTAAAATCCAATTGGAATCCATGCGTATTCATTACGTCCATTCCTAATATAACATCCTCTTCGATGTCAGCAACTATAACAGTATGGACGAACTTTTCTGCTCCAATTCCTAATTGTACCTGGATTTCTCCATGAATGTTAGCATTTTCACCTGTAGCGGTCCGCAGTCGCAACCTCGTTGGTAACAGTTTCTTACGGCTGTTTATAACTGTCGGGCGAATAATGCTTCTGGTCGCTCCCGTATCCACCAACAACGTATGCTTTTTACCATTTATTTCTCCATCTACATATGCACTATCTTCACGACATTTCAAAGAAGCTATTAGTATCAGAGGGTCTTTGGTAAAGTTCTGGGTCGAAGCTGCCCCCCTAAGGCCGACCCGTTCTAGTTTTCCTGATGGTGAGTTTCTTGATTTGTGTCGTACCTAGGATGCTTACATGAACTTCGTACGTGTCCTATTTCGCCACAATTCCAGCATCTTATGGTCTTCGTTTTCTTGTATGTCATGCTTTTCATCATATTAACGAGCTGGTCAAGTTTATCTTCATCTTCTTCCTCTTTTACAGTCCTAACTTTACTGTACCCGCCAGAGGCCTGCGTGGCTGACTCGTATTCAAGAGCGGCGGATAAGACATCCATCAGCGTCTTGTGACGAGCCAATCGTAGTGTTCTCTGCATTTCATGATCACGAAGACCATCAATAAACGTTTGAATGGCCAACTTTTCCATCATGTCTTCGGGAGCTGTTGGATAAGCATATCGCACTAATCTGGCAATATCTACTTCATATTCTTGAAGAGCCTCATCTTTCTTTTGTCTTCGATTTTTGAGCTGCGACTGATATACATGCTCCAAGTGTTCGTGGCCATATCGCATATTTAACCTCTTCTTCAGTTGTTCGAAATCATCCGTCTCCTCTACGGCTATGGTCTGGAGCACATCTAAGGCATCTCCTCGAAGAGCTATAGTCAGGTTTACAGCCTTTTCTTTTTCTGACCATCCATTCGCTCTTGCAGCTGATTCGAACTGTTTCATGTAGTTGTTCCATGACAATTTTCCGTCGAAAGTTGGAACCTTGACATGAACATAACCTCCGCTTCCTTCAAATTTCGGCCGCGTTTCTAACTTACATTTCGTCTCGTCTTCTTTTGTCTCTGCTATAATTGGATTGTTTTTTCTTTCTGCTGTCCCTGTTTCCTCCATCTTCCTTTCCATCTCTTTTATCCTCTCTTCGAAGGCCAACATATCGGCAGCAACTTGGTTCTTTAACGAAGACACTCTATCATCGAGGGCAGACATCTCAGAAGTGACTTTGTTCTCTAATGATGCGATATCACAGGAAATTTTGGCTACATCGGAAGAAACTTTCGAAATCGACGAGATGACAGCATCTTCAAATATATAAGTTTCCGGATTCAAACCTTCTTCCTCCAAAGCCTTCTTTAGTCGTTGGACTAACTCAGTCTTTTTTCCAGTAGAAGCTAATTCTCTGTCTTCAAGATGCCTTCTTAGATTCGTAACTGTGAGCTCGTAAATCGTAGCCATCGTTCACCAATTTCACTTCTTTTCAAAAATTCAAATTAAATTTATTTACAATCCCATTTCTGACACCACTGTTGTATATTTATATTGTTCTAATTTATTTGTCTTTATTCTAATTTATTGTCTATATTCTAATTTATTAAAACTCACGATAACTAATTACTAATTTATTAAATAGCTTATTAAATACAAATTTATATATTACGTTTCGTTACAAGTAAATCGCGTTTCCCGATCTTCTTATGACTGCCTCAAATAAAAAAATCTTTCATTTATATACACAACTGTTGTCATCTAGAAAATTCGGCGAACTTCTTGAATAATCTCGTATTTTGGTGAAGGCGCTCGACTCGTTTTTCCACTGTTTGAAAAGCCTCGAGACGTGGATTACTCATAAAATTAGGGTCTAAAGGTTTCTGTAAACAACTTCGAATTTACTGGAACAGAAAACAGAATTAGTCATAATATATTGATAGTTATAAACGCCGTAATTATCGTAACAGTACACTGCAGTGTACGCCGTGTCGGAAAGGGTTAAGAAGGTAATAAACTATTGTAAAAATATGACATGTACGCAATTTGCTGATACCGACATCCGTTGACGATCTTAATTATAAAGCATATATCAAAAATCGTGGTTTTCTTACCTTTTATTTCAGTATTTTTTAGGAGCCAAACAAAACAATTATGTACAACTTTTTGCAACTAATGGTATCAGTTTATCATTTTAGAATACTTTAGAAAAGATTTTGAAGTTTGAGTATTTACCTAATAGATGGCAACAGCAATTCCAAAAATAATTGTCTGCTCTGTAAAGTCACCCTAACAATTTTAAGTTATCCAACTCTACGGTACTTTACAATTTTTTCAAAATTAACATCTTTCAAACTGTTCAACATGTTTGTTACAAATTCTTTATCAAATTTTATAGGTAGAGGGAAAAATGATTGGTCATATGAACAATAGATAAATAAATCACAATCTGATACTTCCAGAATGCCCTTTCCTAATTGTACTTACGCATAATATTGATGTTTTTTAATTAATTGCAATTGCCCATTGACAATTTTTACATAAGTTAATTGCCTTAAAATGCTTAGAACAGTTTTTGATTTCCCCAATATAGGGTACTTGATTTCAATTAACCGTATGAGTTTGTCATCTTTGTCTAACAAAGCATCAGACCTAAACCCAACCCATGGTAATTGAGGGTTAACAATGAAGCCTCCCTTTTTTGCTGCACAGTTCTGGACATCATTGCACAACTTTAAGGCATTTACTTTTTGTTCCGTTCCATACCTGGTATTTGTATTCCCCTAAATGTGGAATAAAATATTGATTTATTTTTTGCTTCCAGTTAGGGTTAGTATTAAATGCATACGTATGTATTTGGTAGCAAATTGATCCAGTTATATTTTGCGTCTTTTTTCTTCTAACCATTTGCCATCACTTTGGCTTACAGTGAAAAAGTACAATTCTTCGACCTCTTCAATATTTAATACAGCCTTATTTAAATAGAAGGTACTGATGCATTCATCTTCGTTACCTCTGATTCACGATACACACAGACACGGTATGCCACTGCGCATGGTAGCGCTGTCTCTCTCGCTGCATATGACGTCAGCACGAGAAAAATGTTCATAGAATTTTATGAGATACGTTCCAATTTTATCGAATATAAAATTATGTCATCTGATTATTTGATTAAAACTGATTTTAAGATAAATAGTTGTACTGTGTATTATTATTCCTAGGGAATTTGCACTTTGTTCATAAGTCAATAAAATGTACTTGAAAATTATTGGCTAGGAAACACGTCAAAAAACAATAAGCCTTGATTATTAATTCAAAAATAATAAAAATATTTTTTTGAAATAATGTCTTAATAACTTTTTGAAAAGTTTTCTCTTTTAAACTTTCACGTAATTAACCCTTAGATATTTTCAAGAACATTGATGTTATATATAATACTATTTTTTTGGACCGAGGTGTAAGGTTCTAAACAGACTAGGGAAGGTGTCTCTAGTACTGTTGGATTCAATCCGGAGAGGAGCACATACTAGAACATAGCATCCAAAGAATGGATTATATGAGCCGCATGCACCCGTTACCAGTTGCCTACCAACTAAAACCACCCCTTCTTCGGACAAGGCACCCCCGGACGAGTTCAATCTGTGAATGAAACATTGGGATGCCTTGCGCGGTCTGTAAAGTCGAGTGAAAAGGAAGATGGCTCTTACCTAAAACTGATAAGAACCACGTAGAATAAAATCTAAACACAGTATAAAAAAGTGCAGATGTATGATATATAATACTATAAAGTCCACTAAAAAAAAGAAAAAAAATACCGACATTTTATAGAATAAATTATTACAAGATAACAGAGTAAAAAGATAATATCTTTTAGTAGATAGTAGATATTATCTACTATTATTTTTTAAAATTTGTAAATTTTGACATTTTCTTCTCTAGGCTTTGAGCATTCTTAAGACTAATTTTTCTATTTAACTCTCGTAGCCTAATATATGTTCTAGTTTTAGCAAAGTAAAGGAAAACTTCGTAAGGCACAGATGTGGTTTTCATTTGTGACATGGTTTTATCAGCTAATTTATGAAAAATTTTCTCGTCTTTAGATAAAGAGTTACCATGTACTTTATGGAACTCAGTTTCAAGTTTCAGAGCAACTTCCCACAAATCATAATTTTGATGTATAAGAGAACCTCTAGAGAGAGTTTGTATCCAGTCAGGTTCAAAATTATTATGTTTGTTTTCTTTGTCTTCTAAAAAAAATTTATAAATTCATTTTCAACTTCTTTTTCCCTGGCAAGCTCTTCAAAGTCTACATCGTCCGATGAATTATCATCAAATACCATCTCTTTACCTCTAAAGCGAACAATATTTGATTCCTCATCGGAAGATTAGTCAGGAGGTATTGGTTGCTTATTGGTATTCATGCCAGAGGTTGTAGGTTCTTCCATATCTGCATCGTTGACTGCACAAACACTTTTTCCAGCTGGAACATTAATTTTTTTTTTCTGCGGTGGTTAACAGTTTTTGTCAAATCGGATCTTTTTGCTTCGATGGCTTATAAAAAACTCCGATTGCACAACAGATGGGTCGCATTTTCGTGGTATTCCGCTGAGTACTTCCTCAACATTCAGGGGAAATATTCCGCATTTTCGAAACCCTGCCTCTAAATTATATTTAATTTGTGGACCAAGCAAGTCTATCACCTTTGACAACAATGGAGTAAAGTGTTGCTTTTGTATATTAGTGTTGCGGATGCCATCTTCAGTACTTTTCCAATCTGACAAAATTTTTCGCCAGGCTATTTTTGGAGGCCGAAAGAAAGCCACGTCTAGAGGTTGCGTCAAATGTGTACTGTTTGGAGGCAGACAAATTAAATAAATGTCTTTTTCACGACAGAATTGAAGTACATGTACTGTAATAATGTGAAGAGAGGTTGTCGCATAGTAATACCTTTTTACCATTCAGCTTCCTAAACCTAGGTACCAACTGGAATTCAAGCCAGTCTGCAATATTGGCATCGAACCATCCAGCACTGCTAGCGTTGTAACGGCATCATTTTGGTCCATTCTAAGCCCAAGTAGTCCACATTTTAGTAGCCCGGTAAACATCATAGGGCGGTAAAAGTTCACCTTCGCCGTTTCCACAGAACATAATGGACACAGAGGTCTTTAAGGCGTTTCTAATTAGTTCTGGATACTTGCAACCTCTTTTAACAATGACTTTCTTTTTGCCGGGATTATCAGTGAGATTAGCTCCATCACAATTCCATATATTTGTTGTAGGAACGCCTTCTAACTCGACTGCCAGATTTTCGAAAAAGCTTCTCAATATGTTTTCATCAACTCCTGCTCGTACACGTTTAATATTTTCTGCAAAACGTGGGGAAATTTCAGGATGTCTGACCATAAATTTTTTGATCCAATCCCCGCCAGGGAAGTTATCCTTGAAAATTTTGACATCTCTTCCACAACGGTTTAAATAATTTTTGATAAAGTTTCTTAGTTCCCTTGCGTTAATAGGGAACCCATACTCTCCCATATAAATCAGGCAATTAACAAATTGGTTTTCTTCGCCGGGAGTAAATACGTTTTGCCTCCCTGGCGTTTTGGAATGTTTCCCTTTCAGTTTATTTAAAATGGTCCTTCTTGGAATCTTATATTTTTCTTCTGCTCTTCTGTGTGAGATTTCACCTCTTCTTATTTCATTTAAACACTCTTGTAGGGTTTTTTGTGTATAGTCAGCATAGCGCCGTGATCCTAGTACTCTTTTAGGTGTTCTAGGCATATCTGTAACAAAAACATATATTAAACATAATTGATATTTCGGGGTAACTTTGCGCCACTTTTTTGGAGCAAAGTTACCCCGAATCACCTGATAATTTGTACAATTAGGCAACCAGAAGACGGTTTTTAATTCATAGGTAAATTAAAATGAAACTTTTTTTAACAATAGAGCAAAGTTACCCTGGCAGGGGCAAAATTACCCCGGTTTACGGTATTCTTTTGTTTCTTGCGGCTCGTTAATGGTTCATCAAGGTTGTACAACAATTTCTGTGTCAAGCAAACTTCTTCTGTTTCTAGATAAGATATTACGCCCTGAGACTCCTTGAGAATATTCAACAAACACTCCTCATTAGAATCTGTTGTATTTCGGTTTTCTGTGAAAATTGCTGACGAATTTTTGCCCAGAATGTACAATCGAAGTCTGTACTGAAAGTCAACGGGAGAAGGGTGATCATTACTTGCACCAATGCCCCGAATATATTCGAAAAAGTTCTCAAGAACATCTTGGTTTAGTCTGGAAGTTAATATATACTCCACATCGTATTTGTTTTTCAAATAATCGTACATTTGCGACATTGATGTACTTGTAAGTAAAATTCCTTTTTGAAAGGGAATCATTTTCTTATGAGTGCCTACTCTCATAGACTTAATGAATACCATCATTTGATCCAGTAGGTGTCATTGGTTGTTAATATCTATACCGAAAGCATTTCTTTCTGGACAGTTAGAAGTGAATTTTGAACGTGAGTTGAACAAATCGAACCAGTCATTGAACAGTTGGACTATTTTTCGACATAAGACCACTCCACAATATTTTATGGCTTTTGCCACTAAGTTGGATAGAACTTCACTGCTGGACGGACCCGTTGTCGCATAGATTCTCTTACATTCAAACGTTGTTGGGTCAATTTATGGGCGTAGGTTAATTCTGAAGTAGATATGTTAAGTAGCGTTTCCAAATAATCGATGTTTATTATTTGATCATCAATAATGAATCCATGGTCCATTAAGTGATTTCTTACAAGTTTTATCAAATGTGGAATATCTACAAAAACAAAAATCTTTAAAGTTTCGTCACATGGATGGACGGAAAAGCAATTTTTATCGTATCCGACCTTTAGTTTATTCCACAACGAAATATTTCCAGGACCCATATCACTTGTAATGGAAACCACAATGAAATTCGCTTGGTAAAGTTCAGAAGTAATTTCAAGTTCAAGAATTTCTTTAAATATTTGTTGATCAAATTGGTATTACAAGGGTTGTTTCCAATTTGAAATTAATCCGCGTGCCATAACTGACAAGCGTTGTGTGGTCCAACAGCCTGCTCTTGTTTTTTCTCTATATCCATTTTATTTGAGACATAAATTTCATCGAATGTAAAAACACATAGCCGATCAAGAATATTGAAATCGGATGACTTTTTCTTCATTAGTGTTAACACTTTTTAAAATCCCCCCGTTGACATCAAAATTGCTAGCCCATTTAGCATGTTTAGCATTCTTAATGTCGACAGAGCTGGTAATGGATAATTGAATCGCTATATGCAGAAACAACACATGTCCAAAAAACGAATTTTTCAGGAGATGCAAAAAACATTATATTGTAAACAAAAATTCATTTTCGGTAAATTTGTTAATCAAAAATGGTAAGTAAAGGTATTTTAAGACCGCACAATAGTGGTTTTAGTTTACAAATAAAAGTTGTAGTTTCTGTGATACATTTTTTAAGTGGACATATGAGCTTTCTGCATAGCATATAAACCTTACAAAAAATTCTAACACAGTTAATTATTAGCAGTAGTAGGCCAAAGAAGTATTAAATTATAAAATTCTTTGTATTGTTCTTCAACAAATACGGAACATTCCGTTTTTTTTAAATTTGATTGGCACTTTTCCTAATGGATAGGCAGGTTTCGATGGTAAAACGATACCAATTTTTCCAGGCTGTTGTAGCGGAAATGTATGTTTGAAGGAGCCATCTATAAACTCGGAAGCAGCAACAATACCCCTTTTTCCACTCTCGTAAATAAACTGTGAAAATTTGCTGATATTGAAGTGTACTTTTGCATTTCGTGCTGTAATTCTGGAAGCAGTTTTTTCTGATATGGAGTTTTTCTTATATAAAGTAGGCCACCAATCTTTAAAATTAATCAATCTTCTGTTTTTACTTCTTTTACAGAAAATTTTTTTCTTATGTTACTGCTAGTTATAATCATTTCGGTTATTTGATGGACCGTAAAAATTCTGTCGAATTTTCTCATGTTGCTCTTTACAGTTGCAAAAGCCCTATCACAGGGGAGAAAAGAATGTCCTCTAACTGGAAAATAGTTACAATTTTCGAAAATCTAGCACTGTCCGTTAGAGAAAGGAGCATGCGAATTGTGTGATTTTTATTTTGTCCTCAGTAGTTGTCACTATATAAATGAAGTTCGTTTATATTGTCTGAAATTTCGTTTAGATAATCCAAAAGAAACGAACAAATTTCATTACCGGTTTTTTTTTACCTTCACCTTCATGGTAAATAAACATTCTAGTAGTATTGTCTTTGATATTGTGGATACAGAATACAGAGACTGTTAATTGTTGATAATAAAAGACCTCCCCTACAGGTGTTTTTGACAACTGAATATTCTGCATAAAGTCGAATGCTAATATGTTATCAATGTTGGGACCATCACTTTCAATTTGGTGTAAAATTTTTTACTCCGACGCTTATGGACCATAAGTTCCGCCACTGGTGCTCGTTTGGCGGTTTTATTTAAATTGGGGTCTTTGATCTTATTATTCAATGTCTCACAAGTTGAACAGACATCATTTTATGGTCGACCAAATCTAAGAGAAAAGTTTTCTCTAAAAAATCTCGTGTAATAAGGAAAACTTATTTTTAACCCAGGATGTTTCTTCTTAAATAAGTCAAACATTATTTTAAGATTTAACTGACTGTCAAGGTATTTAATTTCTTGATTGGAATAATGACTGATTTTAACAGGGAATGATTAGACGTGCTGGCGAACGGCGGATTGGACATCTTCTACTAATTTATTGACACTTGGATTAAGACCACGCAGATCTCTTGCAGATTTTCCGAGAACAGCAAGATCTCTAAATCTTTTAACTCGATTTATGGTAATAGCAAAACTGAAGTAAAGGCATTTAAACAAACTTCAGTTCTAAAAGTGCTTTTATATATAAAATATTTAAAGGCATTGGACTTCGGTTTATTTATAACATGAAGCCTAGCGCGTCGCCTCTGTATGTTGCAAACTTTTATTAGTCCTTGTAAAAATATATCTTGGTTATCTTTACAATCCAAACAGTGTCGAAACATTTTCGTTTGCACCTTAAAAAAAAGGAAAAATCGATAAATTAACATACGTGAAATTATTATCCGACATAACAAAATGCTAGAAATATTGGAAACAGCTGGATTGGACGATAAAGATCTACGAATAATTAGAAATCTATACTGGCATCAAGTGGCAAGAATAAAGGTTGAACAAGAACTGTCGGATGAAATAAATATAAAAAGAGGAGTGAGACAAGGCTGTATATTGTCGCCTTTACTTTTTAACTTATATTCGGAGGAAATATTTAAGGAAGCCTTAATGGAGACAACCGAAGGTATTATTGTGAATGGAGTAACCGTCAACAATATTAGATATGCCGACGATACCTTAGTCCTTGCCAATTGCGGAGAAGACCTTCAAAATCTAATGAACAAAATAAAACAGACTTGTGATCAGTATGGATTAAAACTTAACGTTAAGAAATCTAAATATATGATAGTTAGCAAACAAAATTATATACATGATGACGGTATAAAAGTCGGAGATGCCACACTGGACAGAGTAGAGAAACTCGTCTATCTCGGCAGTAATATCAATGAGAGCTGGGATCCAACCGCAGAAATTAAAAGCCGAATAGAACAAGCCCGAGCTGCCTTTGTAAAAATGAGAAACGTACTTTGCAGTCATGATCTTAGCATTGACCTTAGAGTTCGTATGATATCTTGCTACATCTTTCCTGTCTTGCTGTATGGAGTAGAAGCGTGGACCCTAACTGAGGCTATGCTTAAACGCTTGACATCCTTTGAGATGTGGGTATACAGACGACTACTGAAAATAAGCTGGGTCGACAGAGTTAGAAATGAGGAGGTCCTTAGACGGCTGAACCAAACAACACAACTGGTCAATATAATAAAGAAACGCAAGCTGGAATACTTCGGTCATATTATGAGACACCCTGAAAAATATGATCTTTTACATCTGATCATTCAGGGAAAGATCCAAGGTAATCGTGGTCCTGGTAGAAGAAGAACATCATGGCTGAAAAATCTAAGGCAATGGTATGGAAAATCAACTACATCGTTATTTAGAGCTGCTGTCAATAAAGTCACGATAGCGAATATGGTAGCCAACATGATATCCAACGATCGATAGCGGTCATGGAACTAGAAGAAGAAGAAATTATTATGTACTTGAACTTGAACTTTTTAACAGGAATGTCTCTCTTGTAATTCCTGTATGGTTTACCTTTTGTACGTGACTTTTTAATAATATTTCGTTGGTAATTTTCAGGAACAGCTTTCCTCTTTTTGTGGGTAGTAACTTTCCACGACACTCGTTTCCATTTTACACTATTTCTAATAACAAATGAAGGGTACAGGCAAAGAAGGTGATATGTCAAAAAAAAACAAGTTTCGAGAAAAACGGTTTTAAAGGTTTGGACTCTCTGGTGTTTGTTTATTAGAGGAAAATAAAAAGTGACAAATTTTTTAATAATGTATTGGAATGTTACCTATTAGACAGTTAAATGTGAATAGCCAAAATACAAATGCATAAAAAGTAATAAAACATTTTGTAGAAAATTGCAATTTTTACAGGGCAAAAAGGTGTTTTGTCAAATAACTTAATATTATAGACTACTTACTAAACATAATATTTTTATTGTAACAGTAAACTTAAAATGTAGGTAAATAAAACTAAAGGTGTCCTTATGAAAAAGAGAATGTGGTAAAATTTTTCAGGTATAGAGTGCTTTATTCATCCTAGAACAAAAAAAATTAGGGTCAATTCGTATATAGATGAGGTTGTCTAGCTTACCGCAATAATCATAAAGCTCAAAGGTCATTAGTTTGTCTTCTACAAATATGGCAACTGGTTAAAGTAGTCTTGAGCCGCTGAGCCACAACATATCTTCAGCTCTTGGAGATTTTTCCATTTCATCTTACTAATGGGTAAAAGCGCTAAAAGAAATTTTCCTGTTACAGAAATATTTCAAAGGTAAAAATGTGTATCTTACTTTTATACAAGTGATCAGGCAGTTCAAACTGGTTGCCTTCTAATTTGATTTTAGTTTTAAATTTGGGATCAGTAACAACAGTAGTTTCCCACGCACCATTGTAGCTGTCTCGGTGAAGTATCATCCTTGGATGTTCTTTTTCTATTTTCATTTCCCTAATCGGCCTAGAAGGAAATGAACATGTTCCTCTATAACGTCTACTCAAGAATGTTGTCCTGGTTCTGAAGTACGTTTGGTTAACGTTTTCTACTTGAAAAGGAGAGGGTTTCTTTCTAGCCATTCGGAATTCTTCCTGCCATTGTTCTGGGAGTTCCACTCGTGTTTTTTGATTTATTAATCCAAAATCTTTATCACACTCCATGTACGAATGGCCTCTAATTTGAAAAGTAACCTTAATCAAATCTAGTCTTTTTTCTACATGCACTACATAGTGTAGAAAACGAAACATAGTGTAATTTTTGTTCTGTCCACCACAGGAATCGCAGAATATTTCTAGTTCACGAACTTCAGGGTTAAGATAATTATATACAAAATGATGTAGCAAAGAGCAGACATCATCACTCCCTTTTTTTCCAACTGTTTCGGGATAAATGTAAAATATGCTTTGTGATGTAGACAAAACATGGATATTGAATGCATATATAGACAACTGCCTTTTATAATAGACGTCACTCGTACTAATATTCGGAACCGGAAGATTTTTTGCAAAATCGATGCAGATTGCTTCCGTGTAAATCAACTTCTGGCTACGTGTTCTTGCGTCCCTCTTTCTTTTATAAAATTGTTCTGCTTTAGTTTTGTGTAATTTATTCTCTATGTTTAACCGGTTTATATCTGCCTCTAGTTTTTGCCTCAGATTTTCTGTTTGCGATAAATTGAGTTTTTCAGCTTCTAGACTTTTAATCTTAGCTAAATATTCGTCGCATTGACTACATGTGTCAGATGTAGGGTATCCAAATGATATGTTGAACTCGGTTGAAAAAATGGTCCTATAAGTTTCATATGACACATTCTCATTTGGAAACTTTTCACAGAACATATTAAACATTTTTTTAATATTCAGTTCTTCTGGTAGGTATACCTTAGCCGTATCATGCATACTGTAATGACTTTAACGACCTCTAAACGATCCAATATGACTTTTTATCGTACTTTTTGCTTCAATAGAGAGCTTGTGTGGCCGATTAGTGTGCTTACCTCTACGATCTTTTGGTGCATCTCCTGTTAGTTTTAATGATGGCTGCAGCACGGCTAACTTTCTTCGGCCTATTCCATGTATAGATATAAATGCCTTTTTACATATTTCAACATCTTCGGCATGACCATTTATATTGTCTACAACTCTTACACGGTACCGGAAGGAAGCATCGTGAAGAAGAGCATCTCGTTCTTGTTGCCTTGGTCTTCTTTGTTTGATTGGAAGGGTCGTTATCAAACCACACAGATATATATTCTGCTCATCAACTGAGTTGAGTAGATTAAAACTCTGGATGATTTTGTTCCTAGCATTTTCTGGTACACGCTCGAAACACTTTAATCTCTTACACCTACAGTACTCACCCATAGTATGGCTTCTCAAATTTAATAACTTATTTACATTACTCAATTTTCCATACTTCTTTCTTTTTTTACTATTTCTATTTGAAGGCGAAATGTCGTTATCAACGATTTCAGGGTCAATTCTCTCCATTACTTAGTTTTTGTAATAAACACAAGTTCACTGAGGAAAACACGTTTGTTTACTAAATTTGCTGGAATTTGCCGACGTAATAGCATCAGCCGACGCCTACGTGTACATCCTGACAAATCACTTTGTTCGCCGGGACCGCGCGGACTTGCCACCTTCTTAGCCTGACTAGAGAAACTCATTTTCTGCAAAAATTGACATAACACCTTCTTTGCTGTACCCTTCAAATCACTTCAAACAAGAACTCAAAACACACTATGCGTAACGACTACATAGATTATGATTAAATTTCTTAGTTTCTCGTAGAAATAACCGATTGCATAGCTGTTCTAAGCATAGCGCACGCACATCTAATCTGTTACTCGGCAGAAACCTCGCGTGGCCAGGACTCGTGTTGTTTCTGCTGATTACCAAATAAATATATCGTTGACTACTAGTACAGTTAAATATGGAGATGCTATTTTGCTGTAATGTGATGTAATTACGTGTGTATACTCATATTCTTCCAAAAACCGGATTTACGGAAAAATGGACATGTGTTGTTTCTGCATATAGCGATTCAATTATTTGCTGTTAAATATCGGTACGCTTTCGGACTTACGCTTCGCAATGAAATTGATGAAGCGATATCTTTTGTCGACCAACGAACCCTTATTTTTTATCTGGGTTTAATAACATTTTAATTTATTATTCTGAAGCTATTTTCTTGTGGCATTTTAAATTAATTACTATTTAACTGGGAATAAGCCACAATTAAAGATAAAAATACGTTTATTGACGTTTCAATTTCCACTTCGGAAATCGTTCTCAAAATACAAACAGAAAATTAAACAAATTTTGTTTTTTGTTACAGAGTGAAAAATTCTTTTAATACTTTAATTTTATCTGACTCATTTATATTGACAATTCAGACATACATTATACATTTGAAAGTAGACGACTTTAAAATAATATTGCCAATATTGTTGAGTTGCGCTCCTGGGACGACTTTATTTATAAGATAGTTCATTCGATTACATGAAATCAACTTTATGTTGAGAATATCCGTCAAAAAAAATCATAGCATGTAATTCGTCTTTAAAAAGATAAACACATGACATGATGATAGTAAAATTCTCCCGTTGGTGCTTCCATAG
>OU898284.1:65562914-65602773 GCA_918026665.1 Diabrotica balteata | reverse complement strand
CTAGTGGATGCCAAAACTTACTACCGTCTAAACATAGAAGTTTACGTCGGCATACAGCCAGAAGGACTTTTCCGACAAAGTAACAATCCGCAAAATATAGTTGAACGTGTGATTGAGCCAGTTTCTGGTACTTATAATATTACTTTCGATAACTGGTTTACCACTTATCCGTTCATGATCAATCTACTTCAGACTCATCATCTTACATCGGTTGGGGCAGTTAGGAATAACAAAAGGCAAATTCCAACAGCACTTCTCAACACACGAGGAAGAGAAATTCGCAGTTCAACATTCGCCTTCAAAGAAGATATAACGGCTGTCTCATATGTACCAAAAAGTCAAATAATGTAATACTCTTTTCTACATTGCATCATGATGATACTATAATTGAAGAAACTGGTGAAAAGAAATTACCTGAAATTATCGATTTTTACAATTCAACCAAACACATTGGATGAGCTGAGTTTCAAAACCAACGAAGACAAAACCCTTCCTTTCGTCGACCACTACGTGATAATCAGCAACCAGAGGTACATCAGTTGGGACCTAAGCGAGGTAGGACAAGCAGTAGGTGTTCTGTTTGTCCAAGAAACAAAGATAGGAAGACTTTTTACATATGCATGCGATGTGATACTCCAATTTGTTTGGTACACGCAATAATGACGTGTTCAAATTGCTACAATTTTGAGAAGTCGTAAATTTTTTATTTTTTAATGTATTTTGGCAACATTTTTTTCTTTAGTTTGTAGAATCTTAAGCTATAAGTTTATTTAGAGTTTTGTGATCAATAACTTTTTTATAATATCTGAGTGTATTATTGTTCACTCGTGTTTTTTGACTAGCCTAATTGCAATATGTTGGATAAATGATGTTTACCATTTAAATATAAGACTTTTACAGTACCAATATAATTTATTTGAATCACAAATAAGTAAAAAATCAAGATTAACCATTTTAAATGATTAAATTTAAAAATTTTAACTTCCCTCCTTAGTTTAGTTTGGGGTATGACATATCCCGAAACTACTCTCGTGATAATTTACCTAGGCACACTAACGCAGGGTTAAGAAACAACTTGGTTAAGAAGCGGATGTTTGATAGTTCCACTACATCAATATGGAGGGTATTAAAGCAGTTAGGTTTTAGGTGGCAAAAGATTCACCAAGGCGTGGGCTTATGGAACTACCTAATATTGCAATAAAAAGAACTTTATTGTTATGAAATTATATTGGAGAAAAGGAAGGATGTTTGTATAAGTTTGATTTCATTGATTAAACACGGATCTTCTAAAATGGAACAATATGTCGTTTCTGGCAAAATGAAGAAAAAGAAGTGTCAGAACCATAAAAACAGATGGTAAAAGGTTAGTCACATTAGGCAATTCTTTAATTATGTATTATTATTATCAGCATTGGGTTTAATAACGTTATAAAACCTTTGAGTTTTTTTTACAGATATACTATAATCAATGCTGGTAGTGAGGATGGATTTATTAATGGGACGCAAGCGATATATTCTTCAAATACCAAAATATCTGATTACCATGGGGAAATGAATAAAGATAACTTTCTACACTGGTTTGAAGAGCAGTTATTAAAGAACTTGGAACAACCTTCGATAATTATTATGGACAATGCTCCATATCATAGCATGTTGCTACATAAAATGCCAAATTCAAGCTCTACTAAAGCTCAAATGCAAGAATGGCTAACTAAGAAAAACATAAGTGTTTTTAAATGTGAACTCCTGGAAATAGTTAAAAAGGAATGCCGATCTCACCAACGATACCTAAACAGTTGCCTTTGAGAGTAATTCTTATCGAAAAGAACTTCCTAAGGCAATACTTAGGAACACTATTACTATTAGGACAATACTTAGGAAGACGAATTTTTTTTTAAGAACTGATTCCAGATTCCAGATGTGTACGTAAATTATTGTGCATCTATTCAATCTAGTGATAATGATGTTGTAAAAAGTATCTTACGAGAAGCTAGCTCAGTTGCTGTGATTGAACGAGACTTATATGAAGAGATGATGGGTGGGGTTGGAGCCAGTCAAGTTCCAGATATTTTTGATGAGTTAGACATTAATTATGTCACATTGGAACCGGAGAAACTAGGTGTTGAGTGGGAGATAGTTGAGAAAGGTGACTCTTTCAATGAATTGATAATTCTTTCACCTACGAATAGAACAGTGAGTGTAGGCGTGTCGAAAACGGCATGCGAAACATCGGTTGCGAAAATTTATGACGGTAGATTACATGGCGTAATATTATATTTACATTAACCAATTAATACATTTTTTTTTGCTATGGTAAAAAAGCAAAAATTTATAAAAAGTAGAAAAATATTTAAGTAACTATTAGGATCAGATTTCAACTACAAATATTAAATTATAAATATTTTCTAGATTTATAATCGTTAAAGGATTTAAATAAGAATCCATGAAATGTTTGCTATGTTTTTTCTTAACCTTTTTCAGCTCAATCATTTAACAAATTATCTGTCGATGACGTTTATACTGTGTCTAAAGATAAACAAGAGGATTCTGGTGTTCTACCTAATGACTACGTTGTAGTTAAGCTGGCGTCAAAGAAGGCAGTTAAATATTTTATCGGACTTATTTTAGCAAATGATTATCACCTCATTGACTTTAGTGTTAAATTTTTGAAAAAAATTTCATCAAATATTTTTTTTTTGTAGATGATAAAGTATGGTCTGTAGATAGAAGTGATATAGTAGTTATGTCAACCTCTCTTGAATAACCGAAAAATAACAGTATGTTTTTCATGATGTGACCAATTTGAATTTTGTGTTGGACTAGTAGCACTTTGTATATTTAAAATTATATATTTACTAGCTGTTTGGAAAAGTGTCAAGTAATTTAAATATTTTATTTTTATTGTTACGAATATGACCTTATTTAGTTTTAAATCTTATTTAATCATAATATATTACCTAATTGCAATATGGCTTTAGTTTATTTTTAAATTCTCGAACTCAAATTGGCTGATTAATTATTGTCAAGTTCTGAGAATTCACTTATCTGAAATTCAACATGTTTTTGGGAAACATATATGAACCCAAAACACAATCTAATATTGCATTTTTTTCGTTAAAATTATTTATCCAATACAATTTAACCAGCGACTTCTCAAGTTTAATCACTAAACATTTGATCACTTCGAACGGATTTAATTAATTTCATTGTTTTTTAATTAATTCATTTTAATTAATTATTTGTTTTTGTTGCTTTTTATTTTAAATCTGATACAGTCCTTCGCGCTATATTTTTAAATTAAATTTACATAATTGAATTTGGTCATATTTACGTAACAATTTTTTTAAATTTATTTCTAATTTATTTCTACTTTACCATTTATAATATCAGTAGTACTTTTATACTTATTACACATTTTAACTTATATTACATACATATATTAATTATTCATATATATCACTTTTGACACAGGATTTATTAACGTTGTATTACATTTTTTACATTTTTTTTGCTGATTTTTGTGAATTAGTTTTATTCTACTTTTATCGATACTTCCCTTGTTTGTTCAGAATTGTGTCTGAAACCAGGTAGCGCATTTCTCTTCTTTCAATCTAGGGCATTTCTTGTGTTCGATTTGTTTAATTTTGTTTACATTGTCCTCTTTTGTCGTGTCTTTTATCTTACAATGTCCAGCAAAATAAACAAAGCCAACTTGGCGCGCCAAACAGCGTATTCTAGATTGAGAGAAGCCCATGAGGCAGGCATTCAAGCATCAAGGGATGATACTGTCAAATCATTATTCTTAGCTAGGGCAGAAGAAATCGAATCTATTTATAAAGAATTTCATACAGCTCACAATCTGGTCATCGGATCAATAACCGATGAGGAATTTTCGGAGCAAGATAAGTTTAGGGTGGCCGCTGATCAGGCATACTACGGAGTAAAATCCATAAAGAGTGATTTCTTAATTAGGGATTCGTCTTCTTCTTCAAATATCTCCTCACATTCAAGTGCACAATCTTCAAGGCCTTCAGTTAGACTCCCAAAGCTTAATATACCCACCTTTTCAGGCAATTTTCGTGATTGGCCTAGTTTCTTTGACCTATTTAATAGCTTAATTCACCACAATCACGATTTGTCCGGTGTGGAAAAATTCCGTTTTCTTATTACGTCTATTAGTCAAGAACCTTTGGCTCTTATTAAAGGCATTCCCCTGACCGATGCAAATTATCAGATTGCTTATGACATTCTAGGGAAAAGGTATCAGAATAAACGAATTCTTGCTACCCAATATTATAACGATCTTTTCAACGCGTCGGTTATCAAAAATTCTACTTCTTCTAATTTAAGAAATCTCTTAAATACTTTCACGGAAAATGTTGCCGCTTTACATGTTCTTGATTTCCCGGTTGAGCAATGGGATTTTCTATTATTCAATATGTTGTCGAACAAATTGGACAATAAATCTCGTACAGATTTTGAATTAGAAAACAGTCGAAGCTGTGACATTCCCACTTACAGACAATTGGTTTCATTTTTAGAAAGACAATGTATAGCTTTGGAGTCGGTTCAGTTTAATTCATTAACCTCTTCTACCCAGTCTCACTCGCGATCATTTTCTCATCAGTCTAATAAAAAACCATTCACATCTAGTTTTGTCAGTGCCACCAATCGACCGAAGGTGACTTATCAAGGGGGTAAATGTGTCGTGTGTTCTGGTGTTCACCCTATATATAAATGTTCATCCTTTCTTGCTAAAACGGCGCAAGAACGTATTTCGTTGGCTAAACGCCATAATTTATGCTTGAACTGTTTGGGTGCACATCATTCCGCCGTAAACTGTGCTTCTTCGAGCACATGTAGGGTTTGCCAATCACGACATCACACTTTTCTTCATGTCTATCCAAGTTCCAACGAATCTTGTTTATTTAGTCAACCGCCTCCTTAAATACAGTCTTCTAATGAGAACCACAACTCTACATTAGAGACGCCTCAAACCTCTACGTCTAGTTTTGCGCCGACGTCTCTAATAAACGCTAACCTTTCCACACAATCACGTTTAACATTCTCGTCGGTATTATTATCAACAAGTTTGATACATATCAAAGATGTCTACGGTGATTTTCAGAAAATTCGTATCTTACTGGATACAGGCTCGATGGCTAATTTTATTTCAGACAGTTGTTTTCGGCGCTTAGGTCTTTCCCGTAATAATTTATCAATCCCAGTGGAAGGTCTAAACGGAATGTCGACGTGTACCACTCAGGGTACCACGTTCTGTCATATTAAACCATGTGATCGTGACGGCCCGATCTTCTCGTTGGACGCAATAATTGTGAAAAAGGTGTGTTCAAATCAACCTAAGGTATTTATCAATCCTCACGATCTTACTCATATTCGTGATCTGAAATTAGCAGATCACACATTCTATCAACCAGGTCCGATAGACATGCTGATAGGGGCTGAATTAGTTCCTCTCTTTTTAAAGTCGGGTCGAATTCTTGGCGAACCAAACCAACCTGTCGCTTTAGAAACCATTTTCGGTTATGTGCTACAAGGGCGAGTCTCTACGGCCCTTTCAAATTGTAATTTTACCTCTTTACATACGTCTATGGATACAAACATAGATAGAATTTTACAAAAATTTTGGGAAGTCGAAAATATATCTAAACCTGCCATTTTGTCCCAGGACGATCAAGTTTGTGAGGATATTTACAAGGCATTTACTTTCCGAGAGTCAACAGGCAGATTTTCTGTTCCTCTACCGTTTCGACAACCCAATCCTGTCTTTTGCGATACTTATTCTCAAGCATATCGTCGTTTTTGCGTATTAGAGAATCGTTTTAAGAAAATTCCGGATCTCAAAGAGAAATATGTTGAGTTTATGAATGACTATATTACTTCGAAACATATGGTCCCGGTTCCTGAATCTGATTTTAAATCACCTACCTCGTATTATTTTGCTCATCACGCAGTTTTCAAAAAACAAATTGTTAATTCATCTCTTGTTTCCAAAATTCGTGTTGTCTTCGACGCCAGTCTACGTGACGTTCGAGGTGTGTCTCTCAATGATACCCTATATACAGGTCCTAAACTTCAAAAGGACATCTCTTCGCTTTTACTCAATTTTCGATATTTTCGTTACTGCTTCACATGCGATATAAAGCAAATGTATCGACAAATTAACGTAAACAAAGAATTTTGGAATTATCAAAGAATTCTCTGGAGGTCGGATTCTTCTAAACCTCTTCAAGAGTACTTTTTACGCACTGTTACTTACGGTGTTTCTTCTTCACCTTATCTCACATTAAAACCTTTACAAGAGTTAGCTGAGTCGGCAGAGTTTCGTTTCCCTAATGCTTCACAAGCTTTAATGCGACATTTTTATATTGACGATGGTCTATTAGGAAGTGATTCTCTGTCATCTACCCGCTCTCTACAGTTAGAGCTCATTCAACTTTTAAAGCTTGGTGGTTTTGAGCTAGGCAAATGGGCCAGCAACCATCCCAGTCTACTCCAAGATTTTGGTTCTGATATTCGGACATCTTGTTCGTTTGACAAAGAGGAACCTTCCGTTATTAAGGTGCTAGGCCTGAAATGGGACCCGTCGACTGACGTCTTTTCTTATTCTTACTGTCCCCTTGACAAAACTTGTACAAAGCGGGCTATTCTTTCGGAAATCAGTCGTATTTTTGATCCTCTTGGTTTCATCTCCCGTGTCTTTTAAAGGCCAAACGTCTGCTGCAACAGTTGTGGCAATCGAATGTATCTTGGGATGATGAACCACCTGAATAAATACAACAGGTATGGCATCAGTTTAAAATCGAGTTACCTGACCTTGCGAACATTCAAATCCCTCGACACTTCAGCTTTAATAAATCTTCTAAAGTCGAGATTCATGGATTCTGCGATGCTTCAGAGTTAGGATACGCCAGCGTTGTATATTTCCGATTTAATAATTCTGACACATTTGAGACTGTACTTGTGTGTGCTAAATGTCGAGTGTCTCCTCTGAAGACACAATCTATTGCAAGCTTGGAACTATTGGCAGCTGTATTGCTGGCGGATCTAGTTGCCTTCATTAAAGAGTCGTTTAAGCATATCTTTTCTTTTTCCGATATTCATGTTTGGTCGGATTCCACGATTGCTCTTATCTGGATTAATTCTTCTCCGCATAAATGGAAAACCTTTATTGCCAATCGGGTAAGGCACATACAAGAACTTATACCATGTTCTTCTTTTCATTACGTGCCATCTAATCAAAACCCTGCTGATTGTGCTAGTCGGGGTTTGACACCGGCACAACTACTACAATTTTCCCTCTGGTGGCGGGGTCCTGATTTTCTTTCAAAGTCAAGCGAGTGTTGGCCCTCTCAGGTTAATTTTCACTCCTCCCATCCCACGGAAATGTTAGAAGAAAAATTGCCCACTGTATTATCATTGATACCGGTCATTTCTGATAATATCATCTCTACTTTACTTTCAAAATTTTCGTCCCTGATAAAAATTCAGAAAGTCATGGTTTACGTCTTAAAATTCGTGGCTAAACTTCAAAGAAAAAACAATGCTGCCCTGAACAGTCATTTAGAGATGGAATCTGCGTTACGATACATTGTTAAGCATGTACAAGCTGACGTTTTTTCGGATATTTTTCTCAAAATTCAACAAAATTCGCTGTTACCCAAACCTTTTCGTAAACTCGCACCCTTCATTGATGAATATGGTCTTTTGAGAGTAGGAGGTCGATTACAAAAGTCTAAGTTGTCTTTTGATGTAAAACATCCATTGCTATTACCGAAAACTCATCGTTTGACCGATTTAATCATCGAGTGGACTCATCAAACTCATCTGCACCCTGGTTTAAAGGCTATGCATTATTTATTACTTCAGCGCTTTTGGATTCTGTCTCCGAAAAGTGCCATTCATCGCTGTTTGTCGAAGTGCATTCGTTGTTTTAGATGCCGACCTAAATCTTACAACCCCTTTATATCAAACTTGCCAACTGTCCGAGTTACTCCGTTACGTGCTTTCCTGTCTGTTTGTGTGGATTTTGTAGGACCATTCTCGTTATTAATGTCCAAACATAGAGATGCAAAAACATACAAAGGATATGTTTGTGTATTCGTGTGTACGAGTACAAAAGCCATTCATCTGGAGGTAACTTCAAATCTTAGTTCTGAGTCCTTTTTGGCTGCCTTTCGTAGATTTGTATCTCGACGCGGTAAGTGCCTAACTATTAGGAGTGATCAAGGTACCAATTTTAAGGGAGCCAGCAACGAAATCATAAAACTAGCTCGATCTGCTGCTGAGACTCTTTCTATTACCTGGGATTTTAATCCGCCCGGTGCCCCTCATTTTAATGGGTTAGCCGAAGCTGGCGTCAAATCATTCAAGAACCATATGTATCGTGTTTTGGGTACACAAATTTTGACTTATGAGGAGTTCTATACCCTTATGACTCAAATCGAGGCAGTTCTTAATTCTCGTCCTTTGTGTACAGCAAGCTCTGACCCTAATGATTTGCAGGCACTGACTCCTGGTCATTTTTTGATTTTTGAACCCTTAGTGGATTCAATTTCCGATCCAGATTTAAGCGCTTTAAAGATTAACCGTCTGAATCGTTGGCAGTTAATTCAAAGGATAAAGGGGGATTTTTGGAAAAGATGGTCTAAAGAGTATATTCATTCTCTTCAAGAGCGATCTAAATGGCATAGTCCAACCCCATCTCTCGTTAAAGGTTCGCTAGTAATCTTAAAATGAACAACAGCCTCCTCTTCGCTGGCAGTTGGCCAGAATCATTGAGTTGCATTATGGCACCGACGGTATTGCACGGGTTGTTACTCTGAGGACAGCTTCAGATGGCATCCTACAACGTCCGGTGGTCAAGATCTGTCCACTACCTATTTGTTAACAATATATCTTTCTTCATTTCTATTATTATTATAATTTAGTGTTCGTTTTTATTCTTATTATTGTAGTTGTTTCTTAAAAAACATTCGTTTTGGGGCGGAGAATGTTTGGAAAAGTGTCAAGTAATTTAAATATTTTATTTTTATTGTTACGAATATGACCTTATTTAGTTTTAAATCTTATTTAATCATAATATATTACCTAATTGCAATATGGCTTTAGTTTATTTTTAAATTCTCGAACTCAAATTGGCTGATTAATTATTGTCAAGTTCTGAGAATTCACTTGTCTGAAATTCAACATGTTTTTGGGAAACATATATCAACCCAAAACACTTCAGATTCCTTAAGAAAATGTATCCGCCTTTGTGTAGCAAGTAAAGAATGTCAGTTTAAGTTTAATTTACGGCTATTCACGGAGGTCTCTAAAAACAGTACCCTCTAGTCGATTTGGGGTAATAGATACGTGCCCCTTTGCATATGAATTCTTTCTTCAAAAAACTCTCGTCCTGTACGGAAGCAAGCGCCAAGCAGATCACCACAGCAGTGTATCTCACGCCAACCCCAGCCGGGCCCGACCGTAGACAAAAGGTAAGTGAATCTCATATAGAATTGACAATAAGATATAAAATCTGCCAATTGTTATTTGAATTCATTTTATTTTACATATATTTGCTACAAATATTCGCTATTTTCGCTAATCTTATATACAATCTAATATTGCATTTTTTTCGTTAAAATTATTTATCCAATACAATTTAACCAGCGACTTCTCAAGTTTAATCATTAAACACTAGCTATAAATAAATAATGACTTTTTATTTTTTGCATATTGCCCTTTTGTGTATTAAGTAACAGCAGTTTCATACATATTCACCTAATTTGACGAGCAAACATTGTGAATAGGTCTTAACTCCGTGTACATGTCACAACTCCATGGACACATGTAAAAGAAAATAGGCACTTTTGCTATACTATAAATGTAAAAGATCTCAGCCACTATATTTCTATTCAGGTCAATGATAGCAATCAAAAATGTGTTTGGTTAAGCTATAGAATATTAAAAAAAAAACGAAAATGATTTGATCCACCAAAAGAAGCGTTATTTTGAGAATAACCGAGTTGCCTAAATATAAAAATTAAATTAGGAGAACTTTAGTATTACTTAGTCATTATCTTTGTCATTTTGGCCTACACCCAAATGATTCCGCTCAGATGCACTGTCTTTAATATTTTGGTAAAATTCATGATACATTGGAGGAATATATTGATGAAGCTCCACCAAATATTTTTTTCTTGTCAACGGTTATTTATTTTCCCTCTGGATATAAATGATCAAGCTGGATAGTTTGTATATCTAAAGAATTTTTTTTGTTTTTAGTCAACACTGTCAAACAAGACATCAATATTACTAGTGTATTTAAAACAGAAACTGAATAGATATATCTTACTATATGAAAGCCATTGAATACTTAACCACTTAACTTTTGACTTTGTGGTAGTGATTTTTCTATTAATAATATTGTTTTCAAGTTTTTTGTAAAAAAAAAGTTTTTTTTGGTCTTATAATCTTAAAAGGATTTCTTTTCTCTTTGACGATTTTATTACCGCAATCCAATTGCCAGGTATGTAAATATTCTTAAAATATTTCTTCTGTTTCTCTATCAAGCCGAAGTATTGATCACATGCTAGGTATGAGTGTCCACTTACAAGAAACTTATGGTCTATCTGTTCCACAACATAGTCTGGATGGCTAGTTAATATTGACATAGAAGAGCCATTTTAATATTTCGGTTTTGGTCACCACATTGATCAGAATATAAAATTAATTTTTTTGTCTTAACACTTTCTTTTATGTAGTACAACAAACAAGACACTATCCCTTGCGGACCTCTTGATGCTGTATATTCATCCCAAACACACATAGATGTGTGTTTGGGATGAATAATCCCATAAATTGGGAACTTTAACAGTTCCATTGTCCTAAAAGATTTGGTACTGTACCCTCTGAGAAAAGGAATTTAATAAGCTTTCCTAAAACAATTAGTGGAGAATACAGCAAGTTTCCGCCATTGTTTTTGGTCCTTACCTCGACGGATACTGTGTTTAGGTTTCGCGTTGTTTGTACTTAACTCTCAGTTTCGCATATTTATATAAATGTGGTTAAAAGACTCTGATATGTCACGATAAACTCTAATCCAAAAGGACAGAAGTGAAGTTTATTTGGTGTTTGTGCCTGTTGCTCTAAACTACTAGAGAAATTGGGTGGACACGCTCAAGGATCGACATGACAATAAATCGCGTGTGATTAGTTTACTCATCCAAAAATTGTTAAAAGCTCAATCTTTAGCAAAAGGTAACGCAAAATCATTACGAAAATTTGTAAGTCTATGTAAATAAACTTTACTTGCTCTTAAAAATAAGCTCAAAGCCTTTACCTACTCTCTCACAGTTTTTTGGTTTTCTTGAGAAAAAATGTGATACACAAGAAAACTTAAATGTTTTTTGTAATGATAAAAAATTTAATAAACCTCAATTAAAAACATCTTTGTTTTTATCAGTTGACTTACAAACTCTTTATCGGAAACTAGTTGTAGATGGCGGCTAGTAGTTTAACAGTCATCATAACGACGGATTTAAATAATTTAAAAGAATGAAACTCGTGGACATTTCAGTTAATATTAAGTTACCAATGACAGATAGTTGAACAAAATATTAGTTCAAATACAAAACCGGTCGGAGGTTCCGAAAGGAATTCCCCGACACAAAATAATACATATAAATACAACAAACCGATTTTCGGCAGCAAAATTTCTTCAAATTTCAATACACTCCCTCGACGGGGGCATCTACACGTTTCACGTGTCGGTGCCGATATGAATTCAAATGATTTGAAGGATTTTTTTTTAAGAAACGGCGCTTGAAATATGTTTTAATTGTGAGGACTGGAATAGAATTAATAAGCAATCATCTCATACAAGTGTCCTTCCCTTTAGAAAGTCTAGACAACCCATCTATATGACCCAGTGGAACTGTCGTAAGAAGATTCAAATTCATTAAAAATTTTCGGGAAATAACGCAGTCAGCATACAATTTATAACTTTGACTGCAGCTACAGAAGTGCCTGCAGCAGAGACACGGGAAGAAAACTCATTTGTAATCAAACATATCGGGATTTTACAAAACTGCAGTGGAAATACAGCATTCCGTACAAATGAAAACCATCTAGATCGAGACGGAGGAAGTTTAACTGTTACTGAAAAGCCTGGTGTTAGTTACCACTGTTAACTGTTAGCGAAAGCCTGGTGACTATGTTCCATGTTAATCTTCAATGTTCAGCAAATCAAGTACAAATAATAGATTTATTTTTATTGGAATTTACCTTCGATGTTGTTTGCTTCTTAGAGCACTGGCAGAGTGAAGCAGATCTCCGATACATAAACATCGATGGGTATTTAATTGCTAGTAGTTTGTGTAGGAAAATAAAAAGAACAGTGGTACTGTAATATATGTTAAAAATAATTTAAAATTCGAAGCTGTGATAAATTTAATATAGAGCAAACATCTGAATTTTGTGTAATTTTTATACAAGATATTAACACGGTTGTATTGGCAGTGTATAGATCGAGTAAATGTAACGATTTTAAGTCCTTTTTTACAAATTTCGAAAATTTATTAGGTTCCATTATGAGGTCAAATTTAAAAGTAATAGTTTTGGGTCATTTTAATATTAATTTTATTGCGAAAACGGCAAATACTAGTGAGCTGACTTCTGTGGTATCATCATTTAGAATAAAACTAATTGTTCATTGTTCTTGAAGCTCGTTTCTCTGATCATCGCGGCCAGTATATCAGTATAAGCTTTACGTCAATTCAGCAAAAGTCAAGTGATTGCACTAGAGCCTATACGTAAACGGATATTTTAAAAATGTAGAATTTTTTATCTGTGTTAGACTGGAACATTTATAATGATAATCTCGATGTAAATTACCTAGCAACGTTTCTAACAGATAATTATAATCTTCAGTATCGCAATATTTTCAACTAAAAGAAACTGGTTATCAAAGACAAAAGATGTCCTGTAAACTGATTCAATGACGACTTAAAAAATATGAGAAATCATTTGCAAACATATAAAATGCATGCTGATTCTACTAAAAGCCCAGTACATTACAGCGAATATAAAAGATATAAAAATCATTACAATTACTACTATTTCAATAACTTTTTTGTTGAAGTTGCTGAGAATACTATTAAATCCCTTCCAGATACACCCGACGACACAATTTTGAACTATCAAAAATTTCCAGCTCAATCGAATTAATTTTTTCTGTCTCCAACTAATAAACAAGAAGTATCCGCAGTTATAAAAACATTAAAAAATTCAAATTGTTTGGATACTAATGAGCTAAACGCATCTTTTATCAAAACCACTAGTGGAATAACTACTAATCCTTTAACACATCTCATTAATAGTGAACTATTTTTATGTTTCTAATTTATTACCTTTATTATAAAATGTTCTAACACTTAGTTTATTAAGGTCTCTATTAATTTATATAAAGTCTTACAATAAGTTATTTACACTATTTACACGATTCTAATTGACAAAAAGAAACACAATATTAATTTATTTTGATGAATATTAAATTTCTTAATAAACCTCTGATAGTAAGTACATAGTATAAAAAAACTTCTCACTTGATGTTTGTCAATTGGTTCTGACCCAGATAAATGACCTTACCTTGAAATAGCTGGCACTTCTTGTGGTTCAACATCAATTGGGCAGCTTTAAGTCGATTAAAAACGTGTTCTAAATTCTTCAGATGGTCTTCGAATGTCTCCCCCAGGACGATTATGTTGTAAAAGAATACAAATGGGACAGATTTACGAGAAGTGGAGAGAAGTTCAGGATTAGGGGGTAAGGAACTTCTATGTATAGGGTCCTGTAAAGACTGTCACCAATGTAAAAGAATAAGTATGGGAGCGTTATGTGAAGGTAAGGAAAACGCTGTCACCAAATGAAATACGCAATAGATCCTCAAGGGATGCTAACCCTGCGAGCGGCTGCAAGGAATACTGGTCACACTGGTCTGGAGGGCTGGCTCGTCTTCGTGGATTTACGAGAAGATAAGGGATTTCGGGATAGGGGTAAGGACTCCTAGGTCTCAGGTCCTGTAAAGAGTAGAGGTTATGGGCTTACTTTTGAAGCCGGAGATATGCATACGCCGAATCTCGTGTTCTCCTAGTCTCTAGTGAGTCGGACGAAAGGAACATTAAAAAAAACCAAATTAGAGTCAACAATATATTGAATCTACCCTGAAGTTACTAATACAATCGTTAACACGTTATTCTGCGCGTCGGGAGACGTTGTAGCAAAATAGTGAAGAGTTGACAGAGGTACTAATATAATTACACAGGTTAGTATAAGAAATCTGTTACCTTATGTGTATATTAGGGCTTCAACCACGACACGTTCAGTCTTCTGGAACTCGGTCAGTTGAGGGTTGCGAACTTTCGAGCTGCCACAATAACCGGACTACACGCGAACTCTGCCAGATGATACCCGGCCCCGGAGAATCACCGATTGTCTCGTACTGTTCGCGTACGGGACGCTGTCGCGTCCCAGTCACGGTGGCCCGCTATTACTGACTGCCCGTTACTGACTACCCGTACCCGACGCTACCGCGTCGAGAGTACCCGGGGCAATTGGTGCCTGGACGCCCGCCGTCTCACTAATACTGACTGACTACTAACTACTGACTGACTGACTACTAACTACCCGACGTCCGTCGTTTCTTCTTGTTTTATTGTGGTCGTACTTTCAACGCCGGTTCTAGTACCAAGGTCGTAGTTTCGCTGAGTTGCAGTTTTGGCGTTATTGCTTCTATGTGGGTCACGGGTCTTGTTATTTTTTTACAAGAATAGTTTCGTGCTTTTTATACGTTAAACAATTAACAAACAATGCAATAACTAGGTCAATTTCTTTGTATGATTTAAAATGCAAACTTTACTGTAATAATTATCCCTTATTTAATTCGGAATATATAATAATTATCTCGAATAATTATTATCTTTTCTATGCTACTTAACCATTTAATTCAACTTCTCACTCACTTGCTACGCTCACATTACATTACTCCCTACGCAAAAAAAGAAAAGGCCGAGGGGCCTTTTCCTTTTCCAACAACAAATTTATCTACTTATTACTTATATCCTACCATATGTATATATACATACATATATATATATATATATATATATATATATATATATATATATATACATATATATATTTTTTTCTTTATAAGTCCCAATTTATATTTTATCATTTACTGTTTCTTATAGACTATTGTACCGTGGTCAGCGAATGTATCGTGCTGCCCCCGTATTGAGCCTATGTGTATGACAAGTTGAGTCTTGTATTAATCTTATTGAAACTTAACAAGTGAAAGAACTTTCCTAACTTATTACAATTGTTTGTGATTACATGTGTCCATTACGACAAGCGTATTCTAACTGTTCTATACGATTGTACTCGCGGTTTGCGTTCAGTGTTCACTCTATCGCGTATCCCTGTGGGAATTATCCGCACTTCACTCGCGTCGTCTTGGCTGTTTTAATGTCCGTTTGCCAATTCCACGTGTCGAGTTAACTATATTGATGCGTTACTGCTGCTGTCTGCCTCCATTGGTTTGTCCTTGCTGGGTGGTCGTCTCAGGTTGCTACTGCTTTGCTTTGTCGCATTATACTTCTGCTACATTGGTCTCTGGTATGTGTTTGCTGCATCTCTGTGTTTGGCATCGTCGTAGTACTATGTCTAAGTATAGATTTTCTATTTCTCTTTGGTAGGATTGTTCGGTGTAAAGGAATTTGCTATTGATGTAGGTCATTAGGTCTACGTTTTGAGGTAGGAGAGGCATACTAGGATTTATTTTGTTGTTTACTAGGAAATTTATTAGGATTCGGGGGTGTTCAGTTTGCCATACTTCTGTGTTACATATTATAGCCCTTTTGTGTAGCATTAGAGCAAATATGTTTTTATCTTGTTCTACTATTACCAATTCTTCTAGTGATTGTTTATTAGTGATCTTTTCAACGTGCCCTCTGTAGTGACAATTGACTTTCACAACTGTTGTCTTTGTATTGTTCCCAGGTTATTTCGCCTATTGTAGAGTCGAAGCAGTAGCCTTTGATGAATGAGCATGTAACTCCTTCTCATAGGTGGATTTCGTTGTCGTCTTCTTGTAGAGTTGTATCGATCGGTAGCAGTGTATATTTCAGCATTCTTCTGCTCCTATCTTCTTGATGTAACTGTCTAGTCCTCCATCGACTATGGACGTGTGGCTGTACATCAAACAGTGAAACATGAGTCTTTCCATCGTGATGAGTCTCTAAAGTGTCACAAATCGCACTGTAATTACTTCCCGAACGGTCGCACTCCCGTAAGCAGACTTTAGTTCGCATTAGTACTTTTTACGCGTAAGTCCAAACGCACCTTAACCTATAAATACATATATAGCTGCTTATTGCAGACACTTTTAGTGATAGCCCTACATAAATCTGACTTATAAACTAACCTACATTGTTTTGCATATTATTGTGCCTAATGACTATAAACTGATAAATAAATTGATATCTAATCCAATATTAATATGTTAATAATTGGGACTTGTACTTTTTAAATATTTACAATATAATATATCATCTTTCTGTTATATATACACCCTGTATATTAGAGTCATATATTTTTAATTCTCAACTTGTCATCACTTATTGTATATAGTTACGTATGTGTAACGAATTTTCCTTATTTGAAAAATATTTTAATTACTATATTTACTCTTAATAAAGTGTCAGAAATTATTGTAATATTTCTCACTCTTTCCCAAATCTTTTTAAAATAATTCAAGGTGGAATTTATTTTGATTTCTCGTCAAACACAATGACCTGTTTTCAGTGTTATGATATTTATGTTTCAAGGCTATTAAATTACGTTTTGCTGAGGGCTGAATTTTTATATACTCACATTGTTGATGAAATTTGATACTGACTGATATAATGAACTCTTGGTGTCTGTTATAAACTACAATATTTATTTTTTTAATTAATTGTTACGTTTTTTAAACTTGACCTTTATTAGTTGTTTATTTACCAGTGGTCTGACTCAATCTTTATACTACTTTCTTAGTTGATAGGAATTAAAGTCTGTCAATCAGTTTTGACATAGCAATAAAGGATTGGCGTATGGTATCTTACCGATCCAGCTCTTACTAATCAACAGCAGCTTAGACCCCTATAAACTTTAAATTAATTTACTTATTTCTCTTTCTTAAAACTTGCTTTTAGTTATAATGTACTATTATGTTTTCAAAAAATTTGTTTTCATTGAACTGTGCTAATATTTAACTATGAACGCTTATATTACCTGTGTTTTCTCTTTCGTTCCTTGTTGTTACTGGCGGATTTTCTTACCTCTCAACATTGTGTACTCCTATGGGGCGCGTGACGATCATATTCTAACCCGTCCTCACATTGGTACTGAAATGCAAAACCTACTCTTTCTGCAGTTATTTGCTTTCCATATTTTCTTATTATGGGAGCTAGCCTCCTCCGTGCTAGTGCGGTATGTCGGTAAAGGATTGTGTCACATGCACAATAATTTCTTACGGGGGGTGAACAGGGCTTAGAGATAGTAAACAATATGTTAGGAGATGATGTGGGGTGTTTGCAGACATTATCGAATGCACATCGGAACATTAATACGTTCCAACAAGGCAAATACGATTCTATCCTCTCGATGATGTACGGAAATTGCTGGTAGGATATGGGAAATTTTGCTGTCGCGTCTGAGAGTCTAAACCCGACGTCTACTTCGTCGTACCACGTGTTTCGGCGTTTCTCTGCCTTTTTTAGACGCCATTCTAGCGCTCTGACTCGGCGTTTTTCCCTCCTTCTTTCTGTGTTTATTGGGAGTTCGGGGGGTGGTCTCCATGCAAGCGTCCTTGCGCTGGGTACCTTGCCCAATTTTTCTTTTTGGATTCGCAGGTCTATTTCCTGGAAATTCCTCTCTGCACATTTGCACAATACGCTAAAAGCTGGCATTGTACAACTTGAACAGCTTCCGTTAACTACTTCTGTTACCATAGGAAACCAGTATGTGGTATTTACCAATCTGTTGGTAACACCACCTATAATGTGTTTGCCTCGGCAAACATTAAATTCTTGTTTTATTTCGGTGATTGTATCGGGGTCGGTGATTACATCTCCGCTGAAAATGTCGTTCGCTAGTGCGTTTGACATAAGGGCTATTTCACAATAGCAGAAAACAGCTAGTGCTGTTTCTCTGAGTTGTGGGTCGATTACGAGGTCGTTAACTTTTGCAGTTGCTGACTCTGTGTCTAAGACGTCGCCATGAAACTTGAAGTTTTGGTCGCTTTCCATTTCAGTGTTTTTTTTTTTAACACTTCCGTTCCTAGAATGATTATATTTGCTATATGGGTGGTAGTGGAGACAAAGTTTATTATAATGAACACGTCAGATGAGCAAGATGATAAGCTGAGTATGTTACGTTAGTAATAATATATACACATTTATACACATAATATATATAATATATATTTTTTTTTTTTTTTTTTTTTTTTTTTTTTTTTTTTTTTTTTTTTTTTTTAACTTATACTTGTAATGGTATATTTTTAAATCGAATTTTTTTTTTTTTTTTTTTTTTTACTTTATTGAGGTTGTTGTTAAAATTTTAGTATTATTCGAGCGGCCGTCTCTTGTAATACCAAGCTTTCAACTTTTCTTATAGTTGTTTTGATATTTTTCGCTATTCATCTATTGCGTCGAAAAACATGTCTGTGTCCTCATCGCTCTGTGTTATTTTTGCTGTCTCAATCTTGTTTATTATTCTGTTGTATGTGTTCCATCCTTTCTTTTTCGTTTTGTGGAATATGCCGCAACATTTTCTTTCGGGCATCTTGCCTAGTCTATTCTTTATTCGTTCTGATCTTTTTGGTTGGCTGGTGTCTCCCTGACTTCCTTTTCTTCTTCTCTGCTGTTTGGTAATTGGGGTTCCTGATTCCCATAATGGCAGTGTTGACACCTTAGACGGGTCAACTCTTTCTTCTTCCGTCTCTTCTTGTTCTGGTTCTCCTATTTCTTCTTCTTCCTCTGTGGAGTAATCAATTGTTTTATTCTCGTAATATTTCTTTAACCTGTTGACGTACACTACCTGTCTATTTTTCCCTTTTTTGTACCTACTGCATACGTCACTGGTCCAACTTTTTCTATAATTTGAAATGGTATGGATACTACCATTTTTTTCTATAACTTCTTTGAAAGACCTGTCGTGCTACTTAAGTCTCTCAAATATACCTTGTCTCCTTCAAATTCTCACAATTCAAATTTTATATATTTATATTCTCCTGTGTTTTCCTATACACTATTTCCATTTTCATCCATGTCCAAGTCCATGGGTTTCCGATTGAGTGCTTGTGCTCCTGGCAGTCGTCGCATCTCTTCACATTTCACATATTTCTCAATATTTATTCCTAATTCGTTCCAGAAATAATCTTCTCCTATATTTCTGTACTATATATCCTATTTATTCTTCCATATCCTTCCTGTAACATGTGGAAGGTATTAATTATAACTTTTCTTTTTCTTCACTTTTCCATTTACATATTATATTAACGAAAATCACAATTCCAGATTCGTTTCGCATTTTTATTACATCCTGTAGATACTGTATTGTCATACTGGAGCCG
Organism: Diabrotica balteata; assembly: GCA_918026665.1. Taxonomy (NCBI): domain Eukaryota; kingdom Metazoa; phylum Arthropoda; class Insecta; order Coleoptera; family Chrysomelidae; genus Diabrotica; species Diabrotica balteata. Next base: position 65,583,095 of record OU898284.1, on the reverse strand, counting down.
CGGGACTCTTAGCGGGTTGGGATTCTAGTACCACCCTAGCTTATCCCCTTAGCAGCCTCCTACTTGACGCAAGTTTCACCCCTTAAGGTCGAACCATATACAGCTTGCCCACATTCCTGTAAACAAATATACTTCTGGCACTGTATTCAGCTTCGCATGCTGTGTGAGATATGCCTCTATTTCTGTGGCATCCCACCTGTGTCCACTGATTATTCCTTCTTATTTATGGTTCTGCTTCTTTGTCTCAAGCAAAGAAACTGGCTTAAACTCTTCTACATTCAGAGTACCTTCTTCGTCCAAAGTTTTTATATTGTTACTTTAAACGATAGTAACTAACTATGAATTTTCCGTCTCCAGCGAGTCCTTGCCTTAGCAACGATTCAGTGCTTCAGTGAAGGCCCTTAGGTCTTCCTGTCAAATTTGCACTTTTCCCTGGTACATAAACTGTAGCAAAGTTACTTTAAACGATAGTAACTATTATACTTTTTTCCGTCTCCAGCGAGTCCTTGCCTTAGCAACGATTCAGTGCTTCAGTGAAGGCCCTTAGGTCTTCCTGTCCAATTTGCACTTTTCCCTGGTACATAAACTGTAGCAAGCCTCCTAGTGTCTCGCAAGTTACGTTTGTCAAAATCACTCCAGGACGTTGACAACGATTCGACTCAAATTTTCTTTAAATATGGGCCACAGCCCAAAGAACCACTTTACGTGCTTCTATGCATTTTCCTTGCGATGCATCCATTCCCGAACTCATATGTTCGTGGAAATCATTCCAAAATAGTGAAAAAGATTTTCTGACGCCACGGTCATTTATCTTCCAAAGCTCCATTAAATTCTTTTCCCTCTTTTATATGTCCATCTCAGTATGATGTGCCAATTTATGAAGTTAACCAACAATTGTATAAAGAATTAAATTTTTGTTAAAATAAAGAACTTAGAAATATACGCTGCTGAAGTTATAAAACAAATCTGTACAAAATATCAATTAATCAAATCAAATAATAATCGATTAATCAATCAATACTCAGATATCAACTAAGGTGTTAGTATTTATTTTTTTGAAAAATTAAACTCTATTAAATTCTTTTCCTTTTTACAAATGAAACGCTATTTTTTTCAATTCCAAATATCCCATAATTAATTAGTTAAACAAAGTCATATCTAATTTTTTTGTGTATATCACAAGAATTCGCTAGCCCCACGATTTACGTCGTAATTCTATACTTTGCGACGCTTTTAAGGTCAACATAAATGTTTTTCAAACACAAATCATATTTCACTTGCACTTGTTACATTAAACAAAAGAATTTGATAATATGTAAACAGTTAGTAAAATAATACTCAAAGAATTTATATTTTGCGCTTTTTGAAAGCAATAAACTCGTACACTCAAATGAACTTGATCTTGACCTACTAACTTAAATTCTGTATTTTTAACTACTAAATAGAACAATAATGGTTATTTCTTGAATCAATTATATTTCATTCTTATATTCAACTAATAATTAATAATTTCTGTTATACTTATATATCGTAAAATCTGTATAGTTTATGTGTTTTTTTGTGCAATATTATGGTAATTAAAAAAACAATTATATAGAGAACATCATATAATGTGTTAGTATGTATTTTTTTGAAAAAATGTGTACTTGTCATCTCTTCACATATATCATAAAAGCAATTCACCTATCTTAATTTAGGATTCTAAGTCTCGGGAAGGAATTGATATGAGGTTATTTTCCAGTGATACAAGATAAAAAAAAAATCTACTATATACGAATAATTTGTGTAAAACCACTAACAAGTTTATATAACAAAGAGAGAAAAAGGATTTTCTTCCAGAAAAGGGAGTCCTGCACTCCACACAATATTTACTGGATACCTCACTGTTTCTTTAATCTGTTGTCGTCTTAGGAAAGAGAAGAAAAAATTGGAATGTCACTGGCGAAATGAAACGATGAAGGCTTCTTATAGCTACAAAACTTGCAAAAGTTTACAAGGATACTGAAGAAGTGACTTAATTATCCCTATTTACCGCAATTCCCCCAAACCGGGACCGCTGTCACCAATGTAAAATAATAGGAATGGGACAGATTTACGAGAAGTGGAGAGAAGTTCAGGATTAGGGGGTAAGGAACTTCTATGTATAGGGTCCTGTAAAGACTGTCACCAATGTAAAAGAATAAGTATGGGAGCGTTATGTGAAGGTAAGGAAAACGCTGTCACCAAATGAAATACACAATAGATCCTCAAGGGATGCTAACCTGCGAGCGGCTGCAAGGAATACTGGTCACACTGGTCTGGAGGGCTGGCTCGTCTTCGTGGATTTACGAGAAGATAAGGGATTTCGGGATAGGGGTAAGGACTCCTAGGTCTCAGGTCCTGTAAAGAGTAGAGGTTATGGGCTTACTTTTGAAGCCGGAGATATGCATACGCCGAATCTCGTGTTCTCCTAGTCTCTAGTGAGTCGGACGAAAGGAACATTAAAAAAAAACCAAATTAGAGTCAACAATATATTGAATCTACCCTGAAGTTACTAATACAATCGTTAACACGTTATTCTGCGCGTCGGGAGACGATGTAGCAAGATAGTGAAGAGTTGACAGAGGTACTAATATAATTACACAGGTTAGTATAAGAAATCTGTTACCTTATGTGTATATTAGGGCTTCAACCACGACACGTTCAGTCTTCTGGAACTCGGTCAGTTGAGGGTTGCGAACTTTCGAGCTGCCACAACAACCGGACTACACGCGAACTCTGCCAGATGATACCCGGCCCCCGGAGAATCACCGATTGTCTCGTACTGTTCGCGTACGGGACGCTGTCGCGTCCCAGTCACGGTGGCCCGCTATTACTGACTGCCCGTTATTGACTACCCGTACCCGACGTTACCGCGTCGAGAGTACCCGGGGCAATTGGTGCCTGGACGCCCGCCGTCTCACTAATACTGACTGACTACTAACTACTGACTGACTGACTACTAACTACCCGACGTCCGTCGTTTCTTCTTGTTTTATTGTGGTCGTACTTTCAACGCCGGTTCTAGTACCAAGGTCGTAGTTTCGCTGAGTTGCAGTTTTGGCGTTATTGCTTCTATTTGGGTCACGGGTCTTGTTATTTTTTTACAACAATAGTTTCGTGCTTTTTATACGTTAAACAATTAACAAACAATGCAATAACTAGGTCAATTTCTTTGTATGATTTAAAATGCAAACTTTACTGTAATAATTATCCCTTATTTAATTCGGAATATATAATAATTATCTCGAATAATTATTATCTTTTCTATGCTACTTAACCATTTAATTCAACTTCTCACTCACTTGCTACGCTCACATTACAATGTCATCTAGAAAAACCAGGCATTTTTTCCAAGATAACCGTCTAAACACATTTTCTATAAGCCTCTCAAATGTCGCAGGAGCATTACAGAGTCCAAATGGCATAACGTTGAATTGAAACAATCTAGGTCCTGTGGTGAAGGTTGTCTTCTCTGTATCTACTGGGTCCATTTCTACCTGCCAGTATCCAGACTTCCAATCCAAAGTAGAAAACAATTTACTTCCAGCCAATGTGTCCAATGTGTCGTCGATCCGAGGCAGAGGATAACTATCTTTCTTGATAACGTAGTTCAGCAAACGGTAATCCACACAGAACCTCGTCGTTCCGTCTTTCTTCTTAACCAGGACCACCGGAGAGACCCATGGACTTGTAGAAGGTTCTATTACCCCGTCTTTCTTCATTTCCTTAACAATCGTTTCAGCTTCATCTCTTTTCGCCTGTGGTAATTGTCGAGCTGTTTGACGAATTGGTTTAGCATTATCAGTATCAATTTTATGCTTAACAACGGTAGTTCTTCCCGTCTTTCCTCCTTTCGGTACGAAAATATCACGATACTGCCGAAGAAATTTCCTTAATTTCCCTTTCTCCATCTAATATAGAGACTGTCCCACAACTGCAACCATTTGGTCGAATTCGTAGTTGGAATTATCAGATGTTGTCGTCTGATTGATTAGGATGTCACAGGTACACAACTTCCCACTTTTGTCTCTTTTTGATGGTAACTGGGTAGTCATTGACATTGATAAGTCTCACAGGAATTTTTTTAGCCGAAGTCACCAATTTCTTTCCAATTATGATACGTGTCCTATTTTGCAATTCCGGCATCTTATGGTCTTCGTTTTCTTGTAACTAATACTTTTCATCATATTAACGAGCTAGTCAAGTTAATCTTCATCTCCTTTCTCTTTTACAGTCCTAACTTTACTGTACCCACCAGAGGCCTGCGTAGCTAACTCGTATTCGAGAGCGATGGATAAGACATCAACCAGCGTCTTGTGACGAGCTAATCGCAGTATTCTGTGCATTTCATGATCACGAAGACCATCAATAAATGTTTGGACGGCCAACTTTTCCATCATGTCTTCGGGAGCCTTTGGATAAGCATATCGTACTAATCTGGCAACATCTACCTCATATTCTTGAAGAGCCTCATCTCTCTTTTGTCTTCGATTTTTAAGCTGCGACTGATATACATGCTCCAAATGTTCGTGCTCATATCGCATATTTAACCTCTTCTTACGTTGTTCGAAATCATCCGTCTCCTCTACGGCTATGGTCTGAAGTACATCTAAGTATACGTACCGGACATGATAAATGTGCTAATTCGCTGTTCAGGTGGGATCGTGCAGAAAGTCCACAGTGCGATTGCGGAGAATCTAGACAGACCATAAGCCATTGTGTTTCAGACTGCTTGAATCGTGCCTACCGTGGAAACCTCCAGGACTTTGCGGAATGTTCCCCAGAAGCAATTGAATGGCTATGTAAATTGGACATTAATATTTAGTCTCATTCATTCTATTTTTACTATTTTTAGTGTTTGAATAATATATATATATATATATATATATATAATATATATATATATATATATATATATAATATATATGTGTATATTATTGTAATTGTATTTGTATATCTATCGTACTGTGAAAGTCCATACGCTAAATAAAATAAAACATCTAAGGCATCTCCTCGAAGAGCGATAGTCAGGTTTACAGCCTTTTCTTTTTCAGACCATCCGTTCGCTCTTGCAGCTGATACGAACTGTTTCATATAGTTGTTCTATGACGATTTTCCGTCGAAGTTTGGTACTTGAACATGATCAGAACCTTCACTTCCTTCAAATTTCGGCCGTGTTTCCAACTTACATTTCGTCTCGTCCTCTTTTGTCTCTACTGTAATTGGATTGTTTCCTCTCTCTGCCTCCGTGTTTCCTCAATCTTCCTTTCCATCTCTTTCATTTTTTCTTCGAAGGCCAACTTATCGGCAGCAACTTTGGTTTTTTAAAGATATTCTATCGTAAGCTACGAAAGCAACCAGGATACAAATATTGAAGTTATATGTGTTGATTTACAACATGAATTACCCACGCCCAAATTTACCTGCAACTTACAATATTACAAAAGAAAAATGTGGACTTATAATTTAGGAATTCATAACGTTAAAACTGGAACAGTCGTAATGTATTTATAGGATGAAACCATCGCAAAACGCGGATCGTGTAAAATAGCCAGTTTTCTCAGTCACTACTTGGAGAACTTTGTTAACAAGCAAGTGAGACAAGTTATAATTTTTATTGCTAACTGGGCCACGCAAAATAAGAACATAAACGTTGTTTTTTCTAACCTCCGCCACATTCATGCAAACCGCTTTGATCTTATTAAGCACGTTTTTTTTTTATGTCTGGGCATTTGATGATGGGTTGTGATCGAGATTTCCCTTCAATTAAAGATCAAGGACTGTGAAGTATTTTCAAAACAACACTATATCCATTCAATTGAACATACGTAAAAAAAAAGAACAAATTCCAAGTTGTTAATGTCACGAGAGAAATGGTTAAGGATTTCAGCGTTCTTCAAAAAGCAGCAACTAAATCTGAAATATTGGGAGCTAACTTCAAGGATGATAGAATATTCGAATTTTCAACAGGTTTTAAGATGGGCTTTAAAATTCAAATAGCAAACAACACGCATATTTGTAAAAATGTCATACTCCAAAAGTGACGAAAGAGAGTACACGATGTAACAAATTTTAACTTAGATAGTATAGAACTTCCTCTCAAATACCAGGATGCCATCAAGCTTACAGAAGAAAATAAAAAATACTTACAAAATCTTCTTGATTATGTACCCATGCCTCACAAGCATACTTTACAAGAAGCTATTAGTGGAGGAATTAATATAACTGAAGTCGAAGAAACTGTAGACGATGAAAATCAAATTGAGTTTAATTGAAGCTGTATTTGTGAATTTTGCAACTTATCCCACTACCACTAGCTCTCACAGAAACCTGTTAAAAAAACTAGGTATGTTTATATTTGTAGAAAAAAAATATTAAACCTCTTTTAATTTCTATTAATAAAATAAAACTTGTTCGGTGCTACTAGAGTATGCATTCCAACTGGTTCTTGGTTGAGAATAAGCCGTAAAACTAAAATAATAATTCTTAATTTTTACGTGTTACGCGTTTTATTCACTTTAAAGATACACCGCATAATATAGTAGAAACGCGACGGTAAACCGCATATCTACTATCGTAGCACCACTTATTCGCCCTTACTATTTTAATATGTTCGTCAACTTTAACTCAGTTTTCCCGAAACCTGGTTTTTGCGGTTCGCCCTTACTCTTTCAGGCTCCTGATTTATTTTAAACGTTTCAAAGTTTGGCATTTCTTTCCCCAGGTAGCTGTAGCTTCCTCCGTGGTTAGTTGTTGCCCTGGAAACCATCAGGGTCTTCTAACTCTAATGCCACAAATTGATTGCATTGCTTCTGTAGTGATCCTTTACCAAGTTATTATGCTTCTTTTCTACCTTGGCTGCACCGTACTGAAGACGACCAATAGTGTCACAGCCATTTGATAATTATTTTGTTTGTATACCGATTTGTATGCTGAAGTTACAAAATCTCTTATTAAAATTCAAAGAAAGCTTTAGCTATAAAACCTTTTTAAATCATAACAATCTTTCCACTTGTCGGCAATAATTTTTATATTTTATCGCCATCACTTCAATTTATTTTGTTTATTTTAACGCGTAAGTGGTGTAATAGAAACTGATGAGTTTCTTACAGTTGACTAAGACTCTGAGGGCTGAACGGTCGATGTTTCCGTGGCGTAAGATTTTTTAATTTTGTCTATGTATAGATTGATGCTTATAAGTGATAATTTTTGTTACATCATTTTTTAAAAGCACGCGATATGTTTTGTTGGGAACTGGCAAATATAGATTTTCAATAATTTTTGAAGTTTAATTTTGCAATATACGAACCGTGTATTTTATACGCAAATTCGGGTAGAATTGCGTTGGTACACACTTGACATATTTGGCGACCGTGACAGGACAGTTTCCATAAAATTAATCGTGGTTGTATACGAGGTGTAACAAAATTGAATTGACGATCACCGGACAAACTTTATCGCGTTTCGCCTGTAACTTTCGGTAAACGTGTGTGGTTTTGACCAAGTTTGCAGAGAAAAATGGATCAAAAGAAGAAACATCGCAAAGTGCTCCGTAGCACCTTCACGAGGACGGCGAATGAAATGGATAAGCTTTTGTCGGCGCCGGAGGGTGAGATACGATCAATTAAAGTTTCCTTGGATCTATTACGCCAAAAAATTGAAGACCTAAGGAAAAGTGATGAAGAAATCTACGGTCTATTACTAAGTGAAGACGCTAGTGAAGAAGACCTTTTAGCAGAAATTGAGTGTAGTGACAACTATAGCAAGAAGTTTTTGGATCTCAGTATGCAGTTCGAAGACCGTATGCAGTCAATAGTGACAGGTGCAGTGGAAGGTGAGGTAGCTTCTAGGATATCTGATGATAGGAGTAGTTTAGACAGCAGACGCGGTAAGCGAAAATTTAAATTACCTACATTAGAGTTCAAAAAATTCGACGGGAATATTAAAAACTGGTTGCCTTTTTGGTCACAATTTCAAAAAGTTCATCATGATCCTGACATAGATCCGAACGACAAGGTCGAATATTTGATTCAAGCTACTATACCGGGTAGTAGAGCTAGGCAACTAGTGGATAGTTTTCCCGCCACTGGAAGTAATTATGATGCTATGATTGACTGTCTTATTTCGCGTTTCGGTCGGGATGACTTGCAGATCGAAGTTTATGTACGGGAATTACTTAAATTAGTAATAAATAATACTGCGTCTGGCAATAAATTAGATCTATCCTTGTTATACGACAAATTAGAGACTCAGTTGAGGGTTCTGGAAACACTCGGTATTAAGTCGGATAAATACGCGGCTATGTTATTTCCTTTAGTTGAATCCTGTCTACCTTCAGATTTATTAAGAGTTTGGCAACGATTGCCAGAAAGTATCGGATCACAAGCGTCACTTAATTCTGCCGGCATCGCAAGCATCGAAAATCGACTTCAGAGTTTAATGTTGTTCTTGAAAAAGGAAGTTGATAATGAGCAGCACCTTTCTTTAGCAGTCGAGAATTTCCATTTGCATGCTGCTAAAACCGAAGATTTTAAATCTACAGGCCCAAAAACAAGGAGACACGAGGAAAACAAGCACAAGTCTCCTTCCGCGATGGGTTTAGTTAATTCTCACACCATCTATAAATGTGTTTTTTGTCAGAATTCGCATGAAAGCAGCCACTGTTTTAAAGCACAGAAATTAACTTATGACCAAAGGAAAAATATTTTGACAGAAAAAGGCGCGTGTTTTCGTTGTTTGAAAATTGGACATCAGTCTCGAAAATGTCGCAGTCAATTAAGTTGTTTAATTTGCTCTAAATCGCATGTACCTTTAATGTGCACTGAACTTTCAAGACACCGGGTAAAGCAGGATACAGAAGAACAGAAAGAAAACGATGGCATCGCCGTGCCAAGAATTGAACAGACGCTCGCTAATAGTGCTAATACGAATGTTTTTTTGCAAACTCTGCGTATTGAAATAAACTATTTAGACAAGTCGCGAGTTGTACGTGCTCTTATAGATACCGGATCGCAAAAAACGTACATTTTAAAATCTACAGCTAAACTTTTGGGTTATCCTAGTAAACGACAGATTAATCTAGTACATGGATTGTTTGGAGGAAACCAATTAGCGCAAAAACATGATTGCTATGATGTTAGAGTGTTTCATAACAATTATAGTTATACATTTGAGGCACTAGATCAAAACATTATATGTAGCGACGTCTCTTCCATATTTAATGGTCCCTGGATAGAAGAACTTGGTAAGTTTAATATAAAACTATCGGACTTGGGTGATGCGTCTCCTATAGAGATTTTAATAGGTGCTGATATTGCTGGAAAACTCTATACTGGGAGGAGGCACATATTGGAAAGTGGATTGGTAGCTGTAGAAACATTATTAGGTTGGACTTTAATGGGCAAGATACCTTTAGGTCAACGGGACAATAATACCACATCGGTTGTATCACTTTTTGTTAAAAATGCTTCAGTTAGTAATCTTTGGGAGCTAGACGTTTTAGGCATTGGTGATCCAACTGAAAGGAAGTCAAGTGAAGAAACTGCGCTAGCAGCCAGGAAACTTTTCTTTGAAACAGTGTCATCGGATTCTAGTGGACGATATGAAGTGAGACTCCCATGGCTGGAAGGACATCCAGCATTGCCGAGCAACTACCAAATTGCAAAAAGGAGACTCGAGAGCACATTTAAGAAAATAACGAAAGACGGATATCTTGAAGCCTACGACCAAATATTTAAGGATTGGTTGGACGAAGGTATAATTGAAGAAATATCCGAGGAGCAGCCTAGCCAAGAATGTCATTATTTACCCCATAGACCGATAATTAAGCCAAATAGCTTATCTACAAAAATCAGACCGGTCTTTGATGCTTCGGCCAAAGAAAAACACAGACCTTCTTTAAATCAGTGTCTTGAAAAGGGGGTTAACCTGATTGAATTGATTCCAGCTATTTTGTTGAGATTTAGACAAAAGGAAATTGGTGTAATCTCCGATATTCGGAAAGCATTTTTGCAAATTGGCCTGCATAAAGCTGACAGGGATTTTCTTCGCTTTCTCTGGATAGATAAAACTGGAAAAGAAAGGATTTACCGTCACTGTCGAGTTGTATTTGGAATAAGTAGTAGTCCATTTTTATTGGCAGCTACGCTGGACTATCATTTATCGCAGATGTTAGAAAAATGCTCTTCGGCACGGCTTAATGTTTCAGAAGACACAATTACAAATTTATCCAATAGTTTTTACGTTGATAATTGTGTTACCAGTGTGAGAAATGAGCAGGAACTGAGAACTTTTATAGAAGAGTCAAACATAATAATGAGTGAAGGCAAGTTTGACCTCAGAGGGTGGGAGTATACTGGCCAAATACAGGATGAAAACCTTGTAGCTTCAACTCAGGTGTTGGGAATAAAGTGGAATAAGAGTGACGACACTCTATTTCTGAATAAAGACAATAGAATATCGGGAATGAACGCTTTTAAGGATGAGCATGGACTAATTCGCTTACAGTCGCGTATTAGTAATAGAAATGACCTAGAGTATTTTCGGTTTCCTATAGTTTTACCGGCAAAACATTTTTTAGTGAATAGGTTGTTATTCCGGGAACATGTTAATTCGTGTCATATTGGAACTCAAGGACTCACGAGTATGGTGCGCGAACGATATTGGATTTTAGGTGGTCGACGGGCGATAAAATCAGCCATCATTAAGTGTGTCGTCTGCAAAAGGCATAATGCGAAGCCATTCGGGGCAAGTGCTCCGCCGTTACCAGTAGATCGCGTCCGGGACGCGGTAGCATTCGAAACGACGGGCGTAGATTTTGCGGGACCGCTTTACCTAGCCACCGGAGGAAAAGCATGGATATGTCTTTTTACGTGTGCCGTATATCGTGCTGTACATGTCGAACTTTGCACCTCGTTGTCAGTCGCCTGCTTCATGCAGGTTCTAAGACGTTTTATTGCCAGACGTGGTCGTCCGAGGACTATATACAGTGATAATGGAACTAACTTTGTCGGAACTGAGAACGCGTTTTCTCGAGTAGACTTTCAAAAAATAGCTGAGAACAGTATTAATGAGCGTATCTACCCCATGGAGTGCCCAGCAGATTTTTCTCAGACGCTAGGCAATGACCGAACGGACAACACGGAAGGGACCGAAGACAGAGGATCTCGTTTCAGTTTATGTGAAGGCGCGGAAGTGAGTGCCTCCGAATACGACGCGGAAACGGGAGTGTCTGAAAGCAGAGTACCCGAAACGAAAAAAATTGTTACGCAAAGTGGGCGCAGCGTCAAAACTCCTGTGCGATACGCTAACGAGTAGATTTAGTTTTTGCTTAATTATATTTCGAATTTTGTCTGTTATGGTTTTATGTTATTTGCTGTAGTTTTGTTTACTTTTGTGCCAATATTAATATTGTGAGCCATGTTTACTTTTGTAAAATGCCTCAGGTGGGAGGATGTCACAGCCATTTGATAATTATTTTGTTTGTATACCGATTTGTATGCTGAAGTTACAAAATCTCTTATTAAAATTCAAAGAAAGCTTTAGCTATAAAACCTTTTTAAATCATAACAATCTTTCCACTTGTCGGCAATAATTTTTATATTTTATCGCCATCACTTCAATTTATTTTGTTTATTTTAACGCGTAAGTGGTGTAATAGAAACTGATGAGTTTCTTACAGTTGACTAAGACTCTGAGGGCTGAACGGTCGATGTTTCCGTGGCGTAAGATTTTTTAATTTTGTCTATGTATAGATTGATGCTTATAAGTGATAATTTTTGTTACATCATTTTTTAAAAGCACGCGATATGTTTTGTTGGGAACTGGCAAATATAGATTTTCAATAATTTTTGAAGTTTAATTTTGCAATATACGAACCGTGTATTTTATACGCAAATTCGGGTAGAATTGCGTTGGTACACACTTGACAAATAGTCAGAAATACTATACGGTTGCCTTCCATCTATATACCATTTTCGGTTTTAAGTTTTGCGAGACATGCCATTAATTTTTACTTTCAGTTTTTAGTTTCATATAATTCAAGAAAAAAAAAAACAAATTTTGATACATTAACTTAGATTCAAATAAATCATCTATGTATATATAATGACAAATTATAATTAAGACCTTAAATAAACTTACCCATGTTGCTGAATCCTTCGATAAATTGTAGCATGCAGAGTTAATGTAGAAACTGGATATAAATCTGGAGACGTTAATCTTTTGCAAGGCATCACTGGAAGAGTGCTTTTCTGTTCTTAAACAGTATTCTTAAAGTGTCGTCTACCAAAAGATCGAAATCTACTTCCGGGGTCATCTCAGCCTATTTAAGAAGAAATTAGTCAAAATTTCGAAGGTAGATGGAATGCAAGAAATGTCTACAGGCATTCTAAAGAAAATCGCCGCAACTTGTGGGCAGAATTGCATCCTGAAAATCTCATGGATGTGGATGATCACACTATATATCCGTCTGAATCCTCAACTCACTCCTCAACCCTATGCTCCCGAACTGATGATGAAAAAGACAACAATGGATGATTCCGAGATGATGGAACTTGGATGAATTCGAGTTAAATTTATCCAAACAATTATACAACAAGATTTGTGAAGATGTCGCAATAAATTATAAGAGACGCCATTATTGCATTTTAAAATGGTGGGCATGGATATACTAGATAGCTGAAGAATTCTACAAAATTAGTGAGTTTCGGTGTACATTTTTATTTAAAAGTGCTAAGGTTCACAAACATAAAAATGCTGCTCATCATTTGATAATAAAAGACACATATATAATAACCCGTTCTATGGATTTTTAGATTCCAAACCAGATACTTTTCCTATAATCTTATGTGTGACATGCACAGACACAGTATTTCATGTTAACCATGAAGATGTAAGAAGACCTGCAAGAAGCTGCTGATCTTGGGCCGAATAATTGGCTGAAAAGTGAGCTGCAAACATTGCATACCGGTCGTATGCCTCCAAACATGCCTTCCGCACCTGTAATTCGTAAATGTGTCAATGAGTTTAGAGATAAGAGACTTAAAAAGACGACAAACAGAATGTTATCAGATTGATTGAAAACATGAGATACAGCCATAAATACAATAACTTTATTCAATACATAAAGAAAGATAAACTTTATGTTTTCTATGGCTCTAATATATGTGCAATTACATGTTTATAAGAGATATCATCGTATAATGAAATTAAAAATAAAAAAATCATCCGTTGAAATTGATGGAACAGGAAACATGTAAACAAATATATGAAAACGGTCGTACCAATGGTCACATCTTTCTTTATACATTGGTTATTAATTTTAACAATTTTACTTTATGATGACGTCAACAACTAACTGATGAGCAGAGTACGATATTGCTCGAGCAATGCTCGAACATACTTATATTCCACCTATGCATTCTTAGGAAATCATCTACCAAAAATTTCCACAACTTTTCAATATTCTTGCCGTCATTGTCATCAAGTTTGTGGGGTTCACAGGATATCACATACAGTATAGGTAAAAGTATATGATCGGTATGGTAAAATTTAACAGGATATCTAACACAGATATAAAATCATATTTTCAGCGAATAGACAAAGAAAACAAATATATTTCCCCTTGGTCTCCCCTCCACATTTTTTGGACACGCCTATTAATGAACGTCTTACGAATTTCCGATCCAGCTTAGCTTATACGCAACAGGGTTGCCTTGTTACATATTTGAATTAAAACATTGAATTGTTTTAAAAAATTGGCGATCAGTGGTGCGATTATATTGCCATTCATAACTTATGATATTAAAAATGAAACATTAATTGACACAAATACTGGTCCAACATTTCTAAAATCCATGAAAAATTTACAGATTCGCATTTTTATTTGACGAATTTGTAACCCAATTTTAAATATTATAAGATAATTTTGGCAGCATCGCCATTGGTCGAGACGAGACACGGCTATGCTATGTCGACAGCTATTTATTTCTTTTTGGAGGTAACTTTCTAAGTGTGAACATAAGAAATAATTATGCCGACTGTTTATGCTACAGAAGAACGGGTACAAATAATAAAATGGTACTTTGGGGGCAATTCAGTACAAGAAACTATCAATTTATTTATTATGGCTTTCGAAAATAGGCCAATACCTATAGAAAAAACTGTATTAGCCATTATTCATCAATTTGAAAAGTTTGGCTGTACTAATGGCAGATGTAAAAAATGTTGCCCATTAGATCAACCTCGCGAAAAGAAAATTTCTCAAGAACGAGAAATTAGAGAAATTCAAGTTTGTGCATTGGCTGAAGCGACGTAGTGTTCAAGTAAACAAATTGCCGATGAAGTTGATTTGAATTCAAAAACAGTGAGGAATATTTTGAAAAGAAACAAATACCATTGTTATAGAGTGCAGGCAACTCAAGAAATATTTCCTGCTGATAAATTTAAACGGGTGCAATTTTGTTAAATTATGATGGAGAGATGCAATGCAAATAATAATTTTTTAAAAAATATTTTGTTTACAGATGAGTCCTCCTTCACAATTCACAAGAAACATAATTCATCCGCTGTACGTTATTGGTCTCAGGAGAATAAGCATTTGAGTGTGTCTGTGCGTACGCAGTATCCACAAAAATTAAATGTTTGGACTGGAATTTTGGGAGACCATATTATTGGTCATTTTTTCATTGAAGGCAATTTAAACGCTCTCAAATATCTCCAACTACTGCAAAATCAAATTATTCCTGCACTTCAACGTCTTCAAATTAACTTCAACGAAATTTGGTTTCAACACGACGGCTGTCCTGCACATAATGCAAAAATCGTTAGAGAATATTAATCGTTAATTTTTGCTGAACGTGTCATTAGTACAGACGGTACAATAAAATGGCCCCCTCGGTCACCTGAGTTAGCTCCTCTAGATTTTTATTTTTGGGGGATGCTAAAAACAAAATTGTACAAGCATGAGTTCGAGCGAGCCACCAACTTGGAGGAACTAAAGGAAAAGATAATCCAACTTAGCCAAAACATATCGGCAGATGAACTCAACGCCATGAGGAATGCTTTGTATAACATATTTGGTTACTGTTTGTTACAACTTGGTGGTCTGTTTGAACATTTAATTACCTAAGAATTTGGTTTAGAATTTCTAATTGTTTGGAGTTATTTTTAATTTAAACAGTAGTGTTGGATTTATTTTTTATTTGATTTCATTTTTATAGAACAAATTTTATACTAATTTTACCTTTTTTTGTTTCATTTTTATAGAATTAATTCTTATTTTCACACTTAATACCTCCAAAAAAATCTAAACGAAACATAGTTTCAGATATTATTTGGAAAATACCAAATAATATCGTATTTTTAATTAAGAGACGTAATTTTTCGTCCAGTTTAAATTTAATACAATACACCTTCTCCCTCATAATGATTTACGAATACTGGTGTTTATTATTCTTTATGAAAGAACAACTTACTACCTTGATTACGCATGACATATCATAGAACTAGTTCTGTTCTGTAGAGATGAGCGTTGAATCACCGAACTGTTTTATTTAACCGCTTATTTGTCGTTAAAGAATCTACGTTTTCTCACTGGGAAGCCAGATGTTGTTCTGAAGTTGAAATCTTTATTGATAGTTCGTTAAAGGATTTATTTATTGTAAATATTGAATTAAGAAGTCCTTTTCTTAGTTAAAATCATTTACCTAGTACAAGCGTAATAATTGTATTTTCAAAAAATGCACATTTGTAGAAGATGCAGCTTTTATGCTCGACTTTCTGAATTTTACAATGATCGATTATTTTTGATTTGAAATATTAACACATGGGAGCCCCCGATTCACGTTTTATATTATTCAGCAAACTAAATTTTTATTTGGAGTTGTGTGAGAGTGTTTTGTTTAACGTAAATGTGAATTTATTCTGTGCGTGCTAAATAAATATTTACTTTATTAACTAATTGTGTGTTTAACATGTCTGCGCGTAAAGATATTAGTATTTTATCACTTTGAGAAAGACATTAACAGTGAGAAGGCTGTCTGCAAATTTTGCAAAGAAAAACTTAGTTATAAATCAACTACAGCAAATTTGAAAATCCGTTGAAAGTATTTCAGTATATTTTTTATTCAAGAAAGCATGTTTGTTTATGTACTCGATTAAATATTTTAATTAGTTTTTCAACTTGTTACTTGTTTACGAAAAGCAGTTCTCATCTCTACTGTTTTTCTCGTTACGTCAGAGAACTACGAACACAGTTCGTTTCGTAGTTCGGAGTCCTTAGTTTAAAAGCTCGACGTTGCCAAATAATTATGAAAGAAGGTTTTTTATTGTGTTGTTATATTGCATTTTAATATTTTTATTGCGAATGAGGCATAAATGTGACTTTAAAATAAGCTTATTTTGATGTTTAGATTTCTAATTCGGAAATCGTACTTAAAATTTTAATCATTAATCAATTTTATTTATATAAAACGATTTCCGAAGTGGAAATCAAAATGTTAAATTAAACTTATTGTAGAGGAAAATTGTGGCATATTTAAAATAAAAAACAGTAAGCTGTCATTTAAATCAATTCGCCCAAATTTGATTATATTAAAACGTTGTTAAAATGCTAAAAAGACAACAGGTCAAATAAAACCAATAAGTTTGACAATGTTGAACTTCTCCTCTTTTCTTAGTACCGCTAAAGCTATTTCGACGATATAAAGGGCGGATCTAATATGCCTCTCTCTTTTTAAAAGGTGTTTCTCACTCAATCTCACGTAAGGTACATACCAACCATAAACTTTTACCTATACTGTATATGTGGATTTGTTGAGGAAGAATTTGGTTTCCGAATTTATTACCTGCAGTTTTTAGGACTCCGAATAGGCAACCACATTTGTAGGATAATTATGTAGAATAATTATCAATTCAGGTAATGAATAATTTTTTTTATATAATTTGGTAATATTTTAGTTTTGTACTATTGTATAATGGAATTTAACAATACTTATTTTAAAATTAAAACTTCTTTATTGGCCATTTAATTTTACAGATCAAAGGTGTTTTGTAGTTTTAGAAACTGTATAAAAAATTGAAAAAAAAATGAACAACTATAAAAAAACTTTATTTTGAAAACATATTTTGAAAATGTCTTTTACACTAAAAATTTTTAATGGTCAACCAAAAGCAGTTCCAAATTTGCCATTGTGTTATTCCCCATTCCTCAATAAATATGAAAATATGATTTTTGATATAGCGGCATACAACTACAATCAAAATGTCTACGCAACCAATTAAGAAGTAAACAACTAATTAAGTAATTAATCAATTAATATTACTATTTAATATCACATACTTCATTAAAGCAATTTTTATCTTTTTAGGTTGAGAGAAGACACGGGCACGGAACATCGCTACATTGGATTCTCTATACCCGGGATGGGCGTAGCTACTAGAAACAGTACATCTCGGGGCCCGGGAGTCCGATGCGGAATGCAATCTACTAATTGGAGAGTGTATGATGAAAGTGTTAGATGGGAAGTGGAAATAGTTCGAAACCAGCCGCCCTCGGCGGATGGGCTAGAACAAGTGATAAAAGGTGCGATGAGGGTCAGTAAGGTAGACCCACAAAGGGTAAGGATAATGCCTTACTGGTGGAATGCTGAGATTGCGAATGCTAGGACAGAATGTGTGGCCCTCCGTCGCAGGGTACAGCGTGCAAGGAGACGTAGAGCAAATGCTGATGAGGTGCTGCAAATGGAAAATGAATGTCGTGCACAGAAGATGGTACTAAATAGGCTCATTCGCTCTAGTAAAAAAGTATGCTGGAGACGTCTGTGCGACGAGCTAGATGAGGACGTATGGGGTCAAGGTTATAAAATTGTAATGAAGCGCTTTGACGCGTACCCCCTATACGAAATGCCGCTGGATAAGAAACTCTCGGTAACACGAAAGCTCTTTCCATCTGGCGAATGGCACGGAGTGCGGAGTGATGAGCTTGTTGAACAAGCTGAAGCCTTCTCCCTAGACGAACTCGATGAATCGTTGGGGGCCCTTAAGCACCGTAAGGCACCGGGCCTAGATGGGATACCGCCTGAGGCAATTAAACGCCTGGGCCTACTGGAGCCTGCGTGGCTCCTGAGCCACATGAACGCTGTTCTTGTGCGACAGAGCATTCCTGCAGATTGGAAAACATCGAAATTGATTCTCCTGCCTAAAGGAGAGGACAAATATCGACCTATTTGCCTCCTATCTTGTATTTGTAAACTGTTCGAAAGACTGCTGAGCGGGAGAATTGATGAAGCAATTGAGAGGTCTGGAGGCTTATCCCCTAGACAATATGGTTTCCGTAAGAATGTTAGCACGACTGATGCAGTGCTGGGAGTTTACCGAGCGCTAAATATAGAGGCCCGCGACCAAAAATGGGCTGCATTGCTCTTACTAGACGTTAAGAACGCCTTCAATTCCCTGCAATGGGGAACAGTGATGAGAGCGGTTGAGGATAGAAACTTTCCTGGATACTTGAGGAACCTTATCTCAGACTATCTATCTGAGAGAAGAATCCTGGTTGAAAAGGGTGTGATTGTGGATGTTACGGCTGGGTGCCACAGGGGTCCGTCCTTGGACCAAAGCTATGGAACCTGGCATATGACGGGGTTTTGCGGCTTGAATACGGAGAGGGGGTCACTCCCTTCGCATTCGCGGATGACCTTGCATTGCTGGTAGTAGCACGGGACGCGGAAGAACTTCTGTACAAAGCACGGAGTGCATGTGACCTTGCAAGAGATTGGATGAGTGAGCGTGGTCTGAAACTTGCTGAGGAAAAGACCGAGGCCGTGATACTTAAGGGACCACGGAAACGCGAGAATGTTATATTTGAGTGCGGTGGTGCGAAGATCACTCCAAAAAAGTGCGTCAAGTACTTGGGAGTAACTCTTCACACCAGTGGAAGTTGGGGTGAGCATTTGCGGGTGGTGACGCGCATGGCCACGCAGAGAGCGGCTGCACTGGGAGGGATAATGCCCAACATAGCGGGCCTAAACCTGAAAGAAGAAGGGCTCTACACGGGGTAGTGCAATCTATCGTTCTTTATGCGGCCCCAGTTTGGAGCGGAGAGACAGATATATCATCCTACAAGAGACTTTTAACACGAACAGACAGAACAAGCCTGTTACGCGTAGCAAGCGCCTATAGAACTGTTTCTGCAGCAGCATTGTGGGTCATCACTGGCTGCATGCCCTCCCACATCTTGGCATGCGAGAGGACCCGTTTATTTCATCGTGCTCGTAACACTGGTGTGACTGAGAGTGCAAAATGTGAAGAGAGAGCCACATCTATACAGATATGGCAAGCCGAATGGGAGGCAACTGTGGATGTGGCACAGTGGACCAAGTCACTTATACCGAACGTAAAGACGTGGCTCGAATGTGGACACCGGCGTTTAGATTATTTCCTGTCGCAGGTTCTCACGGGCCATGGGTGTTTTCGCTCATACCTTTTCAGTTCAAAAAAGCGGCTACAAATAGATGCCCTTACTGCGGTTTGGTTGACACTGTGTCACATACACTGTTGGAATGTGTAAGATGGAGTAGGGATAGATTAGAATTGGAGAGAAGAAATAGTGTTCGTTTTGATTCCGTGAGTGATATGATTGCTAGAATGTGTGAGGATGAAGACACGTGGGCAAGAACCCATGCATTCGTCAGACAGACGCTCCAGTCCAAGGAGACTGAAGAAAGACTGCTGTAGTCACAAAAAAAGTTTGTTGTGTTAGTTCAGCGGTGAAGTGATACTTAACGAGAAGTGAGGCGGATGTAGTACTGAAGATATGCCGCCACCAGGGCGAATCCCGGACTGCACTCGCGGATCACAAGCGTAGTTGAGAGGACGGAGGGGTTTTAGTGGGTAGGCTCTCGTCCCGGCCGGGATTGCGTTGAGCGTGTCACATGTGGTGGGCTCAACAGCCATCTTAGCGGCGGCGAGGGAATCCCACATATCAGACATAAGAACTGGTATCTTACGAAGATTTCCCACCCACCTCAAAAAATATGAAAAAAAAAAAAGGTTGAGAGAAGTGGTAGCTTATACACCTGGTCATTTTAAAGCTTATTGCTTTAGAAAAAATGAAAAATGAGAGCTGCAGGATAACTTGATGGATAAACTAGTGGTGGTATC
>OU898284.1:65510427-65562414 GCA_918026665.1 Diabrotica balteata | reverse complement strand
CAGAATACATTTTGTACGAAGTCCATTTTTAACTTAACATATTTTCAATTTCATCTAATTCTAAATCTACAATGGTACGTTTGCAGTATATTGTACTGAATTTAAAAGAGTTCATTAAGTCAAAAAGTTCATTTTTTCTATAAATTCTGCAGTTTTTATAGCTGCTGCTGGCAGTTTTTGGAAAGAAATGTAGTCATTGATTGCTGCTGCCAATGTTGCACTAAAAACTTGGGCTGCATATTTTACTTTCATTTTTTGAAAATTCGATGGAAAAATGTGACAATCTGTAATCCTTGGGGCCAAACGAAATTTTTTTGTTTGTCTTGGACATAGAATGTCTCCAAATATTTTTTATCAGTAAGACCACTGTCAAATTTAAAATTATACTTGAAAAAGTTATTTCTAGTTGATTTCAATAAATGAGGTACATCTATTATATAAAAATTTTTGTCAGAGTCAGAAATAAAATAGGGTTTATCCACTAATATATTAAGCTCTTTAAGTAAACTGGAAAAATTACTGCCATGGTCTGATATAACCGAGAGAACATTCATCCCAACATCTTTCAATTTTCTAATAGTTGCCAAAAGAATAGTGTTTAAATCATAAACTGGACAACTTGAATTTACAAAAAAATAAGCAATTGACTGTTTCCAGTTTTGATTAATGCCTCTAGCCATCAACACCAAAATATTTTGAGCAGGTTTAAATGACTTTTCCAACAGAGTTTCATGAAATCCAACAACATCATCCTGAGCTACATTATAAAATAATTGAGATTTTAGAGACATTTCATCCAGGCATAAAATGCAATATCTGAAAGTGTTGGGTAGCATTTCAGCTTTTATTTTAAGAGCGTCAAATAAAAATTGGTTGAACCTAGGCCTTATATTCCATTTGGTAGTAATCCTTTGTAATGTACTCTTTAAAGGCAATCGAAATATTTTTGAGAGAAACTTGTAGACTTTAGGCTCCAAAAATTGTACTGTTAATGCAAACTGCTTGAAATCATTAGAATACCTTGATGCTTTTGGCGTTTTCTTTGACAAGGATAACTGCATCTTTAAGAACTTAGCTAAGTTGGGTGTAACATGTTCTTGGAGAAATCGAGAAATACTCTCCATTGTTAGATTATGATCTTCTCTTGTGTCTCTAGCTTGAGGGCTATTTAATTTTCTTCGAAGGTTTTTTATTGTTTTTCCCAGGCGGGCTTCCCTTCAACAATAGACAATGCCTATGGCTGTCTGTCTTACCCTGCGCTGAAGGTACAGGTGCATAGATTGACATGTAAAATCTACTAAAATTCTACAAAATTAGTTTAGGGTAAAATGACATATTGGCCATCAAGAAAGAAGATTGAGGTAATGTCAAAACATAATGACATGAGGTTATGACATAATGTCTGTCATAGATAAGAGGGTTAGTTTATTGTCTGGGTGTCAAAATAAGACGAAAATAACACAAATTAATTTTATTTAACTAAAAATATATAGGTGTACAGTTTTATGGAAATTTAAACAAAACATAAGTGAAACTTATAACAAAAAAATAATTAAAAAAAAATTAAACACCTATTCTGTATTAAAAAATATAGACTGTATATATTTAGTTTTATTTAACTATATATACTGTAGAGTTCTCTAAAAATATAAAAAAATAACTAATAAAAATTTACATTTTTTAAAAATTTAATTTTTCTCTTTAAACTATTTTTAGCGTCGTCTTAACACAATTTAATAATTAATTTAATATAACTATTTTTACTGGGAATAAGTCACCATTTTACTTCAAAAAAGTTTATGTTGATGTTTCGGTTTTGTATTTTGAGAACGATTTCTGAAATGGAAATATAAACATCAAAATAAACTTATTTGAAAGCAAAATTGTGGCTCATTCGCAGTAAAAATAGTAAATTAAAGGATATTTCAACTTAAAATATTTTCTCTATCTAATTCTAAATCTACAATGGTATGTTTGCACTCTTTTTTAATATTGGTCCGGGCGGATGATGTTTGGGTTGTGTGGAGACTCACAGGCCCTGATAAAACCATATATGCAGATGCCATTGATCAAGGCGTCCGTGTAGTACTCCTCGGAGTCAAGGAACATGCTGAGGAGCCTGGTTGGTTTGTCGAAGCGTTTCGAGATGATCCTATAAAGTGACTTGAACGGGAAATCCATTTCGCACAGGCTGATGCCAAGTTCCTCGGTGGAAATGGATGGGTCTACGTCAGTAATGACGAGGTCGAAGGGTGACTGTTTCTCTTGTGCTGGTTTAGCGGATTTTTGTCGTGAGTTTTTAGGCTCAATGGTGATCGCTGGATCGCCAGTTCGGTTTTGGAGGGCTCTTGATATATCTCGAAACGTCCAAGACATTGAAGGTGGTCTTTGGACAAACGGTCTTTTGGCACAACTTTAAGGTTTACCGTGACACCCTTGAAAAGTTCTTTGGTGTTCACTAATTGGTAGAGCTTACGTTGAGTGTCGTAAGCTCCAGGAATATTCAGAACCTTGGCTCACTCAGCTCACTCAGGTGAAACGTTGCGGCTGTTTCACCTGGTTCTTCGAACTGGCGGTTGGTTGTGAGGCGCTTGGTGCCTCGATGGTTGTGGAGTGGCACGTGAGGTAGAAGGTACCTCATCGGTGACAACGACTGATGCCCTTTTTTTGGGCTTTGCGTTGGTGGCAGCTGGAGTGGTAGGTGGAGTAGGTGGCAATTTGGCTTGAGTTTTGGTAGCATTAGTAGCTAAATTGGTGAATGTCTTTGATTTCGTGGCGGATTTGGTAAATCTCCTTATTCTCTTTGACCTGGAGCGGGTCCGAGGTCGCGGAGTAGGAGTGGCTGGCTGTTCTGGAGCTTCAGAATCGCTTGAGTCGACCTCAGCGATGGTTGGAAGAGGAGGGAAGTCCTCATAGTTGCCATCGGAGTCATTTTCGTCCTCCGTGGCAGGGTAATTAGAATTTAGGAGTAAGTACAGCAAATGTAGAAAATGAAACTGTCTGAAAAAGTAGCAAGAGAAGCAGACTATAATATAACAAGACTTCCAACTTGTGCACGAATATTTTGTTAATAATTTAATCTATTAAAAGTATGTTATGCAATTTTTGCAATCCTATACACATATCACTTGATTTCATAATTAAACAAACTAAGTTATAATATATATATATATATATATATATATATATATATATATATATATATATATATATATATATATATATGTAGTTACACTACTGTAGAATAAGACTGTAGAAATATATAATAGATACAATTTATTTTTCATATACATCTCAATCTACATTGTGTTTACAGTCGCCAAAAGATTAATTTGTTAATCCTATACATTTCACATCGTATACAAGAATTATATATTTTTAAACAAAAATTCTAATTCAGACTTTTTATAGAAATCCAAATAAATAAAATATAAAGAAATTAAATTGCAAAAATACAGAAGTCCAATAGTACCTATATAGTTAAGTCCAGTAAAATTTACCACAAAATTAAAAAGACACTGTATATACTTTCAATAATACTCCTCAACTTCTTTAATTAGGGGATATTGGAAGTTTGTAAGGGCTGCACATAGTTGAAAAATTATTGAAAATAGGATGAAACATGCTGCAGAATATTATAGCACTTTATCCTCCTGATGGCCCTTTCCACATGAATAATAGCTTTAGCAATTTGCTGGGTTTCATACACTCTGTGAACTGTGGTGTTGATAACAATGGTGGGATATTTACAGACACCCCAGCAGGAAGTAAGTCTTAAGAAATAGTAATTATAGAAGTATAATAATAGAAGTAATTAAGAAACCCTTAGCTGCCACTATCAGATCTCCAGGTATCATCTGATCTAACACTTTGCTCACCTCAACAATTTGTTTATCAGATGTAGACCCTGGATAAGGTGAGCTAACAAAGGTGATTACACCATTTGGTGCAACACCCACCAGTATTTTCCATGTCTACGGTGTTTATATGGGCTGTAGGTCAATCTTTGTTTTTCCATGCTTGTTGTAACTGTACAATAAATTTCCGTGCAATATAAAATTATCCTGCAATTTTTAAAATTTGTAAAAGCACTAGGGAGGCAGACCTGATTCCGTACTCTAGATCAATGGTTTCCAACCTTTTTCCCTCGAGGACCACAAGATCTATAAGAAAACGTCTGCGGACCACATGATTTTATAACTAGGTAAATTAAATTGAGAACTAGAGAAATATATTTTAAATCCTTTAATATACATTGTATTAAGAGTAAGTAATTCGAAAAAAAAACATAGTTATAGTCTTAATATAGTTATAAAAACATTATAAATCTATTGTAAAACGCTTACAAAATATGACACTAAGTCTCTCAGTGACTTCCTTGGTTTTGCATTTTACTGGCAAGATCTTCGATATTTGGCTTGAAAGAGGTCAAACTCAACCTGAATGGAGCATCCAATTTCGACAAACTGTTACGATGCTTATTCTTAATAACATTTAGTGTTGAAAATGCTGTTTCACAAAGATATGTAGAATTGAAAGGAAGTAGAATTCTCAATGCTTTTTGGCTGAGGGTTTGGTACTCATCAAGTAACTTGATCCAAAAGCTTGCAATATTGTCACATTGTATTTGGACAACTTCAAGCTGAGCATCAGAAGATATCTCAATAAGTTCTTCCTGTTCATTAAGTGTAAGATCAATATCCTTGATTGGTAAAAAAGGATTTGCCACCCACAAGTTTTTAAAACTGACGTCAGAACTGTCGGGGAAATCGTTGTCAAAATACCCTTGAAGCGATGCTATGTAAGCCTTTACCAAAGATGACAGCTGTTCTTTATTTATATGCATACCTTCCGTTTCTATTATAAATTCAGAAAACAGATTAAACATAGCAAAAGATCCTTTCTCTACTTCAGTTTGCCATAACTTTAACTTTTGTTTGAATGCAGCAATTTTTTTCCACAGATCGAATACTGTGTGTGAGGGCCCTTGAAGACCAAGATTCAGCACATTTATAATTTCAAATATATCAGTCAAAAAAGCAAGTTTAGCCACCCATTGTCCATCCCGAAACACAGCCGTTAGTTTTGGATTGTTTTTGTCAAGGAACATACAAACCTCCTCTCCAAGTTGATAAAATCTGGCCAATACACGCCCTCAGGATAACCATCGTACTTCAGTGTGGAGGAGAAGTTTGGAATGAATCGAGCCCATATCATCACAAAGCGTAGCAAACAATCTTGAATTAAGAGCTTTGCTCCGGATTAAATTCACAGCCTTTACAACTGTAAGAAGGACTTCATTGAGTTCAGGACTAAACTGTTTGGTAGCTAGCATTTCTCTGTGAATAATGCAGTGTGTTATGTGTACTTCGGTTCCCGCTTCTTTCAGTACAAAACTTTTAAGGCCTTGTTTGGAGCCTGTCATAGCAGCCGCTCCGTCAGTACACAATCCAACACAGTCTTTAGTTTATGCAACTTTAAATACCCATCAACAGCAATAAAAATGTCCCGACCTTTTGTATGACCTGGCAGTTCAATAGATGTCATGTATTCTTCATTGAATTTCTTTTCTTCATGATTAATGTATTTTACATACACCAGTAAAATTGCTTTATTGAACCATATGAATCAAAGTACTCTATGTTGTTGTTTATCTTCTTGTAAGCTACCCAATGTGTACCGGGGTTCGTTGAAATGTCGAGATTAAGTATAGCACATTTATGTTTACGAGGGATACGTGGTAAATTCTCTCTCATAAACACACCACAAAAATTTGGAATTTTAAGTAGTTTAGCAAATTTAATCAAGTCAACATTAGTCAAAGGTCTATTAGGTAGCTTCAACGGGAGTTTTTTGACTTCTTTAAATATAATCCAAAGCCACCTTTAGGGTTTTTTCGAAGGTATAATCCTTTGCCTATATGTTCCATAGCTTTATTGTGACGTTTATCTTCTTCTAGCTTCTTTTGAGCATTCTTTGAATCAATTACAGTCTTGGCGATTGCGCTAGCACCACCCGCCAAGCTACCAAGCGCTGATAAGCGTGCAAAGATGGGGATTAAAGGTAAAATAGCACCTGGTTTTGGTTCATATGGAAGGATTCTTGAAACCCGTACATTCTTTTTCGCACCTACGTTCTTAACAGCCGTTCTAGCTGCTGCAAGTGCTAGAAGGGCTGTATTGCGCAGATTTGGTGATGGAGGAGCTCGTTTCAATTTTTTGATAATTGGTTGCAGAACATGTCGCCTAAATGATCTAACACCTTTACCACGTTTCATGCCCATACCCAGTTTTCGTTTAGCTTTCATTGCTGTAGTTACTGATCAAAGCCCTACAGCTGTCGCCGGAAAAATGGCGTTAGATGAACCAGAACGAACTAAACTGCAAAAAGACAGCCAACCTTGAGGTCAAAATACTTTTGACAGATCAGCAAGGTGGAGGTACCAACCCAAATAATTGGGCGGTCAATTTAAAAGTTTTAATGAGTTTGGATGGTTACCCGGTTGCAAAAGACAAACCAGTGAAAGAAATTGGTATTGTAATAGCAACTCCTCTCATTAATCAGTCTAGACTTACAAACAGGAGATTTTCATTCAACCTCATATATAAGGAATAACGTTAATCATTATGGCTAGATAATCAGCCACAGGTGGTTAACGATAAATTAATTTCCAACAGCCCAAGGTTCATACACTTGGAACTGTAGTTTGCAAAGGATTCTCTGAATCAATTACAATATTTGTATTATGTTATTTAAGTAAAAAATGTTCACACTAATCTAAGTATTCAGTGTATGAAAACGAAATGTAAGTTGCATATGTTATAATAAGTTAAGTAAGGAATATTTAATTATTTTATTTAATTATTTTATGTATTTTATTTCTATTTTATGTATTTTAATTATTTCATGAAAATTGGAAAAAGAGTTCAAATAGTACACCTTATATGACATTTAATATAGTGAAAAGATCATAAAGCCTAATTCTGCAAAATTAAAGCATGATATATTTGGCTCAAGTTACTTATGTCAGTTCTCTTATTTAAAGCATTAGGATGTTTTAGAATTGAACACATTTCCAAAAACTGTCTTTTAGCTAGATTGCGTTCAGTGGCAAGGATCTTAACTTCATTGAAATCCACTTCATGTTTGGTATTTATCGCGTGTTGTGCCAGGGCACAAGTGTGTTTTGATAAATTAATGTCACTACGATATGAAGTGAGACGACCTTTTAATGATCTACCAGTCTGACCATTGTAACATAAATCGCAATTAGCGCATGGAATTTGATAAATTGTGTTAACTTGTTCCAAAGTGGACAAGGGTGTTTTAGTTTTAGAGAACAGTTTTCGCATTCTTGACAGCAATTTTGACCGGTATGTTATTCTGTTTATACAATTTAATAAGCTTCTCAGTAACTTGAGGAAAATAAGGTAAAGAAGATAATGGGTGGTAGGATTCTCAAGATCAGTATTATGCAGAACAATGCTATTCATTGAATTATTTGAGATGTTTCTAAGTTGGTCACCATCGGGTATGTCATGAATTGAGGATCCATAGCTGTGTGAATAAAGGTATTTATTTATGATAGAAGAAGGATATGAATTCTCTATTGGAATATTTCTTAATAACTTAAGGGATTCCCTTCGATTAATTGGATGTGTCAATTTATTTAATCTGCAGCCCAAAGCTTTTATAAGGTTTAATTTATATTTCATGGAATGACAGGAATGGTAATTTAGGAACCTATTAGAGGCCATTGGTTTTCTATACCAACTTGTGGTTAGGGTGTTGTCTCCCATTCTAATGACACGCATGTCTAGGAAGGGTATACTATTGGTGGTGGTGTCCTCAAGTTCAACAGTGAACTGTAAATGAGGATCAAACTCATTAAAGAAGGATAAGGTACCCTGAACCTTGTCAGGTGGTAAGGCTAATAATAAATTATCCACATACCTCTTAATAAAAGGGATTTGAAAATCCAAAAGACCTAAACGGTCAGAAACCAAATCATCCAATACAAAGTTAACTAGGATGGGAGAGATTGAGGAACCCATAGGTGTGCTAAATGTTTGAAGGTAAAATTTGTCATCAAAGACCAAGAAATTAGTGTCGAAAACAAGTTGCAACAGCTCTGCAAATATATCCCAAGAAACAGGGCAGTTAGGTTTAATAGAATTCCAATGATTTTTTAAGGAAGTGATAACACTGGACAGAGGTAAGTTAGTGAAGAGAGAAACCACATCAAAACTTACTAAAATGTAACCTTGTGGTAGTTGAAAATTGTTAATAAATTCACTAAAGTTAAAAGAATCAACAATATTAAAGTCATTGTTGTAATTATATGATTTAGATAGGATGTGTGTTAGAAATTTAGCTATTTTTATATTAGGTGAATTAATAGATGACACAATAGGTCTCATGCTCAACGTAGGTTTATGTATTTTAGGTAGACAATAAAATCTTGGAGCATATCCATCATAATTGTGTAAAGATTTAGCTAAAGGTTGATCTATGATCTTAATATTTTTTAAGTGTGTTACAAATTTATTAATTTTATTTGTGAATTTCGAACAAGGGTTGGTAGAAAGTGGTTGATAGTATCTATCATCATCTAACAGTGATTTACTCAAACTGAAATATTGATCTCTATCCATAAGGACAGTAGCATTACCTTTGTCACTCGTAAGAACGAGAAGATTAGGGTGGGTTTTTAAAAACGATACCGTCTCCCTGTAAATATTATCTAACTCCGATAAGGGTCGCGTAGGGCGTTTAGTGAAATTCAACAAGATGTTGTTAGAAGACCTAAGAGATAAAAGGTCAGAATTGTCAGCATGAGTCAAAATATTCTCAACGTCTGCTAAGATTCTACTAATTGAGTAGTCCTTGGAAGTAGATTGAAGGACAAATTTAGGACCCGAAAATAACAACTTAAGTATGTCAGGAGGAACCTCAATGTTAGATACATTTTTAATCCACTTAGGGTTAAAGGGGATTTTCCTAAAATCAGGAGTATCTAAATTATTAAGTTTATTTTTAAGGTGTACCATGGATTTATTATATGTTTAATTAAATTTTTTATGTAAAGAAGCCTCAAAAGTGTCCAACAAATTGTCAGGTAGGTGACTATCCAGAAACGAAGTAACATTATTGATTTGAAAAGTTAAAGATTTAATATCTGTGTGAACCTTAGAAATATGGAAATTAAGTAATCGTACCCTCACCTGTCTATTTAAAGTTTGACTTCTACGGTATAGTCTGTTGTCTGTGGAACTAGATGTCGATGCAAGGATGTTGGAAGTGGTGTCAACGATGAATCGTGGGATTTTCTTAGTTCTCCTACACTCAAGAAGGAAGGTTCTTCTGGCTTCAGCTGTTGCTAACTTTTCGGTGAGGTTTGTCCATCTCTTCAGTTTCTTGCTAGGTCTCCATGAGTGCGCCTTGTATATTTATATATATATATATATATATATATATATATATATATATATATATATATATATATATATATATATATTGTGTTTTCTCAATATTTCTTTAAATAGAGACTGTCTTCAACACCGACAGAAAAATCGCAAACATATTACCATCTGTCAAGACAAAGATTCCCCTAGAAAACCAAGGAGTATACAAAATTCCCTGTGGAGAATGCGATAGAGCCTATATTGGACAGGCAAATAGAAGGATCCAAGTAAGACAAGAACGTCATCCCTAGCCCAGCATTCTTTAGCTACAGGACACAAAATTGACCTCAAACATACGGTAATGTTAGCGAATGTCGAAAACAAGAGGAAACGAATTATCAGAGAAGCCATTGAAATAGAAAAACAAGAAAATAATTTAAATTCTCGAGACGATGCCCAAAGATTGCCAAAAACATGGAAACCAATTATCCCGAAGAATAACGCAAGAACGGAATCGACCACTGACCTGCGCACTGGACCAATTACAAGAGCGCGCGCAACGCACAGTAACTACAAAAGTCAGCTGCCTAACACCCGTAGCGTCACTTCCACTCGAACATCGACAAGAAGCAGACCATCCAGAGAGACTTGAAAATGGCAAGTGAGATCTTGCCGAAACGTCGTCAAAATGGTTTTTATCAAAACCAACAACATTTAACGCGGAGTCAAACCCGGAATACCATTGATATAACATACAGCTCCCGCGGAAATATCAAAACTAACATATATATATATATATATATATATATATATATATATATATATATATATATATATATATATATATATATATAAGGATCACTCAGACGAGTGGTGGGTTCTTATATCGGTCTCAAGGTGGAGAAATGAAAGACAAAGTTGATAGGCTACTTTATCTATTTTGAAGACGTTTCGCTTTCGAGTTTTGAAAGCATCATCAGTTCATCTAAAAAGTACAATATGAGAACCACACAATAATGGAAACGATGTTAATTGTTACCTTAAAAAGATATGTAGCAATCACAATTATTTACAATAATGTGAATGAAACTTAAGTAAATGGACATAATACGCTGATATTGTATAAACAATCAAGTAACTAACAACATATAGGAACTTATAAAAAATTAGCACAGCAAATGACCATGTGGTCTAAAGTAAATGAAATGTTATTTAATATTAATTAGTGAAAAAGAACCAAGAAAATCATAGACAACTTCTAACTATTTAATGATTATTAAGCTTTGATTTTAACTTTAGGTAGCATTATAAGTGATGTTAATAAAAAATTTTAATTTAAAAAAGTAGTTTAAATGAAGTTACCGATCAAAGCCCTACAGCTGTCGCCGGAAAAATGGCGTTAGATGAACCAGAACGAACTAAACCGCAAAAAGGCAGCCACCTTGAGGTCAAAATACTTTTGACAGATCAGCATGGTGGAGGTACCAACCCAAATAATTGGGCGGTCAATTTAAAAGTTTTAATGAGTTTGCATGGTTACCCGGTTGCAAAAGACAAACCAGTGAAGGAAATTGGTTTTGTAATAGCAACTCCTCTCATTAATCAGTCTAGACTTACAAACAGGAGATTTTCATTCAACCTCATACATAAGTAATAACGTTAATCATTATGGCTAGATAATCAGCCACAGGTGGTTAACGATAAATTAATTTCCAACATCCCAAGGTTCATACACTTGGAACTGTAGTTTGCAAAGGATTCTATGAATCAATTACAATATTTGTATTATGTTATTTAAGTAAAAAATGTTCACACTAATCTAAGTAATCAGTGTATGAAAACGCAATGTAAGTTGCATATGTTATAATAAGTTAAGTAACGAATATTTAATTATTTTATGTATTTTATCCCTAATTTAGGAACTCATTCGAAACACAGGTCCGATGAAACGAACGGTTGCAACAAGAAAGAAGCAACGAAACTGTTTCGCGGTTTGAAATGAAGGCGTGACCGACAAGCTTAATATCGTTCGCCTTCATCGGATATGTTAAGAAATAATGTAGGACCTTGAGTCGAATACTGGCAAATAGATGGGGTTAGTAGTTTCATTATAAAAAAAATATTCAAATTTATATTGAATTTTCTAAAACTTTTGAAACGGTTACACTGCTCCCCCCACGATTTCAACTGGGTACCAGTGTGGAATCGGACTAGGCATGGTGGTACACCATACTAACCTTCAAAAGTGGTAACAGATATATGGAGAGGTAAGACAAACAACAGGGGCAAATGTAGCCACGACCTGGACTCAAAGAATTCTTCCTTCACAATGTGGGAACACTCAAATATTTCAGAATAAACCCAGGCAAAACGCATAGAATATCTGTATAGGAATGATCAAAATGCATAGGGCATTTCACTTACGACCACTATTATAAGCAAACGAATAAAATAAAATATATATACTATCATCATTTGAGACCAAATCTCTTGTTCAACGGAAATAACAATTAAGGTATTATCATTTGAAATTTCACAAAGATAAAGAAATAAAACACACTGGGGTTGTTATTTGAGATACAAAACAAATACTCTACTGTGTAATTGTTAGGAGGCCTTAGACTCAAACTAACATTATTATACAAACACAATAAAACGTGTTCATAGATACGCAATAAAAAAAAACAAAAATGTTATCGTCTGTTTGGAAGCGTAGAGTATTTCATCTATGACTTAATCCACGAATAACACAAGATAATAACGCAAAGCGTCACTATAGTCACAATTAGAAACACGCAAAAACAAAAGAATGGGTTACTAATAGTTCAAAATTGGGTACATTAAAGTTCTACAAAGACAAACCTATAATAAGTCCACTGGGAAAGGTAGACATCAGAATTTTCGACATGCTTTACTCTATTTAGAAACTAAAAAAAAGGCTGGTGTTTAGTTATTAGTACTACTAGAATTGGTGATAACTAACGTGTATCATTCGCCTGTAATAGGGACAACATCGGTAGGTCAATTTCGGGTAGGGTCAACTTCGGGTAGGGTCATAATAATTCTAGGTTATATAACTAAACAAGTTTTAGGAAACTAAAAAAAAGATTTCCTAACGCGGAAGGTTGCTGTTCTACTTATTATTGAAATGCAATTATGAATGGCTTATCATTCTGACGAGTCAACTAGCGGGAATCAGCTTACTTCATCCCTAGCCTTCCTCAGTGTCTGGCCATTCAGAATGCAAAATATTGGACAACAATAATCTTTTTCAAACATTTTGGGGGTTTCGAATAGAGCGTCGAAAATCGAAAGTCTGCACGCTAAGAGTAAGACTTAGGCAAAAAGGAACAAGTACTATAATGAACTATTCTTGGTAACTGGATAGAGGAATCTTGATATCTTTCGTATAGATACCAAAAAAAGGAATTGGATCTATAAATCCGTAAAATAAGGTAAACTGATTTTGTATCTCTTAAACAACTACCAGTATATACTATCCGTTGTAACAAAATACAATAACTAAAATAAACATAACAGTACCACACTCTATTAGGGAATTCTAAAAATAACATGAGATTAAATTTTGCAAACACCCATGAAATCAATATAAGTTGTTGGTCAGAGCAGCAAAAAAATGATCTCGATGAATATAAACAAAAAAAAACGGTACCGAAATAGAGTTGGATAAAAAAATAAAAATAAAATTTATGTCGAAAAGAAAGACGACATCTAAATATACTAAACACTACAAGGTGTTAATATTATAATAAAAAAGGTAAAACAGTTCTACGAACTGGGGTGCGAGCCAGACTGAGTTGCTCTGGATATCAACGTGCGGAGTCTCCTACACTACTTCCAGAGGCTCGTCTCTTTGCGACAACATCTAACAATCAAAAATTATCATTTGGAATAGGGCTATGTCCACTAATCCACTTGACTATAGCAGGATGGTCCTGGACTAACAGTCAACACCGCCAACATAAATTAAGGTTGTCGAGACAGCTCAAAAAAAAAAAATTGAAACGTGTCCACTTCCTGAAGGGAAAGAAGCACTAGGGGACGGATTTGCCGAAGCAAAGTGGTATTCAATGTACTAAGTACTAGGGTATCAGTGCAGTACTGATCCCACGCCAAAAAATTTTTTGAAAGGAAATGAATCCTCTCCAGGATAAAGCTCGCGTTAGCGCAACTTTTCCTGTACACGGGCCACGGAGGGATAGAAAAGTCGCTGGAGGAGGTAGCAAAGATTAGGTATGCAAAAGCATGAAGGAAATCAACAAAAATTAAAAAATTGAGAATGGGCGGAACATTTTTAGAAGAAAGGTATTAAGAATTTAGGAAAACAGATTTATTCGGTTTCAGACAAAACTGAATCATCTGAAGGAACACTGACTGGCTGGTAAGCTTTTAGGTCTTTTATGTGCCAATTTCCGGCATTTGTTCCATCCGGATTTCTAAGGACATATACATAAAGGACATATATAAGGACAAATTATAAGTCTTGGCATTTCGCTCATATGCACGAGATAAATTTTTACGAACTACTGAAAAAACTTCAGTTAAACCTTTAACTTCTGAGGCATAATTATTACGGTCACCGGGTAGGATTTCAATATCGACAGAATCATTGGGTATTTGACCATAGTAATTTCCGGATAACGGCACATGTCTAGCAAAATTCAAAAATGCAGGAGTATATTGAGTTACCTCATGTTTAGCGGTATTAATAGCTTGACGAATTTCATGAATATGTTTGTCCCAATCACGATGGTTATCAATATAACTTCGAATCGCGGTACCAATCGTACGATTATTTCGTTCAACAAAATTTACCTGTGGTGAATAAACAGCAGAAAACCAGATTTTTTGGACATCATATCGTTTACAAAGATCCTTCATGATTTTACAATTTAAATTCGAAGCGTTATCACACATGAGATGTTGAGGAACTCCAAACATTAGAAACACTTGTTCCTCTAAGAACTTACATATGTTAGAGGCAGTAGCTTTGCGCAGAGGATGTAACAATGTATATTTCGAAAACCAATCGGCACAAACCAAAAGCCATGTAAACCGTTTTTACTTTTAGTCAAAGGACCAATCAAATCGACAGCGATAATTTGCCATGGATACTCAGCTTTTTTCTCTTTACCCATTTTTCCCATTTGTGCGGTATTAGGTGCTTTTTGTGCTCCACATGTTTTACAAGCACGCACATACTTAACGACATCTTTTCTCATCTTCGGCCAATAGTATCGCTCCTGAATCCGAGCAAGAGTTTTATAAACACCTGTGTGCGCGCAAGTGGCCGGATCATGACACGAATTAATGACTCCTTCACGTTGAGGTTCAGGCACAAGAACTTTCCATTCAATTAGATTTGAATTAAAAGGGAGACATGTGGGAATAAACTTATAAATGAGATCATCCTCAACCTTCCATTGTGGGAAATTATCGGGACTGGCCAGAATTTTCGTACGCAAGTCATCATACGAAGGGTCGATACGATCAGCGTCTACCTCAAGATAGGCAATTTTATCATTCTCGTGAATCCTGCTAAGTGCGTCTGGCACCTTATGAAAAGCTCCTTTACGATGTACAATTCGGAAATCAAATTGTTTTAGGCGCATAGCCCAACGAGCCAAACGACCTGTAGGATTTTTCAAATTTGTGAGCCATAACAAAGAATAATGGTCGGTAATAAGAATAAATTCAACACCATCAATGTAAGGACGAAACTTTTCCACAGAAAACAAAGCAGCAAGGACTTCTTTCTCGGTGGTTCCATAAGAACGCCCAGCCTTCGTTAGGGAACGGGAACATGTTGTTAGAAGAAGACTTAAGAGATAAAAGGTCAGAATTGTCAGCATGAGACAAAATATTCTCAACATCTGCTAAGATTCTACTAATTGAGTAGTCCTTGAAAGTAGGTTGAAGGCAAAATTTAGGACCCAAAGATAACTACTTAAGTATGTCAGGAGGAACCTCAATGTTAGATAAATTTTTAATCCACTTAGGGTTAAAGGGGATTTTCCTAAAATCAGGAGTATCTAGATTATTAAGTTTATTTTTAAGGTGTGCCATGGATTTATTATATGTGTAATTAAATTTTTTATGTAAAGAAGCCTCAAAATTGTCCAACAAATTGTCAGGTAGGTGACTATCCAGAAACGAAGTAACATTATTGATTTGAAAAGTTAAAGATTTAATATCTGTGTGAACCTTAGAAATATGGAAATTAAGTAATCGTACCCTCATCTGCCTATTAAAAGTTTGGCTTCTACGGTATAATCTGTTGTCAACGTCTGAGTGATCCTTATATATATATTGGATTGACGGTCGTACTCCTTTTTCCGATATATATATATATATATATATATTATATATATTATATATATATATATATATATATATATATATATATATATAAATTCCATGTACCTCAATACCAAACATACCTGCTAAAAGACTTCGAAAAAATTAGTATTGCCAGTGTGAATTAATGATCATAGAAAGAGAAAAATTTCAACAAAATAAAATAAGAAATGATCTACTGAAAGAAAAAACTTTTTAATTGAAGCAATAAGTAATTGAAGAAAAAAAATGATATTTTAAATCAGGCAACAAAGTTCCATTTTCACTATTGTAAATTTTGTGTGTGTAATATTAACAATAAATAATATAAAAATAATGAAAGAAAATACAAAGATATAAATAAATGGATTAAAGTGAAAATATTTCAAAAATGAATAACAGAACGATAAGAATTTATGGAACTTTTGCTGCTTGCTTCAAAATATTATTTTTTTCTTTAAGGAGCTTATTTTGCGCTTCAAGGAGCTTATTTTGCGATTCAAGGAGCTTATTTTGTGCTTCAATTAGCTTGTTCTTTTCTTCCTTGATCTTTGTTCTCCTCTCAATGTCATCATTTCTTCTTTTAAGTTGTTCTAACTTTTCCCTCTCGATTACCAGTCTTTCTTGGTAATAATTTGCTCTGTCCGTTCTCATTTTTTGTAATTCGGAGTTTTTTATTTCGAAGCCTTTTGATAGGCGTTTTAGGTGTTTGTGTACATGGATTTTCTTCAATATGTTCAGTATTCATACATCCTCATCTACATCCTGTTTCTTTTCCTCTATTATATGGTAAGTATCGCTACTTAACAATATTTCGCGGTTAACGTTTTTTTTGTTTCCAAAAATCTGATCCATCTCCTTCTCGTACTCAAAATATTTACGCCCTCTACCTAAAGTTATATTTATTTTAAAATTAAAAATATTCATATTCAATTAAAAACTTACCCGTTTTATTTTGTCAACAAATGTCTTATAGTTTCTTTCCAGCACCCTCCACCGATTTAAGCAATTGTTGGGAGTTGCTGGTATGCCAACACTATTTAATTCTTCAGCTATTCTCAGCCACAGTACTTTTGCATTTTTTATTTCCAACGTTCCTACTTTAGATTTCAATTTTAAATACAAATCTAATAATAATCATTTTCGTTCCATTTATATTCAACTTTCGTGTTTGAAGTTGCTATAGAACCATGTGGGAATTCCGAAGATGTTCCGGGCACAGCATTTTCAAATGTTACATATTCTTGTAAATCTGCAATTATTATAATAATATAATATTAAATATATATAATATAATAATAATACAAATATATATTATTGTTTTAACTAACAAACTTTACTTACCAAATAGTACATTGTTCGTCATTTTGTAAATATTTTTATTTAACCAAAATAAAAACAAAGTCAAAACACGTGAGGACAGTTAGGTCTAGGTGTTACCAACAAGCTGCTCAAATACAGAAAGAAAGAAAGACGGGTGGCAAGCGAGGAGGCATCAAGCAGACAAATAGCCAATTCTTCTTCCTTATTTTCTTGGCCTATGTTTTAAATGAATGGCCAGAACTCAACTCAAACAATCACCAGTGCCACAGAATAAGCGGTGCTTTGGTTAGTGCCAAAATCCTCCGCATCTCCTAGCGTCTCCTCTTCGCATCGGTAATCAAACGGTGCAAAATCGATGCCAAACAGTTTCTTGACCGTTTCGAAACCGTACAAAGTGGCGTGTTGGAACAAACTTATAGATAGAGACCTACATTTTCCAGAAGACATAGAAGTGGAACATGAAGTGAATCTAAATCACCCTGTACAAGGTATAGACAAAATAATGTGCTTACTTAAAAGAAAACCATCTTTTTTTGTTTTATTACAGAACCTCAAAACTACCTAAACGATGGCAGGAGAATTCAGGAGCGACTAATTGAAAGACATTTTAGATAAATTAAACTTTATTAAAATAATTTATCAAAATTATCTAAATTTCCAAAATGTTTTATATATTCAAATTTTAATTTGTCCTTTTCCACCACAGCTAGTTCTTTTGTTCTCTCCTTATAGGCAGAACTGAATTTGTCAATGCTTTTAGCCAATTCAAGAATATGTTCCCCCTTTGATTGTTCAGTAACTTGTATTGTTTTTTGGGCCTCAGCAAATGCAGTACATGCGGACTGCAACATTTTTGTCCTGTATCTACTGCTGGTAGTTGGCTCTGCAGTTCTTGCTTCTTTCACAGTAAATCCTTTTAAAAATGAAATTTAAGAATAGGTATCGTATTTTGATATTTTACATGGGTATTTCTAAACAAAAAGTATATTTTTATGTCACACCATTAGAAAATCTTTAAAATATAACTATTTTTTTTGTTAATATACTTCAAGAAATACAAGTGTTTATACAGAAGTGCATAAAAAATTCATTGAAATCGTAGGCTTCCACGGCCAGAGTCAGAATTATAGTTTATTCGTCTTCCGGGTTTGGACCGTGTCATTTGTGAGTGACCCAAAAGTGGGTTCATCTCGACGTTTCGCTACAATTGTATGTAGCTTCTTCAGGAGAACAAAGATAAAGAAAAGAAAACAACAGACAGGAAGATGGGTAGTTAGCAACGGTAACTCAGTTACTCAACGCAACCAGAGGCGAATACTAACTACCAAGATGGGCATTTGGTCACAGTAACTCAACTACTCAACGCAGCCAGAGGTGAAAACCAAATGCCAGGACAGGGATTCACGTCCAACAGCTCAGAACACTAACGCGTCGAGAGGTGGGGAGTGAATCCGACGATTACTCCGCTACCGCTCTATTTATAGTCGCGGTGACCTGTCGTGTCGGGACGTTTCGGCACACTCTGTGGCGCGAACGTCAAGAAGCGCGCGCTGGCCAATCATGTGGCTGCATCGTGATAGCGGGACCGGACGGCGGCTCTAGACTGAGATTACAGATGGGAGACAAGTAGTATCCTTCCTCTCGATTGATATTATGTGGATTTTTTCGGATCTCTAGAGATTCGCGGATTTTCCTGGAATAAAAGAAGGGGCTCTTAGAAATAATATGGGTTTTTTCGAACAATATGGAATGACCGGTTTCTTGGCAGTGTTCTGCAACTGCAGAATGGGAGAAAAGACCTGATCGAATGCATCTTTGATGCTCTTGAATCCGAGTTTTGACGGAACGACCAGTTTCGCCAATATACACATGTCCACATGCACAAGGAATAGAATAGACACCACAGGAAGATACCGGCGGTAATGGGTCCTTAGGAGAGGGTAGATATTGTGAGATTTTCTTGGGTGGTCGAAAAGTAGTCCTGATACCTTCTTTGCGAAGAATTTTGCCAATCCTATCAGTGACACTTCGAATATACGGAAGAAAAGCCACGGGAGTATTACCCGAAGATTCTGAATTTGTTTTCAATTCAATTTCAAATTCAGAATCTTCTTACTTCAGAATACTTCTTAGAAGCTTCCGGTATTTATTCAAATCTGATAGTATTATCATTGACTGGTCCTAAGACATTTCAAAAGAAATTGAATCCTCTTTGATTAAAAAATGGCCCAACATTTCACATCCGCAAAAAGCGTCTACCACCGTTCCAAATAGGTTCTTGGACTCACATTGTAGCACGTCTGCTCTGCTTCAAATCTAGTCGTAGACTCTATTGTCACATGTCTGCCCTGTTTGAAATCTCTAAGTCGACCCCTTTTCTTTGTTACATTTTACCAGAATCTAGCCAAAAATTTCCCTTCCATCTTGCAGCCTGTCGCCGACCCACTTAAAACCAAAACAAATCTTCCCTCCTCTTATCGACAAAAAAAAACATCTTTTAAATGTTCCTTTATTGCCTAAACAAACAAATATTCTTTTTTTTTGACCCTCGTCTAATAACGAAAAACAACTTTAATATTAGGGGAATTCATGTTTATTGCGTTTTTAAACGAAGAAAACAAATAAAACCTTTTTTTTATCAGGGGGCATCATAAATTTACATAATACAAATTAACAAAATACGTGCGTATTTTAAACTTGAGTTTTACCTGACTTGTAACAAAAGGTTCGATATTTGAATCTAAACACAGACAAAAAACATCTATATTTACTTTTGAATCGGTAGAAATATACGCATTTAAAAATCTCGTCAAAAAAACTTGAAATATTATTTCGATTGTTTTCTTTGGTAAAAACAACAGGAGCGTAACACAGCAATCTTTTCTATACACTTTAAATAAAAAAACGCTACAATCTTAATATTTGGTGGGTTCAGTTGGTTGGGTATTCCAGATACGCAGTAACATTGGCACATTTAGGGAGCTGGTCCGCCTTGACTTTGTAGGAACGATTGAAATTTAGCATAGCTCCACGATAATCCATCAAATACGGAAAGTCCTGGAGAGTGAGAGTCGCATCCGTTACAGAGACAGATCCGTGAGCTGAAGCTGGGGGAGTCCTGAGTCTGATGCAGTTAGTTAATCCGACCTTAATAGTAGTCTCTCCATATGGAATCAAAATATCAATGTGAGTACCAGTTGTCCAAAGGTCCAGTGTTTGGTAGTGGTGACATCGGGTTCGGTTTGCAAGTTTTTTAAGTAAGAAATAAATCAATAATAATAAGAGGAGACATGACGTCCACATCAGACCCTCCATTGCAATGGTGCCATGGGACTCATCGCTTTGGCTGTCGGCAACAATGACATGGGGTTAGAACTGAAAAGGTCCTCCATTTTTTGTAAGCCCAGACTCCGATTCCGAGTGCCGTGATTAATATAATCAAGATGATGAAGTAATACCAACCTGAATGGTATGGTGACGTCCAATGAATGATTGGAACCTCTTGGGATAAAATTTCATCATTCAATCGCAATTGATCCTGCTCATGTAAGTAATCCTGCAATTTAAATGAGTCGTTGATCACTGACTCCGTGTTCATCAATGTAATCGAAGGGATCTCCGTTGATGAAGGGAGCTGCAATTGGTCATAGATGATGAGATGAAAGGGAATCCATTCCTGGATGGGGAACATTCCCTCATCAAACTTCGAAGCAGTCAATGAGTTCATATATCTAGGGACATCGGTTAACCCCAATAATAATACATCTGAGGAAATAAAAAGGCGAATAATAATTGCAAACAGATGTTATTATGGTCTATCAAAATACTTAGCTAACAAACGTCTGTCTCAAAAAACTCGTATAAGGCTGTATAGAACACTGATAGTCCCCGTTCTCACATACGGATCAGAGGCATGGACGCTAACGAAAACAGATGAATCCGCTCTATCCATTTTTGAAAGAAAGGTGCTACGCAAGATATTTGGAGCGGTCTGTGAGAACGGAACATGGAGGCGTAGATATAACTTCGAACTGCAGAATATCTACAAGCATACGTTTGGTGGTAAAGATATTACCACTATAATTAAGCGAAACCGCCTGCAGTGGGCAGGACATGTAGCCCGGGCCCCTGAATCGAACATGATAAAAAAGATTCTAACAGCGCAACCTGTGGGAATGAGACGACGGGGTAGACCAAAGCTGAGGTGGATGGATGGGGTAACACAAGATGCGGAAAAGATCGGATTCGGCAACTGGAAAATTCAAGCAAGGGACAGAACAGACTGGCGTAGAAAGCTTGAGAAGGTCGAGGCCCTCTAAGGGCTGTAGCACCAAGATGATGACGATGATGATGTTAATTAATTGATCATTTATTTCTCTTACCACTGGTAGAAGGTTGTGAAAAAGTATCGAAGATCTCAGTATCCCCTAAATGTATTTTCGATATTACATTTAGGAGACGATCTTCAGTGTCACTCAACTGTTTGGTAGTTGCAGGACCTCCACCAGTTTTTATTATACTAGAGTGAATTTCCCTACCTTTCCTCTTAGTATTTACTTTCCACTCGAGAAATATCTACGGGTATAAAAGTAATTATTTATATTTACTGGTGAAGGTACTTTATCGATTTCAAATATCAAAAATTCAATTTGGACTTATGCAAGGCAGGTCCACAACAGACACAATTTTTATTATTAGCCTAATGGAAACAGGGAAAGAGAAAGACTTACACTAAGTATTTCAAGGCGTCAGACATGGATTAAGTTGTTATTGCAAAAAACCGTTAAAAATGGTAATTTTTCAATATTAGACTTTTTTAAATCTAGGTCTTTGATTGGACCAATTAAAAATATTTTTATTTACCTTTTTCCACTGTTCCGCAGATTTCGGTGGTCCATTACCACGTGCATTTTCTTATTCCGAAAATTGCTGCCACAACTTATTTTTTTTACTTCGCTGGGCTTTGTTTTACTCGTCAGTAATACCCTATTTTCTTCTACAAGTGATATTAAATTTTCATATTGAAATTTGGTGGTTTTTTTTAAACGTTAAGCCATTTTTTAAACACAACTACACAACACGAAAAACAAAAATGAAATAATTGAAATGCACAAGAAGAACGCCACATGGATCGGGAAGTTTCAAATAGAATCTTGGTACCAGATGTGCGCTGAATAAGATGCGTACTTCGCTGCCTGTTATTGACGTCTGCCTTTCTTTAACTTATTTAATTTCTGTATACTGTTGTTCTTGTCGCGTAAGACAATACTTTCTTATACTTTAACGTTTTGAGAATAACATGCTTCATAACGTGCACGTTAAAAACTTAATACATCACATCTAATTGTTGGCAACACGTTATACAGGCTGTTATGATCAAACGTTATTTTAACATAACGTGTTAACATGTCATATAACGTTTTTGGTACATCACAGGGCCTATTATATCAAGTTCCAAATATGCTTTAATTTTATTACAATAAATAAAATTGTTTTTCTAACTAACTTACATCTACCTCATTCACGCAATTCTAAATGCCAAAAAGGCTTTAGTTTTGTTGTAATAAATAAATTTATTTATAACAAAATAAAACCATATAGGTATTTCTTCCTACGTTGTGGAATTTTTTTTTAGAAAAACTTACCACATATGTACCTTTTAACGTTATAAATAGAAATATTTAGAGACTATTTGGTTATTTAAAAGATTATTTAATTAAAAAAAGAATGTTTAACTAATTTATACAGCTTTCAAATAAGACGATTTGCATTTAGGGCGTTAAAGGGTCTACAACATAGGAAAAAATAAATTGTTATATTTTGTTAATTTATTTTTAACAACATTAAAGCATCTTTAGGATTAATGGATTGAAGGAAATAATTAATGGTATTTATTGCTATTTTGCAGCAAGGGTAATAATTAAACAATAAAGGGATATAATTGTGGCTAACCTATATTTACTTACTTAAAATTGATTTGCTTCAAGAATTTATATAATAATGAACGACACATATTTGGAAGATCTGGGCGGTTGTTTACTGCACTTAAAATTTTATTTAATGTAGGCATTTCATTCTTAAAAAAGAAGCTATGTGCTATCTGGCGTACAGATGATTTAACTTTTTCATCATATGTTGCAAGGATGGAAGGTCGACCGCCAATATTTTAGGACATCTTACTGTTCCTGTCTGCTTATATTCTTTTATTGTGCGGTAAATGGTTGAATTCGCAACACCTAAAATTAACACATTACTTTAGTAAGTCTTGATTTTAACAATAATTAATCTGTAAAACTAACCTGTTGCCTGTTTTATTTTTGCTACCGTGGCTGTTATTTTTAATCTAGAATTATCAATTTTGATTTGTTTATACATATTTATAATGCATTGTTTCACTTTTGAAGATAAATGACCCAAATCTAGTTTGCGTTTTTCAGGTGGAGAAGAATAATTACACTAGAGCTTGGCA
The DNA here is from genome assembly GCA_918026665.1 of Diabrotica balteata. Lineage (NCBI taxonomy): Eukaryota > Metazoa > Arthropoda > Insecta > Coleoptera > Chrysomelidae > Diabrotica > Diabrotica balteata. The sequence continues at coordinate 65,538,861 of OU898284.1, read as the reverse complement.
TTGAATCCATATTGTAGTCTTAATAACACTAATATGTCACTAAATACTTCTGAAAAGAACTGTTTTTTATATAAATACAAACGAAAAATCTAAAAATGTAAGGAATAACGCAGAAAATACAAAAAAATCGCCGATATAAATTTTGAATTTTAAAATTTCACAAATGTCATTAGTGTCAAAATGCCATAATTTAGTGGAGTGAACTTGCCTGTGATTGGACCAATTAACAAGCATTATGGCGCGGAAAATTTGAATTACTCCTCCTGGTTAAAAAACAGGCCATATATTGACATGTGGACGTAGTTATGCAAGAAGGACTCAACTCCAAAAAGTGTGTTTTTCAGGAGAGACGTTTTTGCAAAGCTCTCTATTGTAAATTACAGGTACAACTTAGAACCTCACTGAAGGTTGTACCGTGTTTGAAGGGGATAGTATTTTTATTGTTGGTACTTAAACTAATATAATATATAATAACAGCTTTGGTATTCCCAAAAAATGGTGATTGGTTCCTTATTGCATATTATACATATTAATTAATTACATTTTACAATAGGGAAATAAAAACACAAATTTCTTTAAATTATATTTTTTTTGTATTATTTGAAAACAATAATACGAAAAACTAATTAAAAAATAAAGACAAATCAAATATTATTTTATAGCTTAAATATAAAAAATAAACTGAACTAAAGTAATGAAATTTTAAAATAATTATTATGACAATACTAGTGTAATGAAAACAAAAAGCAGGATATTTTTGGTACTTAATTTTAACATAATGGAATATTTTAATCAATTTCAATTTGAAAGTCTAGCGTCCCATTGTACCCATCAATGTCGTCTTCAATTTCTTCATTAGATGATAAATTACGATAAAAGTTTTTACAATCGTTCGGAATTAAATGAAGAAATGATGCGATATCCTTAAGCTTTTCAGGCGATATTGGTTTTCCTTCTGACCAGAGACTTTTCAACAAAGATGACATGGAAGGGGGCCTGCCACAACCCCTCGTTTTTGCACATTTATTTCAACAAATTCGTTGCTGTAGTTGTTACTGACATAAATAGACAGTGGTTTATTTTTAATAATGCGGATTTGTTTAAATTTTAACCAGGTTATCTTGGTGTTTGTTGTATCTTTTTTTCTGTTGACAATAGTTTTTTCAATATCACTTGTAGACTTAAAGTCAACAGATTCCATTTTTACTACGTTTAAAATATTTCGTCTTCTAGCATTCTTTATAACATTGATATAGTCTTCAGGTGTGTAAAATCTTTGCTGAAATTTTAGGGCAGACTCGATGTCACCGAATTCACTGTCGTTTGGCAGGAAACTGTGCCCATAGTCTAAAAATTTTATAGTAATATTTTGAAGGCTAGGGTGGACCTCTAACACAGTTTTTAGCATAAGAGCTATCTTGATATTTCTATTCTGGCCACCACACGAATCACCCCATAGTGTCAAATTGGTAATATCCTTGTTAACATTAGCCATAATGTGTTTGTGTAAACAAGATGAAACTTCCTGAGCGCCCCGACCAGCTTCTCCCTTTACCCAAACATAGCAAAAGCCCTTTCCACTCATGTCACTGTGGATTCCGCAATTGTATAACATCAGTTGTCTTTTTTCTGAACTCTTGTTCTCGTTTGCAAACTTCAAATCGTCTTTCATTTGAACTTGAGCTAAGTTTGCAAGTGCCACATGTTCCTCATGAATTTCCTGATGTTTCTGTTTTTCAGTACTATTTTCAGCACCATTAATCTGTAGAATAAGTGTATCACATTGATTGCAAGTATCTTTTTTGAGTGGTTTACGTCTTAGGTTAAAGTCCTGTAGAAAAATATGTTTATACTTGCTGAAGAACACTGGGTTGCTGTACTCATTTTTATATAAATCATACATTTTCATTAGCGTAATATCAGTTGGCAAGTACAAGGAATCGGTATTGTTTCGTCGATAATGACTTCTACAAAAGGGTAGAGAAAATATAACATCGAAGCATTCTTATCCGGAGCGATATATTGATATCGCGATTACAAAAAAGTTTCTCATTCTATTAAATGTTGACCGCGCAATTTCATGCGGCATCTTATTTCTTTTGTCTGATCAGTATCTTCTGTGATCCATGCTCCAAGGTATTTGTACGAAGATATTTGTTCAATTTCTGTATTATCTAGTACTAGCTTAACTTTGATGTTTTGTGCTTTTGTAAATACCATGAACTTGGTTTTCTTCAAATTGATTTTTAGTCCATAATCGTTGCAATATATATTTAGTTGTTCAGCAAGGTGTTGCAGTTCTTCTAATATTCCTGCCAGAAGGACGGTGTCGTCAGCATATCTTATGTTATTAAGTGGCTCACCGTTAATTATAAGGCCCTCACTGATCTCGGCAAGCGCTAATTCTGAGATGGCTTCACTGTATAAATTGAATAACAAGGGTGATAAAATACACCCTTGGCGGACACCACGGCGAATCTGGATATCCTTGGTCAGTTCGTTTTCAACTTTCACTTTTGCTGTTTGATTCCAATAGAGGTTACAGATGATTCTAATGTCTCTACTGTCTATGTTTTTATTTAGTAAAATTTCTTAAAGTCGATTATGCTGCACTCTGTCAAATGCCTTCTCAAAATCAATGAAACAGGAGAAACAGGCCAATTGCAGAAATACAGAAGTCTAATAGTATAGTTAAGTCCAGTAAAATTTACCACAAAATTAAAAAGACACTGTATATACTTTCAATAATACTCCTCAACTTCTTTAATTAGGGGATATTGGAAGTTTGTAAGGGCTGCACATAGTTGAAAAATTATTGAAAATAGGATGAAACTTGCTGCAGAATATTATAGCACTTTATCCTCCTGATGGCCCTTTCCACATAAATCATAGCTTTAGCAATTTGCTGGGTTTCATACACTCTGTGAACTGTGGTGTTGATAAAAATGGTGGGATATTTTCAGACACCCCAGCAGGAAATAAGTCTTTAATTAAGAAACCCTTATCTGCCACTATCAGATCTCCAGGTATCATCTGATCTAACACTTTGCTCATCTCAACAATTTGTTTATCAGATGTAGACCCTGGATAAGGTGAGCTAACAAAGGTGATTACACCATTTGGTGCAACACCCACCAGTATTTTCCATTTCTACGGTGTTTATATGGGCTGTAGGTCAATCTTTGTTTTTCCATGCTTGTTGGAACTGTACAATAAATTTCCGTGCAATCTAAAATTATCCTGCAATTTTTAAAATTTGTAAAAGCACTAGGGAGGCAGACCTGATTCCGTAGTCTAGATCAGTGGTTCCCAACCTTTTTTCCTCGAGGACCACAAGATCTATAAGAAAACGTCTGCGGACCACATGATTTTATAACTAGGTAAATTAAATTGAGAACTAGAGAAATATATTTTAAATCCTTTAATATACATTGTATTAAGAGTAAGTAATTAGAAAAAAAACATAGTTATAGTCTTAATATAGTTATAGAAACATTATAAATCTATTGTAAAACGCTTACAAAATATGACACTAAGTCTCTCAGTGACTTCCTTGGTTTTACATTTTACTGGCCAGATCTTCGATATTTGGCTTCAAAGAGATCAAACTCAACCTGAATGGAGCATCCAATTTCAACAAACTGTTACTATGCATATATGCTATACATTTAGTGTTGAAAATGCTGTTTCACAAAGATATGTAGAATTGAAAGGAAGTAGAATTTTTAAGGCTTTTTGGCTGAGGGTTTGGTACTCATCAAGTAACTTGATCCAAAAGCTTGCAATATTGTCACATTGTATTTTGACAACTTCAAGCTAAGGATAAGAAGATATCTCAATAAGTTCTTCCTGTTCATTAAGTGTAAGATCAATATCCTTGAGTGGTAAAAAAGGATTTACCACCCACAAGTTTTTAGAACTGACAGGGCTGACTGGCAGGGAAATAGTTGTGAAAATACCCTTGAAGCGATGCTATGTAAGCCTTTACCAAAGATGACAGCTGTTCTTTATTTATATGCATACCTTCCGTTTCTATTATAAATTCAGAAAACAGATTAAACATAGCAAAAGATCCTTTCTCTACTTCAGTTTGCCATAACTTTAACTTTTGTTTGAATGCAGCAATTTTTTTCCACAGATCGAATACTGTGTGTGAGGGCCCTTGAAGACCAAGATTCAGCACATTTATAATTTCAAATATATCAGTCAAAAAAGCAAGTTTAGCCACCCATTGTCCATCCCGAAACACAGCCGCTCGTTCTGGATTGTTTTTGTCAAGGAACATACGAACCTCCTCTCCAAGTTCATAAAATCTGGCCAATACACGCCCTCGGGATAACCATCGTACTTCAGTGTGGAGGAGAAGTTTGGAATGAAGCGAGCCCATATCATCACAAAGCGTAGCAAACAATCTTGAATTAAGAACTTTGCTCCGGAATAAATTCACAGCCTTTACAACTGTAAGGAGGACTTCATTGAGTTCAGGACTCAACTGTTTGGTTGCTAGCATTTCTCTGTGAATAATGCAGTGTGTTATGTGTACTTCGGTTCCCACTTCTTTCAGTACAAACCTTTTAAGGCCTTGTTTGGAGCCTGTCATAGCAGCCGCGCCGTCAGTACACAATCCAACACAGTCTTTCCAAGATAGTTTATGCAACTTTAAATACTAATCAACAGCATTAAAAATGTCCCGACCTTTTGTATGACCTGGCAGTTCAATAGATGTCATGTATTCTTCATTTAATTTCTTTTCCTCATGATCAATATATTTTACATACACCAGTAAAATGGCTTTATTTGTAACATCGGTAGACTCATCTAATTGCAAAGAAAACCACTTAGATTGGTGAAGCTTTATTATGAGTTGGTTTTCAACATCTGCTGCCATCGATTCAACTCTTCTAGTAACTGTATTATTTGATAGAGCTATGTTTTTCATTTTTTTAACTGACTTCACCAAGTACTTCTTTAGTGGCTTCAAAAATACAGGGTAAAATTAATTCTTCTCTTATTGTAAATGTTTTTTTTTGCTTTGGCTATTTTCAATGAAATTAAAAAAGATGCTTTTAAAAAAGCCTTATCCTGAGAAGAATACTGTTTCATTACTTGTTTTGCATTTTTAAGCTGAGTTTCCTTGCGCTTGAAAAAATCCAATGGTTTTTGAACAAGTTCTTTGTGTTTTCTCTCAAAATGACGCATGAGTTTGGCCGGTTTCATAGCTTCATTGCATAAAACCTCTGAACATACAACACACTGAGGCAAATGAACATCTCCATCTTCTTTAAAAGTAAATCCATATTTTAAGTATTCTGGGCTGTACTTACGATTGGCTGGTTTTCTACTTTTAGGTTCACTTGAAACAAACCTGCCACCAACACTCGTACTAGCACTAGGTCCGGGTTCACTTTCATCATGTGCTCTTTTTAAAAACTTAAACAAATTCACTTGCTTACTCATTGCAGTCTCTCACTCTGTGCATACGGTACGTGACACTAGACACTACGACAGACAAATGGCCATGGAACTCAGGAGAAGGTAGACAATGCTGGGCGGAGGGTGCGGCTACACAGCGGTGGAGGGGAATGACCGAGCTTGAGAATGGTGGAAGCATGTGTCCCCCGCCTCGCAGTGACTATTAATAGCCTACCCTCTCCGCGCTCGCGCTGTGCCACTATCACTCCACGCCTAACATCAGAAATAAAAACAGCATTACTCATGTGGCATACTTTCAATACTTTCATAACAAACGTATCTCCGAGGATGAGTGTCTCATTATATAGCCAGTAAAAACATTGTTATAGTCGTATTGATGAAGAAAACCGTGAATTATAAGACGTACTCTGAAAGAGCCCGCGGACCACGGGTTGGGAACCGCTGCTCTAGATCGATTGTTTTCATTAAATTCGAGCATAGGTCCAGGTCATTACAATATTGGTTACTGTAGCTGTACTTCTCCTTCCGGTCGAGGAGATAAGAATACGACCGGGGCCAGAAGACCCTGCCTGTCGTAAGAGGCGACTAATGGGCGGATATGAGAGGTGGAGGGCCGTCGTTTGAGGTGTCGGGTTGGTAGAAACGCACAGAGATGCTTAGTCATCTCAGTCACCGGTCTACATTCCTAGTATCCGAGACGAGCGCCTCGTGGGACCACTCTACTCTCATTTTCCACAAGAGCCGGGTGTGGTTAAACGAGCCAGGTACGGAGGTTCCCCTGAAGCTGACACCGCGGATGGGGAACGGGTGACCCAGCGCGTAACCACACCTCGGAATGATCGAACGAGTGGTAGAGGAGCGATTCCTCGGCGGCGACCTGTCTACGTGCGAGGTGGTATTCCACCACCTGCGTGCCTTTCCGCCTCCGGGGGGAGGACTCACGGAAGGGTGGCGTGACCCGCAACACAGGTACTACGGGGGAGGTGGAGCCCCACGGTGTGCAAACATCGTGCCACCTCCATTTGGTGTCGGACTCGTAGGGGCAGTGGTATGCGCTAACGGTCGTATGCCGAAAGGCCAGGTAGACCAGGGTCCTGCCAGAATTTATTTTGGAGGGCACAAAGCAACGCTATGTAGCTGTACTTCAACCAAATCTAATGCTCAAATCTTCATGTGGGGGATTGAGCCTCAACTTCATTAGTGTCATAAACAGCTGATCTATTTTAGGAATCATTTAAACATTCCATCCAGCATAATATTTTAATTTAACGCTGTCCATTAAGTCAAAAAGAATCATGAGCAACTCATTATTAGGAATGCCCGTATACATTAATAAATGAGCATTATATTTCTTCACCATCTCATAGCTAAATCTTGCAGAACGCTTTTCAGTTAAATCAGCCACCTCTTGCCTTAGACAATAAATATCAGCATCTTGAGAAGCAGATGATGGACGTAGGAGAGAAGCATTCTGCATTCTGAGAAGACTCACTTCTTGGTCTTGTTTTGAGGATCCTAGTGGTGCGTCAGTCGAAGGTCCTGGTAGAGGTTCGGTTGAAGGTCCTGGCAAAGGTTCGGTTGAAGGTTCTGGCAGAGGTTCAGTTAGAGGATTATCCTCAAAATTGACTATCTTTTTCACAGTTCTCTTCCTTCAAAAAAACTTTTTAAAAATATATACAGATGGGTCAAAAACGGAGCTAAATACAGATTCAGCATTTTTTGTTTCAAGAATAAATTATATTGAAAAGCACAGAACCCCAAATTATTGTTCCATTTTTAGTGCTGAGTCCTTTGCCATTGAAAAGGCATTAAAATGGCGTGCAACTTAAACATGCACGAATGTGGCAATAATATCAGACTCAAAATCAATATTACTATTAGCGATCACCCACTAAATAAATTCTGAAATGCCTTAATTTTAAACATAAAAAAATTAATTATGGATCTAAGCAAAATAATGTAACTGTTTCGTTTATTTGTCCGAAAGCGCATTTTGGAGTAGAAGATAATAAAATCACAGATATAGCCGCAAAAAGTACTCTACAAACCATTATTTCAGCATTCACCCTACACTTCGAAAAAACATTCTTTATTTCAGCTTTAATTATAATAGATCATAAATGTCTCTTAATTCAAACTTCCTTCAACCAAATATCTAAATGAAAAGTCTTATTTTACCACACAAAGCACATAAAAACTAAATGAAAAAGTTATTATGACAATTTAACGTACAAACGAAATTGTTTGTAGTCAATATAAGCTCCTCCCAATTTTGTGACGTCAGACTTAGACTGTCCATACTTCTCATGATAATGACGAACTAGAAGAGTAGTAAGGCGAGATTTGTTTGGTAACAAAAACGGCTGTTTTGCTTCATCCACTGAGTACTATCATATAAAAATATTCACAACCTACTAAATGGTTTTGGAAAAGAGTTTGATAGAAAGTTTTCTTCAAAATACTTTTCCTGTGTAAATCTTACAAGAATAATCAACGAGTCTTCTAATTCTACGAAAGTCAGGAGTCCTGACCGTTTCGACCTTTTATAACGAGAGTTGTGCGCGAATCGCAACATAAAAGCCAAAATTCTTTGGATCGAGGTAAAACACGATTTATTTTTCAACAAAGAAGACAAAAAATGTTCCTCACGAGTGGAAACAAATACTAAAAAACAAAAGGAAAAATTAATGGAATATTATACAAAAACGAAGGACCTGTTAACCAGTATAATTTTGATAAGAAAACGGCCTTTAGCATTCCTCGCGAAGGCACATCTGCTGAATTATTTCGAGATTCAATATAATGCCAAGAATAATGTTGACTATGTGACGGGATATACGAAATACGATTTGAGACGAAAGTTTTGAATCTCGAGGGGAACTTTTAATACAGTGCAATAGTATTTTAGAATCTAACCAAGCATACACATTTTGAAATATTATATGCTTCCACGACTCAAACAAAGACAAACAAAACACAAACGACATAAGTTTTACCAAATGAACAGCAGCTAACAATTTTAATCGAGGTATACTGCCCTGCTAAGCTGATCTATGTATATACAATTTATGGGATAATCCACGGAAGTAATTAGTTTAAAGCTTACATGAGTTTTGATAGATAGGACAGTTCAGCTGTCAACATATCAAACTTTTATTGAACTTATAACGACACATTATTTTACATATAAAAAAAACTTAATATAGCCCTCTAATGAAAAAAAAAATTAAAATTCTCCATTTTCTTCCTCTTCAGCTGCATCGCCTACCGGTAATTCTTCCCAAGTTTCTCCTGTTGCCTGGAATTATATCTTGCAGGTTATTCAACAAATGTTGCTTTCTCTCTTGACTAATTCCTCGGTTAGATGTTCGTGAGGGTGGAATTGTCACACCAGTTTTAAATGCATCCGCAGTTAAAAAGTTGAGTTCTGTCAAATCTTCTGCGTCATATGAGTTTTTATATTTTAACGTCTTCTCGCCCCTCATAAAAATTGCGAGCGAAATATTATTGAGATAGCAGCGTGGTGTTAACTTTTGTAATTTGTATTTTGAACTTAAATCTGTCCATTTACAGAAATCTTCTAATCTCTACTGCTGCAACATCGGCCTGTTTTGTTGAATTTAGAACACATTGAATATAGTCATTAAAATCCCAAACAGTTTTGGCCCTCTTTAATGATTTTTCTACCTGGTGGTGAAAATGGTCCGCAGACTTAAAGGTGTGTCCGCGCTCAAAGTGTTTAATGGTTAATTGTTTACGGTTCGATCCTTTCTAGGCACATATCCCCCGACCTATTACAAACTTCAAAATATTTGATGTCGACATTTTTTTCACAAAACGAGACTTGGTCTTTTTCTTACTTGTTTTTAAGTACTCTTTGAATTCCAGCAAAATTGATATTACTTCTGATAATTCTAATATCATGCTTTGCTTCAAAATGGCTAATTAATTTTTTTTAAATGAACTCCGATACTCGCAGAATGGACATTTCTGAAATAAAATAAAATATATTGATACATACAATCTTGGGCTTCGAATCTTTTTAAATGGGAAATGAAATGGTGTTTATATGAGAAATGTTTTTCACAATGTTAACAATTAATTGTATAATCTTTTTCTGTTTTTTTATACTTTCCCAGAATTTTTACTTCCTCGGGGTGAAACTTTTTAAGGTGTTTTCTTAAATTGGAGACATCTGAAAAGTCTTTCAAACATAGTTCACATTTATTTACCATTCTGCTCCAAACTTTTAATTCAAGAAACAACAAAGAAACTCAGAATCAAAGCTGTATAGGGGATATAGATATAAATAAAAATATATTAATGATATTTGAATGACAAACGGTCAAGATTTAATTGGAGACCATGGAGAAAATGCCGGCGTTTGGGGTGGAGTTATTTGTGATTCCACGTGCTTTTAATCTGCTACGAACTTATACCGCCGGTATTCTCTGGGGTTTTTGAGTGGACTGTATTAGTTTAAGTGTCTATTGTACGTAAAGAATACGAGTAACTTGTAACTAACATTTATTTCTCTACGTATTATACTTAACACAAAAATACAATATACAACGGGTACAATATACAATATACGTGGTTACACAAAGTTGTTATGTTTCACAATCGCGGAGACAACTTTTCTTATTGCTAAACACTTGAGAGAGAGCCACGCGCTCTGAGAATCGCAACTAACAAACAGAAGAGAATAAACATAAATGTTTTGAAATCTTAAACCATTAGGATGCTCAATCAACGATAATAATGTATTAGTCTTACCACATCCACTTGGTCCAATAATAAGACACCGTTTTGAATCACCACCAAATAAATTACCTTGTTTTTTTTATTTTATTATCTTGTGCAACTATATCATGGTTTGTAATAGGTAGCGACAGTTGTTGTTGTTCAATCTTCATTGTATCTGGGAATGATGTGAGTATATATAGGGTATCAGATTATATATAAAAGAAAGTATAATGAGGCGAAAAAGGATTAGGTAGACATCGAACAGTTAAACGAAGAGGTTGCGGATTATTAAATTCTGTCATCAATACACTACCAGTCATCAGTACACATTCCAGGTTATTCGTATTGTGGGCCGGGGACTAAGCTAGAAAAAAGACTTGCACGTGGTAATTCAGGAATACATTTATTAGACAAAGCCTGTAAAGAACACGACATCGCATATTCCCTACATAAAGAACTTAATAAAAGGCACGAAGCTGATAAAATATTAAAGAACAAAGCTTGGGATCGAGTAAAATCCAAAGACGCTACATTTGGTGAAAAAGCAGCAGCTTGGTTAGTTACAACGACGATGAAGGGTAAACGTAAATTGGTGATGGGGTTACGTAAGATTATTAGACGTCGGTTAAATAAAAAAGGTGGATCCCTTAAAAGAAAAAGAATAAATTTGAAAAAACGTATTATTAAAACCCCCAAAAAAGGAGGTTTCCTACCTTTATTATCACCGTTAATCGGAGCTTTAAGTGCAATTGGAGGGGGTACTGCATCATTTATGAAGGCTATTAACGACTCAAAAACCAACCGTGAACAAATAGCTGAACAGAAACGTCACAATCTTGCTATGGAAAAAGAAGGTAAGGGGTTATATTTGAAACCTGCTAAAGGGTATGGGATGTATTTAAAACCGTATTCAAAAAACTAATATTTCCCCATCACCCAATAACAGATGTCGATATAAGAGAATACGCAAAATTATTAAAAATTCCATATTTTAGAGACGTTTTCATGAGAGATACCTTACCAAGTAAAATTCAAAAATATGAAAGCGGTATTATAAATATGGATTCAAATAAAGGTAAGGGCACGCACTGGACAGCTTATATGAAAGAGACCAACAATATAATATATAAAAATCGTAAAATATTTTCGAAATACAATTCAGATTTCTGCTTTATAATCTGAGCCTTCTAAAAATTGCAAGGCAAACAGACGTTGATAAAAGATGTTAAAAGAGACATGGGGAATCTAAAATTTGCATTCCACGACATGTCTTTTACAACTAAGCAGAAATCCTTAGCGAATTGTGCTTCTAGTACTCACACAGAGTAAATCCGAATAAAATGAGAAAAGGCAGCAAATATTTGATTTCACGCAAACAAATCCTATGTATCTCTTGATACGTATTTCGACCTAATAGGTCTCGTCAGAAGAGCTATTCATAGGGGTTCTCAACGTAAAAAATCAATATTTTCTGCCTTTTAAGAAGCAACAATAACATGGCTTCAATACGGACGCAATAGCGATATCTAATTACAAAAATCGTAAAATAGTTTCGAAACACAATTCAGATTTCTGCTTTATAATCTGAGCCTTCTAAAAATTGCAAGGCAAACAGACGTTGATAAAAGATGTTAAAAGAGACATGGGGAATCTAAAATTTGTATTCCACGACATGTCTTTTACAACTAAGCAGAAATCCTTAGCGAATTGTGCTTCTAGTACTCACACAGAGTAAATCCGAATAAAATGAGAAATCTAATAACCGATCACGCAGTTCAAAATTGGTTTCCATTAAAAACACATGTACTTCAGAACGCAACTCGAATAACCTGTTCAACATTTTTCCTTTTGATAGCCATCTTATCTCCGTGTGTAACAATAACTGAATATGATCACTTCCCATTTCAGAGCATAGTTTTGAAAATAAACGCGAGTTTAAGGCTCGAGATTTTATGAAATTGACTATCTGAACGGCTTCATGGAGAACATGTTTAAATTCATCGGGCATTCGCTTTGCTACCAAAGCTTCTTTGTGGATACTACAATGGGTAAAAGTACAATTTTCTGCAACCAGTTTTACTTTGGCAGTTACACCTCCGTATTTTCCTGTCATGGCTCGGGCACCATCCGAACAGAAACCAACGTATTGTTTCCAGTCTAGTCCATTTTCCACAAAAAAAAATCATTGATTTTCTTGAATATTTCATCGGCAGTAGTTCTTTCCGTTAACGCCTCACAAAATAAGTACTCTTCTTCGATTTTGGTTTGAAATATATACCGCACATAAACCATAAGCTGAGCATAGTTTGTAATATCTGTGCTCTCATCAAGTTGTATTGCAAAAAAATACTATTTTTTATCCGGTTTATCAATTTCTCTTTAACATTTAATGCCATTATTTCAATCCTACGACGTACGGTATCATTGGATAATGGTATAATACTAAGCTGTTTACCTGAATTCTCTCCAAAAATACACGTTACCATATCTTGTGCGGCAGGCAGAACTAGTTCTTCGCCGATTGTATGCGCTTTTCCACACTTCGCAATTCTTAAACTCACGAGGAAGGATGCCTCTACTGCTTTTTGGTTGCTGCCGGTAAAATTCGACATTAATTTTTTGTGCCCCTCATCTCCGTTAACTTCCGAACGAAGTAATCCTTGGATTTATTTTTCAACACTGAATGTTTTGTACTGAAGTGGCGTTTTAATAGCGAAGGTTTCATACACTGGTTAGAAAGAATTTCCGAACAGATTACACATTGGGGCCTTGGCTCATCATTTATATTCGTGAATGTAAATCCCATATTAATGTATTCAGGATCATATTTCCTAACCGCCACTTTTAGTTTTTTGAAATAATTCTTTTTGTCATCACCCTGGATAGGCTCCGACTCTGAAGTGTAGCTCTATAGACCGGGATTTTCAGATGTTCTGTTGTCTCTTTTAAGCCACTTATCCACTTTTTATATGCAAAAATTAGCACGAATCAGTAACAGCAAATTACTCGTTTCGACAAAATTAACCACAACGACTGACGGCCACGAGGAAACTAATGACCACTGATGACGTGAATCAAGGGCGGTGGCAGTTTGCCGGTATTCCAGTGTTGCCAACAATGAATAAGACATTACGCGCTTGTGTTTCCAACTCGCAGCGTTGCCATGCACCACGTAAAAGATAACATTCGTTGGTAAATTTGATTAAAATTTTTCGTTTCTTCTAGTTTATAGAGTACCACCTTAAAGTTCTTTGCGTACCACCAGTGGTACGCGTACCACAGTTTGAGTACGGCTGGTTTAAATATTAGTACTTTATTATGGTAATATATTTGTAATTCAATTATGTTGCAAATCCTTATTAGTTATTTTTGTACTCAAATTCTATACTTATAACCATATACTTACCATGAAGTTTTATTGAAATCTCTTTTTAATAACTGTATTTAAAAAGTTAAAATAAATGTCTTAATGCTGTTCTGTTTTCTCCTTTATTACATACAAAAACACAATACAAGGTTATAACAACAAATCTACTAAGTTATAAATTAGAGCTGGAGGGTTAGATAATAGAACAAGTGATTGGGTTTTACTATCTAGGCGTCGCACTATCTAGCTATGGAAAGCTTAAAACAGAAGTGGAAGATCAAGTTAATAGAGCAGAGCTGCAGGTTACCTGAATGAAACAATATGGAGAAAAAAAATATCATGAAAGAAATGAAAGGTAGGATTTACAAAACAGTCATCAGGCCTATAATGACATACGCAATAGAAACACTACCTGACACAGAGAAAACAAAAAGAATGTTAGAAACAGCAGAGATGAAAACCCTCAGAAAAATCGATGGTAGGGTACTATGGGATAGAGCTAGAAGTCTAAATGTTGAAAAGAATGCTAGAAACAGCATAGATAAAAACCCTTAGAAAAATCGATGGTAAGACACTATGGGAGAGAGCTAGAAGTACAGATATACTACGTAGATGTACGGTGGAGAACATCAAGAAATGGGGGAGAAATAGAAGAGTAGAATGAAATAATTATATGAGTCTAATAACAACAAATAGAGTAGTAAAGATGGTAAGTGACTGTCATCTAATGGGGGGATGATTAGCGGAAAGACCATGAAAACGATGGAGCGACAACTTACTGGAGGAGCATTGAAAAACGGATAGAGTCATCATCAGTTGGCGCTACAGCCCTTCGTGAGCCTTGGCCTGCTTCAAAACGTTCTTCCATCCTTCCCTATCGAGTGTCTGTCTTCTCCAGCCCCTCACTCTGTACATCGTCCAGATATCTGAGTTTAGGTCGCCCCCTTCTTCTTCTTCTTCCGACCGGCTTATTTAGCATAGTTATTTTAGTGGGATCACTCTCATCCATCCGCATAACGTGGCCCACCCACCTTAGGCGGTTTATCTTGATGGTCTTCACAATATCTGCATCACCAAAAGGTCTATAGAGTTCAAAGTTATATCGCCTTCTCCCACAGACCCTGTGCGTTTACTCCGCCAAATATGGTCCTCAATACTTTTCTTTCAAAGACTCGTAGTAACTCTTCATCTCGGGTCGTCATTGTCCATGTTTCCGATCCGTATGTGAGCACTGGGCGTATTATTGTTTTATAAAGTTTGCACTTTGTTGCTATTGACCTACTTCTCGCTCTTAGTTGAGGGCCCAGGCCGAAATAACAGCGGTTAGCCACGCATATTCTTTTTTTTATCTCGTTGGATGTGTTATTTTTGTAGTCTACCAGTGATCCTAAGTAGCAGAATTCTTCTACCATTTCTATCGTTTCGTGTTGCACCTCTAAGTTATTTTGTTGAATTCTTGATATGGCCGGCATATATTTAGTTTTCTGGATGTTAATCAGAAGTCCGATGTTTTCTGCGGCATTTTTGATACGTGTGAAAGCCTCCACTGCTTCATTTTGGGTTCTACCAATTATGACGATATCATCAGCGTATGCCATTATTTGTATACTACGGGTATATATCGTACCTTTTAAGTTTATTCCCGAATCTCTCATAACTTTTTCTAACGCTAGGTTGAACAGCGTGCACGATAGCGCATCTCCCTGGCGTAGTCCTCTGTTGGTTTTAAATGGTTTTGAAACATCCCCTTGTACGCGCACTTTACCTTCGACTTTCATCATTGTCATTTTAATTAATTCTACCAAACCTTTTGGTATTCCTAATTCGATCATCGCCGAATATAATTGGGACCTGTCAATAGTATCGTACGCTGCCTTAAAGTCTACGAAGATGTAATGGCAGTCTATGTCGTACTCCGTCGTTTTTTCTAATATTTGTCTGATAGATGATATGTGATCAATGGTAGATTTGTTTTTCAAGAAGCCTCTTTGATAGGATCCTATTATATTGTCAATATACCGTGCCAGTCGTTCGTTAAGTATCAGGGACACAATTTTGTATGCTGTATTAAGAAGGGAAATCCCTCTAAAGTTGGAGCATTCAATAACGTTTCCTTTTTTGTGTATGGGGCATATAATTCCAGTATTCCAATCTTCTGGTAACACGCGTTCTTGCCATACCTGTATTAGTAGTTTGTGAAGGAGGGTTACAAATGTTTGACTGCCACATTTAAATATTTCTGCTGGTAGGTTGTCTGCTCCGGGTGACTTGTTTCTGGCTAGAGACTGAATTGCTTTGTTTATTTCTTCCAAAGTCGGTAGTTCAGTATCCTCGTGTTCTATTTCTATATCATATCTACCTTCAGCTCTACTTTCTCCATTAAGTAGCGTACTAAAATGTTCCTGCCATCTTTCTAGTACTTCCACTCTCTCGTTTAAAAGAATTCCGTTAAGGGCCTTGACTTGGTTCGCTTGTGGTGTGAAAACTTTTCTTTTTGTGTTAACCTGTTTGTAAAATTTTCTGTATTCGTGTTCTCTATTAAGGTTTTCCATTTCTTCGAACTCTTTATTGATTTGTTGCCGCTTTTTCTGTTTGTGTTTTTGTTTTTCCTCTCGTCTTTTTACTCGATATTCTTCAACATTGCTCCTAGTCCTTCTGTTGATCATTTTCATATACGCGTCCTCATATTCCTCATCAAACCAGTTGTTTCGCTGTCCTTTGGGCACTTCACCCAGCACTTCCTCTGCGGTCTCTTTGAGCGTGGTTTTCATAAACTCCCAATTTGTGTTAAGTTCAGTGGGATATACCTCACTTCTGGGATATTCTGATATTTTGCGATCTAAGCATATTTGGAAGTTTCTTACGACTTCAGTACACTTTAATTTATCAACATTATATTTGATTATTTTTGGTTTAGTTTTATCGTTCCTGGCGTTTGATATACGTGCTCTGAGACGTCCAGCTATGAGATAGTGATCGGAGTCAATATTTGCACCTCTATAATTTCTGCAGTCCAGTATATCTGATCCATGTCTTAAATCAATCAGTACGTGGTCTATCTGATTTTGGGTCTGATGATCTGGCGATGTCCACGTCACTTTATGTATACGTTTATGTTGAAAGTATGTACTACTGATCGTCATGTTCAGAGATGCTGCGAGATTTACAAGTCTCGTCCCATTATCATTACATTCTTTGTGTATGCTGTAAGGTCCTATGGTTGGTCTGTACATCTCCTCTTGTCCTACCTTGGCATTCAAGTCTCCGATAATCAACTTAGCGTCATTATTGGGACACTGTCTATATGTTTGTTCTAGTTTCTCATAGAATTCTTCTTTTTCTGTGTCTGTTTTATCCTCAGTGGAGGCATGTGCGTTTATAAGATTGTAGTTAAAGAATGTTCCACGTATTCTTAGAACACATATTCTATGATCTATAGCGTCAAAACCTATTACTAGGTTATTAACTCTTTTGCCAACTACAAAGCCTACCCCAAAGATATGTTGAGTTTGATGGCAGCTATAATATATGGTATTCAGATTCTTCTGGAGAGTACCGGTCCCTTTCCATCGCATCTCCTGTATAGCTGTTATGTCCATATTATATTTGTTAAGAGTGTCTAAGAGACACCTCATCGCTCCTGCAGAGTACAATGTTCTCACGTTCCATGATCCAAATCGAATATCCTTTTTTCTTTTGCGAGATCGTCTACATAAGGTCCGTCCGGTTTTTGTTTTTTCAGCTTTCGTAACAATTCTTTTTTTTTCTAGGGTAGGGTTGTTAGCCCTACGCCCAACCCCCAGACTTGAAGGACCAAAAACTCTTCTGTTAGGGTTACCATACCTTAGTCTGTTTTGGTTCGCAGGTGGTATTTTATTTCCCACCTACCCGCCGATCCTGGGACCGGTTAGGGCGTTCCCCTATCCACCACCTGGGGACGCGTCCGATGGGAGACAGACACTCCACACGGGGGATAGAAACACATCTACACGAAATAAAGAAGAAGAAAATATAGCAACAACAATTTTTAGATGTTTTTTATTAAAAAACGATATAGAAAATCACAATGAATGTCATGTATACACAAAATGAAGAAGAAGAAAGTATAGAAACAACAATTTTTACATATTTTTTATTCAAAAAGAAACAATATATTTATATAAATATCTAAACACAATTAAAAATAAACTATATAGACTATATATACACAACTAAAACTAAATATTATATACAAAAATTGACTAAAACTAAATTTAATTAACAGAGTCGTCGGGGTGGGATCTGTAACAAAGAAATAGCAGAATGTAAAACTACATAAAATATCATAATGATGTATAAAATTAAAGGTGACACTTAATGAAGAAAAAATTAAAATTTCACAATAGAGAATAACGCTGGTGACCTGGCAATACCTCCTAAGTGATGTTAAACACTTTTTTCAGGAGAAACAAAGAAACTTATTAAATCGTTACTATAAGGACTTTTTTATTATTTTTTAAGTCAATGGTTTAAATAATATAAGCTATAACGTTGTTTTGAAATAAAATAGTAGAATTGTGAAATTATGTATTTATTAGGACACTTAGGATATATTGATTCTTAAATATTGTCAAATAGGATATTTTACAACACTTTATTTTGCCTATAGGAGAAAATTTTTTTTTTCAAACTTAAAAATTATTTCTTACAACTTAAAACAAAAAAAAAATAGAATAGAAACAAGTTTGTTTTAGGGTATTTTGTTAAATATGTACACATATTTTTTAAAATAATAATTCGGAACTTCAAAATTATTCATGTAAAATGCATGCGTATCTTTGGGAAGAAATGATTTTGAACTCCTGCAGATGTTGCCACTTTTCTGACTTAATTTTGCATGGTCCTTGTAACAGTTTGGGATATTCCAATATTGTTAGCATAGTTTTTGGTCAACATGGGAGTTCTTTGTATTCATCCTCATAATCTAATTTTACTTTTATAGTGCCGCATGGATCATATTGAATACTCTTGATGTCATTGATTACTGGATCATTGGTTTTTCTTCTAGGCCTAATAAGAGTATTTTAAATACTTAGAGGAGGAGAAATCTTTGAAAAATGAAGATTCCAGCAGTCGAGTTCTGTAAGGGGCAGACGTTTTTCTCGCTTCTTTCGTTACTGACTCATAATCGCTAGGCAAATGGATTTCTCTATGCTTAAAACATCTTTCTATAACGCTATGTACAGAATCACACTCCATCTGAGTGTGACCCGGCTCAAGAAATTTTTGGTATACAAAGATATTGTATCTCATAGCAAAATTTAATAGTGCATTAACTAAAACACTGTTTCTGTTCTGATATCCACATCCATCGGAGAACATCACGATTGGTGTTTTAGAATCAGTCACGCAATGCGTCTTCAAGTAACGCATAATGCAACTTGTGAATGTTGATGCTTTAATTATATTATTCTGATTTTCAGAGTGTCTCGCAAGATCTTTCCTTTTTATATGCAACTGATATTCGTCTTCGGAAATATTTCCATATTTAAACGAAAAACAAGTATTACACTGGTCTTTTTTCGGCTTGTATAGTGACAAGTTCTTTTCTTTAAACTTCTTAGAAAAACATTTCTTCCCAATTTAGTTACTTTTTTGTCGTTGCAAAAGTCATGACAGTAGACACTGTAAAGGTGAGCAATGTTTTGAAAGGTGTTTTCCAGGTACAGTTTAAGAGTATCTAGACGACAGTAAATCAGATGGAAGTTTGGGTAATGATTCAAAAAAGTTATTTAATAATCCATATCGAATCCGTATCGAATCTCCTTCTTACGTATTCCTTGGTGGTTATACTTGTAAAAGCTTCTTTACTATGTACCCCTATGTAAATTAAATAGCAGAAACATACTTCTAGTGTCGATAAAATTAAGTAATGTGTCTAAAATACCTTTAACATAAATAAATAAACACACATGTTGAATAAACAATTGAAATACTTACGCAGTTAGTATGATTTTCGCAATAAAACGTCAGACAAGTCCAAGCACGTCCGTAGCGCATAACTTTATCACACAAACCAGTTAGATAGGATAATTTGCATCTTGTTTGTTTCCTCTAGTCAGGTAGGAGATTTTTCAATAGCGATTTTTAGGCTTCCGGCTTAATCATATAAATACGAGATTTTAAACAAAGGTGTATCTTTATGCTATATGTTTAAATCTGAAAAAATCTCATTTTTGGCAAAAATGGCAGATAGGAGGTATTGCCAGGTCACCCGCGATAAACTAAATTTTCGTTGTAAAAATTTATGGAAAACTGTTTTATTATGATCCTAAAGAAGGACAGGTTGGTGTACAAAATTAAAGGTGGTACTTAATGAAGAATAAATTAAAATTCTGTAATAAATAATAAATTAAATTTTCCCTTGTAAAAATTTGTGGAAAACTGTTTTAATTATGATCGTAAAAATTAAAAGTTAAGGTAAAAAATTGGATTACTCACGGTTTACTCATCCCCCAGCATCGCAGGATATCACCACCAGCATTTTCGTTGAAAAAGTCTGTAACAAACAAAAAACATTATAAGTATTGTAATTATCATTAATAGCATTACGTAAATTTTGTTAATAAAATTGTTGCAACATATTGTAATAAAAGTTCTTACCTCTTGACCTCACTATTTTTCAAACTCTCGTTCAAATTTTCCTGGAGACGGTCCCCATGCTGCTCCAGAGCCGATACAACTCCCCCTTTGTAATTCTCACAAAATGCTTGATGGTGAGTTTCCACTTTTTTGGGGATTTGTAGGGCGCTTGCCACTACATTAATAAATGATTGCTCCGAATTAGATATTAATTTTTTTCCCAGACTTGGGTTTCCGTCAACGGTTTCTCTCTTGGTGGCGATCCCCAATCAGATACATCTAATATATCCTCGATGGAGGGTAAGTTTTCACCTGAGGGTGTTTTCTCTTCAGAGTCGGAGATCTCATCATAGTTCGCAGCCTTTTCGGCGGCATGTAAAATTTCATCTTCCTCGACAGTGGCCGCAGAGTGCACCATTTTCTTAATATCATTCTTTTTATTAGAATTTATTTTATAAATTAAGCGTTGTGCCTCGCTTATTTTTTTCGCGCTGACGAAAACAACGCTTTCCTCTGAAGGTGCACGCCGACGGCACGGCGACGTGATTGAAAACCGACTTTCACATACCGGCGACGGCGCGATTGAAGATGGAAGTAGACTTTCACCAGTAAAACATTGTACAGTATTAAACGGTTTCGCAAACTCCGGTCCACTTTCGAATAAAATTCTTTTTTTAGCCAACAACCCCGGCTCGCGACGCGCAGAACGTTGTACGGTTTTCATTGCGAAAAGAAGAGACTATTTGAAATTGCATAACTTAAACGGAGTTATATACAACAAACCGAACCCAAGCTAAGCAACGCGAAATGGTGGGTGAAACAGGATCTACACTTGCTGTAACAAAGAAAGGTGAATACTCGAAGGCGATGGTTTTCACATCAGTGTTTTTTTTTTTTTTCATATTTTTTATTTATTTTTGAGTTTTTTTCCTAATTTTTAGTCCTACACCCACCTTCCAAACACTCTAATGAATGGTCTTGACGCCAGGAATACGAATATGTTATTACTTTGAGAAAAAATTAACGCGTAAGGCGGTAAAACGCTAACAAGCGTATTTTTAGTCCTACATCACCTTTCGACCACTCTAATGAAAGGTATTAACGTCAGGAATACGAATATGTTATTATTTTTTAGAAAAAATCACGCATATAGCGGTAAAGCGGTAAAAAGCAGTAAAAAAAATATTTTTTATTACACTTTTACTTTTAACCACGCTTATAAATGCGGTAATTATCTATATTTGGGATATATTGTTAGTTTTTGTAATTATTTACTATAATAATACCATAAAACGGGTATTTCCTGTTTAAACCCGGTATTTCCAGTTTAAAACCGGTAATCAAAACAAGTTTATATTTATACCACACACTTCTTTCGGTATTCTTCATTGTCGTGTCGTACAGTCACCTAGCTTCAGTCAATAACCATGCAGTGTAACTCTTGTTTAAAAATTTTATCCAACAAAAGCAGTGTAAGTAGGCATAAACGGGAAAGTTGTCCGGAACGATTCAATAAAGGGAAAAAGGTGAAACTTAATGATGAACCAGATGTTGTTACATCCGCTAATAATTACAATTCATCCATTGTAGAAGCAACTCCCTTTAGATCTATTGTTCATCCAGTTACCACTACATCCAATGTTATCGAATGTCAAGATTGTTATAAAAACATTTCTGGGAGGACTAACAGGACATTTACGTAGTAATTCACACAAAAGTGTTATTAGTAATGATAGTGGGTTTGAGAAACTATCAATCGCGTTTAAAAATCGTATCGGTAGTTACTGTCTTTCTAGCAACAAACATCATACTGATTACTTGGAATTTTTTAATGAAATTGAAGGTAACGTTTTGAAGCTCCTACATAACTATTTACATAAATTTAAAGTGTTAACAAGTTAATTTCGAACTTTACTCTATGTACACAATACCTGAAAAAGATACTTATGATTTAAAATTATTTAATAAAATCAGATTATTACTATTTCTACTAATTTGAAACAAACATATCAAGATTTTATTAGGGAGATATTACCCAACGTTTCGGAAATACAAGAAAAGGAATCTGGATGGAGTCTTTTACAAATCCAATCATTAGAAGTTAACATTAATAAGTACAACCCTCTACGATCTTCTTCATATATCAGGTTACCACGACAAATCGAGATGAAGAAAGCAATTATTAATATAATGAATAAAGATGAAGCATGTTTTGGTTGGGCGGTAAAAGCATCAATTTTTGACCCAACAGGTAAATCCAATCTTACTACTTCTTATCCGCATTATACTAGTCTCTTAAAGTTCCATAATATAGAATTCCGTTCGAAATTCTCAGATATACCAAAATTTGAATTACTAAATAATATTTCGATTAACGTTTTTGGGATTAGTGAATGTTTTAAAAATAATATCACACAATTGGAAATCGTTGGACCGTTGTATCATACAAAATCTAAAAAAGCTACACATGTTAACTTATTACTTATTTTTGATGAGTACGGGAATAGTCATTGTTACATTAAAAATTTATCGCGGTTAATATCAAAACAAAAATCACACCATAATGGTCAGACTTTTCTATGTAATGGTTGCTTACAATTTTTCTCATCCTTAGAACGTCTTCGCAAACATAAAGACAATGATTGCAACTTTGTATATACTAAGCTTCCAACTACCAACATGATTCTCAATAAATATGGACATCTACAAAAAGAAAATATCTTACAGTTTTCCAACTTTTAGAAACAAATGCAAGTTCCGTTTGTTACATATGCTGATTTTGAAAGTATACTGCAACCGATACAATATGCAACACCTTCTGATAATTCCTCGTTTACTGTCAAAACCTATCAGCATACACCATATTTATTCGGTTTTTATGTTAAATGTTATTTTGATGACAGTTTATCACAACTTTTCATTTATCGCGGTGACAACGTGGTTGAAAAGTTTATTCAAAAACTAGAAGAAAAAGTTAACACTATTTAGATGGTACAAACCTTTATGGTTACGCTACGAGTCAATTCCTTCCGCATGGTGATTTTCGATGGTTAGGTGATGTAGAAATCACTCATTTTGATTGTTTATCTTACCGTTTTGTCCTGAAAATCTGATTCCTCCTAATAGTAAAGATCCCAAGCTTGTATTAACACATTCAGTGCCAACCAATTATTTTGGATGTTCGCCTGAGGCCGTAACTTAACATTGCTAAATAGTTGAATGTAAGAGTGTATTGAATATATTTGAAACATTGGTTTATCATTTCATAGACTAAAATAGGCTTTTGGAATAGTGTCACACGGTGTGTGCCGTCGGCCGTTCGAATAAAATTGTGTATGAAAGGCCGGTGGCACACGGTGTGCGTCGTTCATATAATACTGAAATGTTTACACTAAAATTATACAACAGACACTGAACAAAAAATTTATTTAAAAAAAAGGTATTTCACACAAAAAAAAACAAACAAAATATAAAAACACAATATCTATAATTTTTTGTGATATTCTGCAAAGCAATTTTGTAATCACAGCCCTGGTTCTCCTTCGCATGAAGAACAATAATATTGGGTACACGTTCGAATCTTTTTATTTTCTGCATTCCCTACATCTTCTCCTATGCGTTCTGTCCAACTTACTCGGTAAATGCGTAGTGTCCAACTTGCGTGTAGGCTGTAAAGATTTTTCCGATAACAACGTTTTTATAACTTGCAAACGGTAATCATAATATGTAAGTTTTACGTTTGAAGCTCTTGAATAACAGAAAACTGTTGAGAAACATAATAGACAAAAAATGTATTCCGAGCTTCTTATACCATCTCAAAGTTTTCCTCTCACTTCAATAGTATGAAAGCATTTGATCCTGGCGATCAATGCCAGACGTATTTGCGTTGTATTTAGTTATAGCCTTTGGTTTCTGTACAATGTCTCCTCTTTTTGTTTGTGTCTCTATCATTTCTTCCTCAAACTCCGTTGACAGAAATAGGACCTCTCTCTTATCTCGCCATTTACTAACTGCAATTCCCTCAAGATATTTGGTAACTATTTCGCCTTTCTTAATTTTTGCGTCAATAACGACTTTTGTATTTTGTTTTCTGCCTCTTCGGAGAGCACCGGTAACATAAGTTTTTTGATCAAGCAATTTCCGACATAAGGGAACACTATTATAAAAGTTGTCCATATATAATGAATGTCCTTTGTTCTCGAACCCTTTTATCAGTGACAATACCACTTTTTCAGTATGACCTGTACCACCAGTTTCACCTTGAGCACCACTGTATACATTGCATCGCAACATCATACCATCGGGTTCAGCTAATATATACAATTTTATGCCGAACTTGTGTCGTTTGCCTTTTAAAAATTGACGAAAAGACAGTCTTCCGCGCCACAGCATCATGGACTCATCTAATGATAACGATTTTGCAGGGTAATAGATTTCGTCCATTCGTTTATTAAAATAATCTTGAAGATTTCTGATTTTATGCAAACGATCCCCATAACCAGGATCTCCCTCTTGACGTGCATTTGTTGAAAAGTGAAGGCACCTCATAATGATCATGAATCATTTGAAAACCAGGAATAGCAAACAGTTCATCTTTTTTCCAGTAGTCTTGTAACCGATTGAGTTGTACATTTCCCATTTGGAACCACATGCCAAAAAAATCTTTAACTCTGCTAAGGAAAGTGGTTTCCAATCGGTTATTCTGGATTTAGCTGAAGCTTGCCTTAAAAAAAATTCCTCTGCGTAAATATTTGTTTGATCTACAATGTGATTTAGTAATTCATCAGTTACAAGCAAACTGAAAAAATCATATGGATTATTACTTACAGGTGGTGGTACACGAAATCCAGGTATTCCAGTGAAATCAATTGTTTTCAAATCAGGAGTGTTATTCCAGTCTGGAAATAATAATCTTGTTTGAGGAATATCATCATTGTCGTCGCTAAAAACATTGTCAGGATCATTCACAATATCAGCCTCAAATCTATCGTTGTCAGCATTATCATCCTCCTCCGACCAAGAATCATGTGATGGAGCTACTAGATCTTCCTCTGAACTTTCCCACAATGAATCTGCTAATTCTTGCAGCTGTTTACTTGACAATGGGATCTTCACATCACGGTTTCTACATACACGCTTCGAACTAGACGGTCCTGCAACGTCACCATCCATAACTATATAAAAAAACACAAAATTACGAAACCGCTAATGCACGTATATATTTTAGAATATATCTGAACGGCCAACAAAAACAGAACTGACTCTAACAAAGGCCAGAGCCATACTACTTAAGGAAAGTCACGTATGCGCTCGACGCACATGGTGCGCCGTCGGCCTGTGACGACAATAGCTGATGGCGCACGGTGTGTGCCGTCGGCAATGAAAGTGTTAACGTTGTTACCGAAAAATAAATATATTATCCATTATAGAAATTTGAAACCGTGTACTGAACAACGTTTAAAGGTAACTAAAATTCATCGAATTCTAGAATTTTCTCAATCACCGTGGTTAAAACCTTATATTGAATTAAACACAAATTTACGTAATTCTTCAAATAATGAATTTGATAAAAGTACATATAAAAATTACACAAACTCCATTTACGGGAAAACTATGGAAAACTTTGATAAGAGGGTTGCTGAAGGGTTTATTAGTATGCCGAATTTTCACTCTGTTTCAATATTTTCTGATAATTTAGTTGCAATTCAAATGAATATGCTAAAACTAATTTACGACAAACCGGTATATGTCGGTTTTTCAATTTTAGAAATATCCAAAATTCGTATGTATGATTTTTTTTACAATTACATTAAAGCTAAATATGTAGATGATGCCGCACTTTTGTATACCGACACTGATTCATTAATTTTACACATTAAAACAGAAAACGTTTACCGCGATATCAAAGAAAACCTTCATTTATTTGATACATCCAATTACCCCGCCGATAATATCTTTAATATACCAAAAACACCATCAGTGGTTGGTAAATTAAAGGATGAGTTTCAAGGTAAACCAATTACAAATTTTTGTGGTACTGGTGCCAAAGCTTATTGTGTGACATTAAGTAATAATGATAACCTTAAAAAAGCTAAGGGAATTTCCAAAAACGTTATAAATAAATCTTTAACATTTACGGATTATAAACAAGTAGTTGATAATACTAATGCAAAGATTTATCGTAAAATGTATACATTTAAGTCACATTTACATGAAATGTATACTGAATTAAAAAATAAGGTTGCTTTAACTTCCCACGATGATAAGAGATATGTTATACCCGGAACTATTAACACATTAGCGTGGGGTCATTACAAAATAGATACGTTTATACCTAACCAACAACAAAAAAATCTCGATTATTTAATCCAGCAAGCTAAACTACTTCTACCAGAAGCAGAAAATGATGGTGGGGATGAATTTTATGTAGTTAGTTTTGAAATGGATTTTTTATCGTAGTGGGGAGTTTGTTGGTGGGGTGTTTGTTTAATAACACGTTGTAAAGCTAATTCCTACAGTTCTTCTTCAGCTTTACTGCTAGTATTTACAATGTGGATGTGTTACGTTACCGAAATTGAAGTTACGGATTTAAAAAGTGGTGTTCAAAACTTACACCAACTTTTTTTCAAATCTGGAGTTTGATGCTTCTCATGAAGCAGTTTATGGTGCAGTGCGTCCATCATCTTATTCTCCAGAATTTTGTACAGAATTAGCTAAAAAATATGAAAAAGGTGCTGAAATCTGTGACTTGTATTTTAAAAACCAAATATGTTTATATGGATTTGTATCGTTACTAAAAGTTGTAAAGTTGGATGGTTATTTAATTCGAATAAAAGACTATCTTCCATCTGTTTTATACGAAAAAGAAGAAAATAACGAAGATGATACTTCCAGTAATGAAGTTATTGATAGACATTGATGGTATGGTTGAAGATGGTTCAAGTAAATCACAAACTTAATAATCTTATATTTAGACTTTATTGTATTAACGGTATAATGTATTTAATAAAAGCACTTCTGTACTAATAATAATTGTTTTATTTGCGTATTTAGCATTTATTAATATGGTGTGAGTGTAAAATGTATCTTGTTTCCACCACATATTCTATATAATGAATTTATCCAAATAAAGCTACCGTGTTTGGAACACTATTTTACTTCACTATTCTGTTTCACTATTAACCTACTTCTAGTTTTTTTCCTTATTTTACCTTATAAAAATAAAGTTATCTATTGCTAATTCTTGTTTTTACATACCTGACCTGTTTGACTTTCACTGATAATGTATATTTTTATCCTTTGTGTGTAACGTTCATTAACCCCTTAACCGATAGTTGATCCCTTGACCGATCGTTGATCCCTTGACCGATCGTTGATCCCTTGACCGGTCGTTGATTGCTTAAACGGTCGTTGACCCCTTGACCGGTTATTGACCCCTTGACCTTGACCCCTTGATCGGTCGTTGACCTTGCGGCTAGAACTCTCATTTGCCCTCTACTCTTGTTCTGCTGATCGCAAGTGGCATTGTAAGTTTTTGCTTAGGTGAACATTTTAACGAGACAAATGCTGTGTCATGGTTAGAACAATATGGTTATATCACTGCAAGTGACACTGCACACACTGATATTACTGAAATACTACAACAGTTTCAAGAAAGATATAATTTACCTGTGGATGGGAAATTAAATGAGGAAACGATGGCGTTAATGCAGAGACCAAGATGTACACAAGGAGACAATGCTTACGCTGCACATAGGAGTATTTCACGTCAAAAACCGGACAAAATTGAAAATAGTGATTTTAATCCAAACGCACCTAAAATACACGTTTCGTTACCTATAATAACCGCTTTATCGAAAGACAGACGCGCAACGTGCAACTCTCGCCCATGTTGCCACATCGCCAGTCAGAATCCAGACATCGTGCTGTACGCGTGTTTTTGATTTAAGCGATCTCGTTTGTATTTATCAGTTTTCTGTGTTAATATGGCTT
Organism: Diabrotica balteata; assembly: GCA_918026665.1. Classification (NCBI taxonomy): domain Eukaryota; kingdom Metazoa; phylum Arthropoda; class Insecta; order Coleoptera; family Chrysomelidae; genus Diabrotica; species Diabrotica balteata. The sequence continues at coordinate 65,510,702 of OU898284.1, read as the reverse complement.
CGTGTTGCAAACAACAGGAAAATAACTATTCGGACATGGATAGAGAAGGTTAGTATTATATACTTAAGTATATTTTATTATGTTACTTCTTAATTTTCTACTTGTATAGCCACCAATAAACAGCGGGTGTTTTTTTGACTCGTTTTTTAGAGAAATTTAAAATTCATTAGTGTTTTTGTTTATGTGTCGCGCTTTGTCGCCTCAAATTTTTTATGTATACATAAAATGTAGACTCTAGGGTAGTAGACACATGAATAAAAAGTCCCCCCAACGTA
>OU898284.1:65361099-65509927 GCA_918026665.1 Diabrotica balteata | reverse complement strand
CGGTGCGGCTAGAACTCTCACCCCTTACTTTACCATTGGAGGGGGTATAATAATGGTGGGGGTCGGTTGGTGGGGGGTATAACGAACGGTGCGGCTAGAACTCTCATTTGCCCTCTACTAAGATCATCTTTAATCTTTATTTCATGCTCAACCACAAAATTTTCTAAATTGGTAAACGACTGCAAGTCTTTGTTTGAAACACTATTTTTTATCATATAACATTTCTTGATAAAAGCATTTATTTTGTCGTTTACAGAAAATCGATTATGTGATTTACCTTGTAAGCTTAAGTTTAGGTCATTTAATCGATTAAATATATCTGTTAAGTAAGCTAGTGTTGTAAGCCACAATTCATCTAATAACCGATCACGCAGTTCAAAATTGGTTTCCATTAAAAACACATGTACTTCAGAACGCAACTCGAATAACCTGTTCAACATTTTTCCTTTTGATAGCCATCTTATCTCCGTGTGTAGCAATAACTGAATATGATCACTTCCCATTTCAGAGCATAGTTTTGAAAATGAACGCGAGTTTAAGGCTCGAGATTTTATGAAATTGACTATCTGAACGGCTTCATGGAGAAAATGTTTAAATTCATCGGGCATTCGCTTTGCTACCAAAGCTTCTTTGTGGATACTACAATGGGGAAAAGTACAATTTTCTGCAACCAGTTTTACTTTGGCAGTTACACCTCCGTATTTTCCTGTCAAGGCTCGGGCACCATCCGAACAGAAACCAACGCATTGTTTCCAGTCTAGTCCATTTTCCACACAAAAAATCATTGATTTTCTTGAATATTTCATCGGCAGTAGTTCGTTCCGTTAGCGCCTCACAAAATAAGTACTCTTCTTCGATTTTGGTTGAAATATATACCGCACATAAACCATAAGCTGAGCATAGTTTGTAATATCTGTGCTCTCATCAAGTTGTATTGCAAAAAAAATACTATTTTTTATCCGGTTTATCAATTTCTCTTTAACATTTAATGCCATTATTTCAATCCTATGACGTACGGTATCATTGGATAATGGTATAATACTAAGCTGTTTACCTGAATTCTCTCCAAAAATACACGTTACCATATCTTGTGCGGCAATCAGAACTAGTTCTTCGCCGATTGTATGCGCTTTTCCACTCTTCGCAATTCTTAAACTCACGAGGAAGGATGCCTCTACTGCTTTTTGGTTGCTGCCGGTGAAATTCGACATTAATTTTTTTGTGCCTCTCATCTCCGTTAACTTCCGAACGAAGTAATCCTTAGGTTTATTTTCCAACACTGAATGTTTTGTACTGAAGTGGCGTTTTAATAGCGAAGGTTTCATACACTGGTTAGAAAGAATTTCCGAACAGATTCCACATTGGGGCCTTGGCTCATCATTTATATTCGTGAATGTAAATCTCATATTAATGTATTCAGGATCATATTTCCTAACCGCCACTTTTAGTTTTTTGAAATAATTCTTTTTGTCATCACCCTGGATAGGCTCCGACTCTGAAGTGGAGCTCGATAGACCGAGATTTTCAGATGTTCTGTTGTCTCTTTTAAGCCACTTATCCATTTTTTATATGCAAAAATTAGCACGAATCAGTAACAGCAAATTACTCGTTTCGACAAAATTAACCACAACGACTGACGGCCACGAGGAAACTAATGACCACTGATGACGTGAATCAAGGGCGGTGGCAGTTTGCCGGGATTCCAGTGTTGCCAACAATGAATAAGGACATTACGCGCTTGTGTTTCCAACTCGCAGCGTTGCCATGCACCACGTAAAAGATAACATTCGTTGGTAAATTTGATTAAAATTTTTCGTTTCTTCTAGTTTATAGAGTACCACCTTAAAGTTCTTTGCGTACCACCAGTGGTACGCGTACCACAGTTTGAGTACGGCTGGTTTAAATATTAGTACTTTATTATGGTAATATATTTGTAATTCAATTATGTTGCAAATCCTTATTAGTTATTTTTGTACTCAAATTCTATACTTATAACCATATACTTACCATGAAGTTTTATTGAAATCTCTTTTTAATAACTGTATTTAAAAAGTTAAAATAAATGTCTTAATGCTTTTCTGTTTTCTCCTTTATTACATACAAAAACAAAATACATGGTTATAACAACAAATCTACTAAGTTATAAATTAGAGCTGGAGGGTTAGATAATAGAACAAGTGATTGGGTTTTACTATCTAGGCGTCGCACTATCTAGCTATGGAAAGCTTAAAACAGAAGTGGAAGATCAAGTTAATAGAGCAGAGCTGCAGGTTACCTGAATGAAACAATATGGAGAAAAAAATATCAGGAAAGAAATGAAAGGTAGGATTTACAAAACAGTCATCAGGCCAATAATGACATACGCAATAGAAACACGACCTGACACAGAGAAAACAAAAAGAATGTTAGAAACAGCAGAGATGAAAACCTTCAGAAAAATCGATGGTAGGGTACTATGGGATAGAGCTAGAAGTCTAAATGTTGAAAAGAATGCTAGAAACAGCATAGATAAAAACCCTTAGAAAAATCGATGGTAAGACACTATGGGAGAGAGCTAGAAGTACAGATATACTACGGAGATGTACGGTGGAGAACATCAAGAAATGGGGGAGAAATAGAAGAGTAGAATGGAATAATTATATGAGTCTAATAACAACAAATAGAGTAGTAAAGATGGTAAGTGACTGTCATCTAATGGGGGGATGATTAGCGGAAAGACCATGAAAACGATGGAGCGACAACTTACTGGAGGAGCATTGAAAACGGATAAAGTCATCATCAGTTGGCGCTACAGCCCTTCGTGAGCCTTGGCCTACTTCAAAACGTTCTTCCATCCTTCCCTATCGAGTGTCTGTCTTCTCCAGCCCCTCACTCTGTACATCGTCCAGATATCTGAGTTTAGGTTGCCCCTTCTTCTTCTTCCGACCGGCTTATTTAGCATAGTTATTTTAGTGGGATCACTCTCATCCATCCGCATAACGTGGCCCACCCACCTTAGGCGGTTTATCTTGATGGTCTTCACAATATCTGCATCACCAAAAAGTCTATAGAGTTCAAAGTTATATCGCCTTCTCCCACAGACCCTGTGCGTTTACTCCGCCAAATATGGTCCTCAATACTTTTCTTTCAAAGACTCGTAGTAACTCTTTATCTCGGGTCGTCATTGTCCATGTTTCCGATCCGTATGTGAGCACTGGGCGTATTATTGTTTTATAAAGTTTGCACTTTGTTGCTATTGGAACTACTTCTCGCTCTTAGTTGAGGGCCCAGGCCGAAATAACAGCGGTTAGCCACGCATATTCTTTTTTTTTATCTCGTTGGATGTGTTATTTTTGTAGTCTACCAGTGATCCTAAGTAGCAGAATTCTTCTACCATTTCTATCGTTTCGTATTGCACCTCGTAAGTTATTTTGTTGAATTCTTGATATGGCCGGCATATATTTAGTTTTCTGGATGTTAATCAGAAGTCCGATGTTTTCTGCGGCATTTTTGATACGTGTGAAAGCCTCCACTGCTTCATTTTGGGTTCTACCAATTATGACGATATCATCAGCGTATGCCATTACTTGTATACTACGGGTATATATCGTAACTTTTAAGTTTATTCCCGAATATCTCATAACTTTTTCTAACGCTAGGTTGAACAGCGTGCACGATAGCGCATCTCCCTGGCGTAGTCCTCTGTTGGTTTTAAATGGTTTTGAAACATCCCCTTGTACGCGCACTTTACCTTCGACTTTCATCATTGTCATTTTAATTAATTCTACCAAACCTTTTGGTATTCCTAATTCGATCATCGCCGAATATAATTGGGACCTGTCAATAGTATCGTACGCTGCCTTAAAGTCTACGAAGATGTAATGGCAGTCTATGTCGTACTCCGTCGTTTTTTCTAATATTTGTCTGATAGATGATATGTGATCAATGGTAGATTTGTTTTTCAAGAAGCCTCTTTGATAGGATCCTATTATATTGTCAATATACCGTGCCAGTCGTTCGTTAAGTATCAGGGACACAATTTTGTATGCTGTATTAAGAAGGGAAATCCCTCTAAAGTTGGAGCATTCAATAACGTTTCCTTTTTTGTGTATGGGGCATATAATTCCAGTATTCCAATCTTCTGGTAACACGCGTTCTTGCCATACCTGTATTAGTAGTTTGTGAAGGAGGGTTACAAATGTTTGACTGCCACATTTAAATATTTCTAATGACTTCTTGTTCTACCCTTCTAACAAGCGTTGCCGATGCGGCTTCTGCATGTTGAAGATTGGCCTGCAGGAGTCTTATTTCTCTCTTCATTGCGAAGAGATGGCTGGTTCTGGATCTGTGGACATTCCTTCTTCCATGGGTCCGACACACCCTTGGACGCTAGTCCTTATGAGTATGTCAGCTCCACCCGAAAAAGGTTGTTCCTCTTCCTGAACCTCCATATGTAGGGAGGTTTCCCCTGTTTCATTGGAACGAGTTGCTACTGGCTTTTCATTCCGTGTTTTTGTCTTCCCTACTTTGGGTCGGAACGTTAACCGTCCTACTCCGAAAAAGGGTGACATTTTTAATTTCTGGAGTTCTTCTCGAGATTCAGAATCCATTGAGAAGGTTCATAACACCCCTTTGTCTGAAGGTTTACTACCCCAGACTGTCCATAGATTTGTCCTGAGCCCAAGGTTACTTATCCTTAATCTGTTAAGGATCCTTTTGGACTCAAGACGTTCCCCATGCTCGTCCTGTACGAAGACAGTGCACGAGTGCGGCTTGGGAGTGGCTCCCCATCCACAGCCCTGAGAGATGCATTCTCCCAAGGCCTCAGGGTTGGAATCACCTCCTTTAGCCACCGAGCACTTATGTCGTCTGCACAGTTAAGTTCCAGGAAACCCGGCCTGTATGTACTCTTCAGGAAGCGAACCTGTGGTCCTGCTTCCGGACTTTTGTCATACGCACCCAAGATGGCTATTTCGACTGCCTTAAGCTTGTCTGCATCTATCTTGGCTTCCGGGAATCCTGTTAATACCACTGCAACCGTAACAGAAGCGGCAGCTTTGCTGAAAGTCACACCTTCGGTTCTTGGCCTTTTCCCTTTGCGTTGGCTTTCGGGTGGTGTGCTTCCGTCTGACCTTAGCCTTTTTGAGCCATCGATCTTCTGGGTTTGTACATTTGTCATGGCCTCTAATGGCTTTGACGGCATCTCTTTTGCCCTTTCAGCTGCCTTGAATGTAATCTTGGCCTTGTTTCACCAGCTTACTGATTTTGGCTTTAGAGACGCCAGATAGCTTTGCAGTCCTAATTTCTTTATCTGTCATGAGATCAACGTCTTCCAACGCTATTACTCTGACAGCCTTTCTGTTTCCTTGCCTATCAGCTTGGGAGATTTCTTTAGAAATTCCGGGCCTTTCGGCGTTCGGATTTTCTCCAGAAGCTCCCTGCCCTCCAGCTTTAGGAACTGTGATTTTGGCTCTGGAGTTCCCTGGCTCTTCGGCCTCGGGAACCCTTTCGCCCTGAGTTTTATCTTTATTATTTTTGTTTTTATTTAGAGATTCCATATTGATCCCACGAGTAGCTAGGGAAAGACAGTCAAACCCCTCGCAGAGCCCTGCTTGCGAGGGTAAGGTCTAAATACTATGGGGTGCGACCTGTTGCTCCAAAGGAACCGTTTGCGACACTGTCACCCCAGTGTCTTACAGCCTTCACCACGGTGTCTCACGGCTTGGCGTGGGGATTATCGACTATCTAGTCTAGATCCGCTGAGTTTAGTTTCAACAGGGCCACCACGTGAAGGGTGCAGTCAAAGATTGATTACACACCCCCAATCATTGTTGGGGGTACCCAGCGGTCTTGGGATACTTTAAGGAGGTGCAAAGTCCTGAGACTCTCCGTGCAAAACTTGTCCCCTAAGATTTGTTCTTTTTCCGCTCAGCTTTACGCCGATTAGAAGAAGAGCGCATACCCCTGCCCCTACGTAGTAAGTAAGGATATGATATGGAAATATGACTTAAATAATGAAAAGATACCCACCAATGCTGAACAATTTGTAATATATTTACTAAGGGGAATTACGAACGTAACACATGTTTTTCAAAGTAACAATGGAGATTTAATTGGTGTAAGTAGGAATCGTATATACGCAGCAGCATTTACTAGCTTAAGAATTCATACGGATAACATGGTACCTGAAGTTAATAACGCAAGAAGTATTACCGGTTTATTTCAAACAAATTCAGGAAAAAAATTTGTTTTGATGGTTCATTTATTGAATTTAATGATAAAGGTATTATCTCAAGAGGACGCATAAGTGACGTTTTTCCAGGAATACCAAATGAAATTACATCAGCATTTAATTACATTGATGGGCATATATATTTCTTAAAGAAAAACATTTATTACAAGTTAAATGAATTTACAAGAAGTGTCGTTGAAAAAGGTAGTTTTAACTGGAATTTGTTAGGGTTCCCATGTCCTGATAATGAATTAATAAAACAACTAAAATCCTTATTGTCTAAAGTAAATTTATTTTATGAATAATTAATGTATAAATGAGGGTTTGTATTGGGAAAAGGTAAATAAAAATAAAGTTTTTTTACAAACAAGTCTTTTATTAAGTCGTTATTCGTTTTATTCGTTCAATCGTAATCGCAAATCGAGTTTGTGATCGTGATCAATACAACTAAAAATACAAGAAAGCTTTTTTTTTTATTTTACAGATATATACGTACAAAATATTTTTTTTTTTACAATATTTTTACTAAAAATGATATGAATATACAGATCGCCTGTACCAAAAAGGTTTAAATTTTATTAACATCTTAATTATCTGAGAATCTTACTCTTTTATTATAATCTCCATGTAAATCCTGCTTTCAATCATATCTATCCTTAAAGTCAAAGAGTATCTCACAAAACCATTTTGACACCAGGATGATCTTTTTCTAAATATCAAATGTAAGTCTGAAGCTAAGCAACTAATATGAAAATTATCAGATTCAGCCTCTAGACATTTTTGTTTTTTTGATAAAATTAATTTAAATGCTCTGTAACACATTCGACAGAGTAGCAAATTATATTTTGGTATTTTATAATACGTAAACCATAAGCAATAGTAGTCATGCTGTGCAAAAGATTCAAAATCCTCACAATCTATAATTGCCTGACGAAGTGCAGGTGAAACATTCAATTCTAGATCATGATTCTCAAAGTCACAAACTTGAAAATGTTCATAAGGAACGGGATTAGTTTTAATTTGGCTCCATTTAATTTTACTAAATTTTTTAACTATTTTTTCAGGTAACAACCATGGTAAAGGCGATCTTTGAATAAAATTTACAATTTCGTGTGTGTTTTTTATAATAGTGCTTATACATAAATTTTGTAGACTTTCCATCTCCAAGTCTAAAAAATGAATTCAACTATGTGTTATACTATACTATAGTGACCCCAAGGTAAAGTATCAAAAGTGTTGGGGAGTAAGTACCGTTTGTCATCAAAAGGGTTTAAGGCTATTTTAGTTTGCTCAATACTGTAAACTTCATGTAATTTGGATTGTATACAACGCTGTGTTGCATAAAAAAAGTGATTCTGTTTCGACAGTTTCACGGAAATTTTTCAAACAATTCAAATAATCATCAAAGTTAATTTTCGTCTTAACAACATTCATCTTAACCCCTTTTGACTTTTTAACATATTTCTCTCCAGCCACTTTATATGTATATTGCTTTGAACGAAGACCTACGAAGTGAGTCATGATTTTTGAGTTATTCTCATCCTTCATTAGACCGGGCACTTTTTTATTTACTAAAGGAATATTCCAAAGATTCTTTGGAGGATAGTCGCTTGTATCAAATCTATGAATGTCAGTCTTAATCATTTCCTCGTATATGTCATTACATTCAGTTTCATAAATCAGTCCATCAGTATCCATATAAAGTAATTTATTTTGATTTAATGGGAATTTTTGTAACATAGTCATAATGAAATTCATATACAGTAAAATCTCCGTTAACCGAAATAATTGGGGGGAAGGGCGTTTCGGATAACAAGAATTTCGGTTAAAAATAACATTGTTTTTTTAAACATTTTTAACATTTAGTATTCTTGGTTAAAATATTGGTATTAAAAAATACTATGCGGTGATTTCGTAATGTTTTCTAATAGGTAAATACAGAATAAAGTATTAAAATTAAGGAAAATGAACAAGTTTAACATGATTTTTTAAAGAAATCTTCTATTTTCTTATACGTTATCGTTTGACAACGATGTTTTGCAGCTATATATCTCTATCGTTAATTTGCAGAACGTCGTGAGTTTGCCTCATTTCATCGTTCGACGAAACGTAAAGCAATCTGAAAAGGACAAAACTTTATACAATGACAACAAAAATTAAGAACCGACTCGTGTCCCTAATTAATTAGGCCTACTGTATCTTTCTCAGTTCTTTTCCTTAAGGCATTGAAATCTCATCGGCGGTTTCATGCTACCTGTTGTCTGTTGGGTCGTCATCTTCGTCGTCTGATACGCTCAGGTTGTCTGGATGAAGAATCATATCAATGATGACCTGGTCGATGAATTCACTTTCTAAGTCATCGGCTGCTAACCACTCACGTATCTCTTCTTAGTTAATTTCATCACATCCCGGCAAATTTTTTATTAAAGGTTTAATTTCATCTGTCGTTTCTTTACCAGTTTCTTCTTCAGGATCGTCGATCAAAATGCTATCAAAAAGTTAGTTCCAGCATTTTTCCAAAGTGGAAGATTTGTTCTTGGCCCAGAACTCAGCACACCGATAAACAACATGTTTCATTGTTGAACAATTGAGGATTTCAGGAACACTTTTGGATTCGTTCGTCCCCTGTAATAACAGATGTCTTAAGAATGCTCCTCTATAATGTCTCTCGAATGCTCCTCTATAATGTCTCTCGAATGTCTCTATTACTCCCTGGTCTAACAGCTGAATTAAGCTCGTGACATTCGGTGGCAAAATCTGACAATTATCACTATTGCATATATTTTGAGGGGGGTTGGTGCATTGTCAACAAGCAACAATGCTTTGATGGAAAGGTTTTTTTTTTATTTTAAAAAGGATTTTACACTTGGGACGAATTCATTTTCGAACCATTCTGAAAATAAAGTGGTAGACATCCATGAGCATTTTTGGCTTCTATAAAAAACTGGAAGTGCTTTTTCTTAAATATCTTTTAGAGCTTTTGGTTGTTTTGATTTCCCAACACACATAGGCATCAATCGGTAAGTGAAATTAATGGAATTGTTTATGTTTTGCGATAAAATATTACTTTTTATTGACGAAATTATTTAAACTGTCAGCCGTTTCGGTTAAACGATGTTTCAGTTAAAAAGGTTTCGGTTAAGGGAGGTTTTACTGTATGCAGATTTTAGAAAGTTCTAAGATTGCCATTCCAACATACAATGGTTTATTAAAAACAATTTCAGTTTTCTTCAATTTTACCGCCATTAATGATTTATCGAAAATGACGCGACTATGAAACTTTGGGCTAGCAATTAAATTTCGAGCACCTACGCGCCCCTCCCCTTTATTAACTAATCTCACGAGCCTATTCTTCCTCTGGTTTTCCATGGTTTTTCCGAATACAGCGTTGTTCATAAGTTTGTATAAGTTTTTCTCAAAGCTTGTTTTAGCTTGAGCCCTCAATTGTGTATTAAGTGCAATGTAACCTTTTAACCAAGCCATTTGCTTGAATCTCAATACCTTATGAATTTTAGTAAGAACTAATCCATGTGATATAGCCTGTTTTAGGTTCCTGTTGTGAATAACGTAGTTAGTTTTATTGTATAGAGTGGACAAGAGTTTAGATTGTTTGGAACCAGGAGGTTTGCAGTGTTCTACACAAAACGGTAGATCTTTATGGTAGTCATGTAAGGTTTCTGGGTAGGAGAGATCAACTTCAAGAATGTATCCCTCTTCTGCATCGTCAGGTATTGACATAACATCGATATTTGTATCAACCCAATGGAAACCGCCATATGGAAGGAATTGCGACATCGCCCAACCATATAGATTATTAACATCAAGGTATATAATACATTTAGAAGGTTTAGATGGATCGTAATTCGTCATGTATTTGTTGTTAGCCTCCCCCATACGGTTACAACACTGTGATATACCTCCACGTATACCTCGTTTATAGAATAAAAGCATATCGACATCTTGTATAGTTTCTAGGTGACATCCTGTATACTTGAGCATTGCATCCCATGTGAAACCTGGGATGGTATAATAGTGTCCTGGATGTAACCCATATGTTTTGAAGCAGGCGTCTCGAAAAGTTTCGAAAACTACAGCCAAAAGAAGTATATCTGTCTTCATGTATAAATTACTGTAATCCCAGAGTTTTCATGTTAAATTTCTCCCAAACTAATTTAGCGTGAGTATAATTTGAATCTGATATATGAGTAGAGTAGTAGAGTAGAGTAAATTTTATTTGCATAAATCTTTAAACATGATTGAGCAAATATCGTCACATTATTAATTACAAATTAAATATATATATATATATATATATATATATATATATATATATATATATATATATATATATATATATATATATTGACATCACACATTTAAAATACATTAACATTACAAATTAAATATGCTGATTAAGGAGAAGGATAGGCCAGGCACTCCGCCACAGTATAGGGCTCAATGTCAACTAGGTGTTGAAAAACCTTTCTTTTAAAAGTTCTATGGTGTGTTTCCTGTTTAATGTCAGATGGTAGACTGTTATAAAATTTAACACACGCATACAAAGGACTTCTCTCTATTATAGACAATCTGTGAAGTGGCAAATTCAAGTTAAGGCTTCTTGTACTATATTCATGATTGGGAAGCAGGTGATAAGACAAAGAAAATTTTTTAAAAAGGAACATAATACATTCAAATATATAGATGGCTGAGAAAGTGAGTATATTGAGTGACTTGAATCGGCCTCTACACGATTCTCCCGCCTTTAGTCCTAAGATCACCCGGACTGCCTTTTTTGGACTATAAAGACAGTTGAGCTATCTACTGCAGCACCCCAGAAGATTACTCCATATCGCATAACAGAATAAAAGTTTGCATAATATACTGATAGTAAAATCCCCTGGTCCAGATAGCTCTTTAACACTCTTAATGAGTAGCAGGCTCTATTCAGTTTTTTTGTTGTATTTTGTATTTGTTCCCCCCAATTCAGATTCTGGTCAATATGGATACCAAGAAATTTAACTGATCTAACAGTTTCCGTGTTTTCTGATAGAAAATTAATTGTATCTGGAAACTGTTCTCGTGACTGGCTGGTTCTAAAGTGGACAAAAACTGTCTTGTCAGTATTAAGCAACAACCGATTTCCACTGAACCACTGTTCAGCCTTGCTTAGAATTTGCTCTGCCACTGTGAGGAGTGTTTCTAAAGTTTTTTCCCAGAAAAAACACATTTGAGTCATCAGCGAAATTTACAAGGTTTGAGGAACAACTAACCACCGCATTTGGAAGGTCGTTTATGTAGATAAAAAAGAGAAAAGGCCCCAGAACGCTCCCCTGTGGTATACCTAATTTTAAATTGATCGGTTCAGAGTAAACCTTACATCCCCTTTTCTCCAGGCATACCTTTTGCGACCTATCTGTGAGAAATAATTTTATCCATTTTAATGCTGGTCCCTGTATTCCATAAAGATGTAATTTTTGTAATAAGAGAACATGATCTAGGCTATCAAAAGCCTTAGAGAGGTCCAAAAAAGCACCCAGTGTTTTCATATTTGCCTCCAGCTTTTCTAAAAATTTTTATATAAAATCATAGGTAGCTGTCTCAACAGATCTCCCTGCGAGAAAACCATGCTGTGAACTACTAAATAAGTTGTTTGTAGTAAAAAAGTTTTGTAGTCTGAAATATATTGCTCTTTCAAATATTTTTGAGAATGATGGAAGAAGGCTTATTGGTCTATAGTTCTCCATCTTAGTAACATCACCTTTTTTATGAAGTGGCTTGACAATTGCCAGTTTTAAATTTTGAGGAAATTTACCTTGCATGAAAGAAGCATTAACTATAAAAGAAAGAGGAAGAGAAATCTCTGATGAAACATAGTTTATTAAGTTGGTTGATATTTCATCATAACCAGAGCTAGCTTGTTTTTTAAGTTATTTATTACATGACTTATTTCTTTCTCTGAAACTGGAGTTAAAAACATGCAATGATTAGTTTGATCAATATTAATTTGAAAATTTTTTACATGCTTTATTTTCTTTACAGCTTCTGGCGCTGCATTTGCCATAAATTGATTTATTTCGTTAGAAAGCACTTGAGGGTCACCCTCCAAACAGAAATTACCTTGAGTTTTGGAATTACCCTTAATCTCTTTTACCAATTGCCAAGCCGTTTTAGTTTCGCTATTTTCAATTCGTTCTTTATAACAATTTTTCCGAGATTGAGTGAGTAAAGAATTGTATTTGCGTTTTTCTGTACTATAAATATCTTTATAATCAACATTATTGGTAGACAGTGTAAACAAAACATCAAGCCTAGATTTACAATGTTTTATATCATTATTTTTAAAGTACTTTTGTGATTTTTTTTATTTACTGTATTAATCTCTTTGAGTGGAAAACATTCTATAAAAAATTTCTGAAGTATACTCATAAAAGCATCCCACTGATTATCTACTTCTAATGTCTCAAAAACAGATACCCAGTCTACATAACCTAACATGAATTTAAATAAACTTTTATTCTCATTGCTAAATATTCGTTTTTTTATTATATTTGACTCAAATTCATTTAATTCAAATTTTACCTTTTGAGCAGTATGATCAGATGTATGAAGATTGAATACAAGGGAATCAAATATGTCAAGATTTGTAAAAGTATTATCTATACACGATTTTTGGTTACCTTGTATGCGTGTATAGTCTTTGATGGAAGGTTTTATATCAAAGGAGCTCAAAATCATTTTTAATGCGTCTGGCCACCTTGCACCCTCAAGCAGCATATCTAAGTTTAAATCACCAGCCAAAAAAATTATGGAGTCCTTGTCAACTAAATCACAAAGTATTTGGTCTAATTTATTCATTAAAACTTGTGGGTCTTCTGTTCGGTAGATGGATAGGATTACAATCTTCTTATTAACTCGCACCTCTGCAGCGGAACACTCAAACACAGTTCTTTATGATAAACTAGAAATATCGTCCCGGGCTTTTGCAATAAACGTGACTTTGATGTATACCGCACTGCCACCATGCTCCTGTGAACTGTTTCTGCAATATGAGGAGATCAGTTTAAAATTCCGCACATTGTAGTCCCGCAGTTGTTCTTCTGTTTTCCAGTGCTCAGTTAAACAAAGAGCAAAGCATTCATCATGATCTTCTAGGATAAAATTAATGGCATCAATACTTGTTTTAATTGATTGCGTGTTTAAGTGGATTACTGATCATTTCTTTTGGTGTGTGCCGTAGACTGTCTTTTGACACTGGGGTGCCTCTGTACATTCTGAAAATGGTTAAAAATTACACCATTCGGCCATAATTCTTGCTGCATTAAATCAGGTATTTTTAGTTCTGGAACAGTAATTTTAAATGAACTTTTGTACTTATCTGTCCTGGTTTTCTTTCTTTTAGATAGTTAAGTATTTCCTGAGCTTCCGTTTTTGGATCGAAACCTGACAGGAAAATCGCCATATGTTTTGTGGCTACACGCAGGATACTTCCAGCATTCTCATTGGTTCCCTGGAGTGGATCTTGTCGTTCAATAAATGTTGGACGAGGTGTTTTGTAAAAACCTCTTTTTTTTTGGTTTCCCATTTATCATTTTCATCTTCAATCAGTGGATGGTTGGTATCTTTAACAGTGGTAAAACCAATGGATTGTTATTGATATTTTTAGTTTTTGCAGCATTTTTTACCTCCATGGAATTTTTTGTTAACTTTTTCTCTATGCTTTCTATTTTTTCCCATAGCAGCTTATTATTTTCCTCTAGGATTTGATTTTTACTTCTTAATTCACAAATTAGTTCATTTAGCAGATGAATGATTGTATTTTCCATGCCATCTCCACTTTTTAAGTTTATATTAGAATCACAACAAATCACACGCGTTTCATCTAAAATTTGAAGTTTTCCGGCCCAATTCCGTGTCGTGCATGATTTATGGAAGGCTTTTCCACACTTCACACATATTATTGTGCTTATTTTTTAGTTTTGCAACAAGTAAACTTGGTTTTTTCGCTCTCACTCTCGCGATCATCCTTATCGGACGCCATCTTTTTATTGGTGCTGTTGAATATTGAATATTCAACAGAATGAAAAACATAAACCCTAGTCACGTCACTGGTAGATGGTAATTACTTATCTATCACTATCAATTTGTCCTAATTGCTTCAAGTTTTTGTTTGAAAGATAAAAACTAAAGCTATAAACTTTTCACTGCAGTTATTGCAATTTACAAACAAATTGTTTTTTTCACAAAAGGAAGATGATCTTCATATACCTGGTACTACCTATGCACATCTTGATATAACTTTATAATTTAATTGTTAATATTTACTTGTAAAACAACAGTTTTTTTAGGAACAATTGCTATTGACATTCTTCTAGGTTGATTGATTTTTAACTACTCCTTTTTTTTTATTTTACCTTAATCTTGTATGACCATGTTAATCAAGCGCTTTATGGAGCATTGTCACTTTGTACCCCAAAGGCGCACCAGATCAGGGAAGTATTGGGTCATCCTCACGTTTTTCTTTCCCCGGAATGGGCATCCAGCAGGAAAGTGCGAGCTAAGAAACGGAACGTTGACAACAACGGCCGGGTACTATTGCGGAAACCATACGCGGGATCTAGTTATCATCTCTCTGAACATGTCTCGCATCGCTCCAACAATAAAAATAGGTTGATTCACCCATCTCGAATATACATCATACGAAATGGCCGAACCCTGTGGAGGAGGGTTTAAATTATCGAGCATATACCGGCTATTCAAGAGCTTATACAAAACGTGGTCTTCATGGTCAACCCACTCCACAGTATGGATCAAATAATCAAAAATATCATTATGCGTAGTTCTATCTCCTTCTGGCACAAACAGGATAGCGTCACGAGCGCATCGATGACCACATCGTATAACACGCAATTTATCTATCAATAAGCTAACCTGATGATCAGTAACATCAATAGTGTAGACATGCCCGAGTTCCATAACTTTGCCCGAATACTTAAGTTTAGCATCTAACAAACTTCGAAGGCCTACTAAATGATCTCTATCTCCCTAGTTTCAAACATGTTCTACCATCCATCTAATAATAGAGTACCGGCATGTAAGTAATGTTTATTTTATTTATTTATTTGCTCATTTATTAATTTATTACAATCGAAGAGACTATTTTATAACAATTTGTGGGCCTTACCGTGTCTGTTTAACCTTTTTAAAAATTTTATACCTTTTATTCAACTTACTCATTTAAATAAAACCACAGACATGTAATATTGGCATAATTATTGTAATTTACAACACCTACTTTGTTTATCGTTATTAGACAACACCCTAATATGGGTTTTTATTATTTCAGCATTTGTTTAACTTTGTATCGAGACCTGAGGATGCTTTGCATATTGTAGAAAGCGAAACCGGTCGTCTGATAGTTAAATTAAATTGATTGTGAATAAGTCTTATTTATTATTTCTTTACCTATTTGAAATGGACTCACACAAGCAACACATTCATGATCTTACACTTATCTTCAACTACCTCCTGATTTAATACTGGAACATCAAAACATCCGGCTTGCCATCCTCGTAAAAAGTTTGCAGAAACAAACCGATTTCCATGGTAGAATCGGTTTACACAATAACTCATTAGACTTCGCGAACGTCCTACATTTTCAAGTACAGATCTCAAAAGCTCTCTTCTATCATCAAATGTCCGTCCAAAAAGTTCATGACTAATTGCAGCCGCCTCCGATGTCGCCGAACTCAAGCCTCTCCGTGCAATACTGAAAGCAGGATACATGTCCTGAATCTCTTGAGGTGTAGGAGCCCGTTCACCATACCACGTCATGACAACATTAGTTTTTCTATTTAAAGGGCTTAACGTTTCCAAATTCTTATCTCGAAGATGAATAAATTCCTTCTGAGCCAAAGCGGCAGCGTCATAAATGAGAACGGTCTTTTTAACTCCAAAGCCGCCAACCTCAAACTGATCGACATTCAATACCCCGGCAGGTGCCGCACAGCTAGCCAGGTCAACTTGGTTTTCGTCGCTCGCTACGTGAGTCATGTTTCCAAAGTCTAACAGTTTTCTTCACACTTGCTGCTGTTACCAACGTGACAAGAAAATCCTGTCTACAAGATTAAATAACCTATTTATATAATATGCTCATCGTTCAGTTTATTGTAGAATTTTTCTTTATTCGGCAGCTTTGTTTCATCCAACCGTTCAATTTTATCTAAATAATCATAGAAGAACACTCCTTTTTTAGTTAACAACTTGAACGTTTCATCATCTAAATTTGGAAATTCTTTTCTTAAAATTCCAAAATTTTCCGGCTTCAAAGTTGAAACTAAGCTATCTAATGAACTACCCATAAATCTAAAAGTATCAATGAAGCGGAAACTAATATTTGTCTTTTTATTGGATCTTTTTATTTATTTTATTGGAAAAGGCTATTGGAACCACAAATGATGTTTTATAATTTAAATTGCATCCATTGTGTGCAAAACCTCTTAAATTGCCAGTCAAATGACAATGGTCTCTTACAATTTGATCCTTCTCCAAAAATTTTCTTTTACAAATGTGACATTTCTCAGTAGCATATTTTAAACTTACTTCAACGTTCATGGGTAGAATATCTATTAATTTTGAATAAATAAATGTAGTTTTTTACTTAAAAGCTCTTTTATTATTTCAAAGGGAACTAACGTTAGAATAAAAGTCCGCGATCCAAACGATTCGTCTTTATTATGCAACAATAAACTGCACGGATGGTATTTACAGGTACACAATATTACTAGATTACGGATAATGGTTTGCAAATTAAAATATCGAATAACTCCGTCGTTAAATGTTTACGTCTTTTTCTGCCGGCGGGCGTTGCACAATATTCAACCTTTACAGTTCGGGTGCTAAAAATCGAATCCCTTTTAGGGCAGGCATGTGTGATTTGGTCTATATTTTTCCTGACTCTCTCCCCGCGGTGGCGATCTGTCTGTGGCACCTTAAGATTATGGTTTTAGTGGTATCTCGCAGTGGCGTAACTAGCAAATAAAACTATGCTAAATACTTAATATAAGAAATATTTCCTACATTCGGCCATCCTGCTAGGAATCCGATTCGGATTCTGACTCGTTCTCTACCCATGCCTTCATATATTCAGCACACGTTGATGTATTCAGGGGGCCTTCATGATATCCTGACTTTTTCACATCATATCTATCATTGGACTTAACATCTACTACCACATATGGTCCAAGATACTTCTTCCTCAGCTTGAGTCCACCACCAAACTGCGTTCTCTTAATTGCCACTAGATCTCCTTTTCTATACATTCTCGGCTTCTTCCTTCGTAAGTTATACCTGCGCTTATTGTCCTCCTGAACTTTGATTAACTGATGTCTACTCTCGTTTCTTAACATGTCTCTACCTTCATCATTTTGTTTGATGATTTCCTGCTCTATTATTTCTTTCATCCTTAGATCCTCTTTATTCTTCATCTTTGTCCCAAAAAGTACTTCGAATGGCGTAGCATCAATGCTTCTTTGATAAGTGGAATTAAAAAATTGTTGTAATTTATAAATATGCTTATACCACTTCGTCGGTTCCTCTATACTCAATTTGGTTAATACTGGGATTAACGTTCTATTGACACGTTCTACTTGCACATTGCCCCTTGGCACACCTGTCGTAATCTTAATATGCTTAATTTCTTCACCTTGACAATACTCTTCGAACTCGTTCGCTGTAAATGCGGTACCTCTATCGGATATTATTCGGAGGGGATTTCCGAAGTCCTTCTGTTGCCTCTTCATACATTCTATGACTTCTTTTGCCGTCGCTGATTTTGTAGGATAAAGCCATGCAAATTTAGAAAAATCGTCGATGATCACCAAAATGTGATTTTAGTTTTTGCTGGTTGTAGCTAAAGGTCCTAAATGATCAACATGAAATGTTTGTAAAGGTCCATCGAGTTTTAATATCGGATGTAACCAATCCTCTTTTTTACCTTCTTTTCTACTTACAAGTATACACTTAATACAATTTCTTATACAATGCTCGACTTTTTCTTTAAGGTTAGGAATATAACATTCTCTTTGAATTAACTCCTGTGTTTTTGTTACAGCAAAATGTCCTACGTCGTGTAACAGTTTAATTACTTCTGTTTGCATTCGTTTCGGAATGACTAACAATTCCTTAAGCGGCAGTTTCACATAGCAATTCACTGTTATCGCAGCGACTGTTAGGTAGGCGTGGCTTGACTGTCACCCGTTCTTTGTTGTGAATCACACCACTTCGAGCGCAGTGGATTGTTATAAGAATTACTGCGATAAGTAGAAATAATTCTAGTTTTGCTATCGCAGTAACTTATTTATAAAATAAAAATGGCGAAATCTGTAAAACGCATTGCGTTTTCGGACAAAAAACGTTTTTATTAATCGACTTATACCGCCAACATGAGTGCTTATGGACTATAAAATCACCGTTTTACAAGAATAATGTGAAGAGAAAGGATGCAATTGCAAAAAGTGCGAAAAAGATGGGTATAGATAAAGAAACCGTAAAAAAGAAGATAGCTTCTATAAGAGCAACATATCTATTGAAAAAAAAAAGAAAATCCATGATAGCCAACGAACAGGAACGAGCACAGATGATATTTACTGTCCAACAGTACTAGGATTTGAACATATGCAATTTTTAAAAGGTATTATAATTACTCGAAAAACTATTTCTAATTTGGAAACGAAACTAACACAGGAATGTTCTTTTTATTTAATATTTTTCAATTACATGTTTTTGATATACTGAAACATATAAAAATTATATATTCGTCCATTGACAGTCTGTATCTCCTTCATTAACAAAATAATCTGCAAACTCGTCTCAGATCTGCCTAGCAAAATTTTTTTAAAAATTTCCTCCCCCATGACCAATGTTTGGTAACACTTTCATTCTTGTTCTTTTTTCAAAATTTACAAGTCTCTGAGCGTAGTAATTATGTAATACACATCAACACACTATTATAGATTCTACGGTGCATAAATTAACGTCTATCGTTCTTGTAAATATACGAAATCTTCTACAAAGGATACCAAATGCGTTCTCTATAACTCTACGTGCTCTACATAATCTATAATTAAAAATTTTTTGCATTATGGACAAATTTGTAGATCGTGGATACGGCTTCATTAAATTATGGCTGAGTGCAAAAGCATCATTACCAATAATGCAATAAGGTATAGGTGTCGTCTTTTCCGATAAAGGTTCAGGTGGAGGAATTTGTAGGAAAACATTACCATTAACAACGGCATATAATGAGCTGTTTCTATATACTCCTCCATCAAAAATTCTTCCATTTCCACCACAGTCAACATAAATAAAGTTGTAATTTGCATCCACCAGTGCCAAAAGAACCAGAATGAGGAATCCTTTGTGGTTGTAGTAGTAGGATCCCTCATTCGCAGGTGCGCGCATAGCTACATGCTTGCCGTCTAAAGGGTACTTTTTTTTTCAATAATAATTTTTTCTTCAGTAATAACAAATAAGTAGTTACACGAGCTACAACTATTTTTTTATTCGGCACCATCTTCAAAAACTGACTGTTTCATTTGAACATAGGAGTAGTGAATCAGTAGATAATCACCGCTAAAAGTCACTGCTATAACAGTGAAACTGCCGCTTTACCTTCGTCATATTTAAATAGAATATTGTTTCTAATCAGAAAATCCTCGTAAGCTTCCGTAGGAAGTATTTTCTTTATTGCTTGAAAGTGGTTATCAGCTTCTTGAGCATGCATTATTCTTTCTATAAAACCTGGTTCTTGTACTACTGATGTCTCATTTATTATCATGACCTATAGGGTATCGACTGAGAGCGTCTAAATGAGCCATCCTTGTTCCCTTTCTGTGTTCCAGTTCGTATTGATAATCCTCCAGTAACAGAGCCCACCTCGCAACTCTGGTAGTTAAGTCTTTTTTATTCATAGTCTTAGTAAATGCGGAACAATCCGTTACTATCTTAAATTTGATTCCGAGTAGATAGATACGAAATTTCTTCACTGCTTCGATTATAGCCAAAACTTCTAATTCGTAACTTGTATACTTTTCCTCCGCTGGACTTGTTTTCTTGCTCATATAATAAACTGGGTGAAACTTATTATCTTCGTCTGTGTATAACTCGGTTTCTCTATCTGGGTGATAAATTTCTAAAACCGGCTGACTAAATGTGCTGACCGTGCTTTAAAAATGCACTCCTTTTGATCCAAACTCAAAGGTTTGATTTTTTCTGAGTAGATCACTTAAGGCTTTAGCTATCGTAGCATATGACGGTACAAATTTTCGAAAGTATCCAGTCAAGCCTAAAAATGAGTGAATCTGCTTAAAGTTCTTTGGTTCCTGGAATTTCTTTCATCTGATGGTTGAATTCTGCCGTCCTCAATAATATATCCTAAAAACGTTACTCTTTTCTGTAAAAATTGGCACTTTTTCTTCTTTATCTCTAAGCCGTAGTCCCTAGCTACTTCGAGTACTTGCTTTAAACGTACAACTCCTTCTTCTTCGGATTTACTTAAAACTATTATGTCATCCATATAGTAAATTGCTATGTTCTTGGATGTCAGCTGTCTAAATATGTGGCTAATAAATCTTTGAAACACTGCAGGACTATTACACAATCGGAAAGGACACCTTAAAAATTCGTATTGTCCGTCTGGGGTGACGAATCCAGTGTATTTAACGCTATCTTCCTCTATTGGTACATGCAAGAATCCATTCTTTAGGTCGATTGTGCTAAAATATTCTGCACCTTGTAACCGATCCAATACGTCTTCTATTAAAGGTAATGGAAACCTATCTTTTATTATATTCCGGTTAAGTTTTCGGTAATCACCGCAAACTCTGATCTGTCCGTCTTTCTTTTTGACAAGTACAATTGGACTTGCAAAATCGGATGTACTAGGTCGAATTATTTTTTTCTCTATCCATTCCTCAATTTGCTTACCTACTTCTTGCTTTTCTGGTATTGATAGCCTTTTTCGATTTTGGTGTATCGGTTCTTCGCTACTTAGAATTATTTTCATTTTTATATCTGTAGTCTTGATCTGTCGTGGTTCGTAATTGTCCACTAATTCTTTTATCCCCTTCTTGATATTTGGGTCTTTTATATGTTCCAGTTGTAAATTATCAACGTGTGTCGCCTCGTCAACGGCAATCCTCATTATCATATTATTTATTTCTTTTTTGCATACAATAATTCCATCATCGGTTATGGTAACCTCTGCTTGTTCTAGTATATTGTTTCCAAGAATAACTTCGACGTCTAGTGCTCCTTTTGGGATTACATGAAATAAAATAAGAAAATCTTCGCCTTGAATTTCCACTATTGTGTTAAAAGAACCTAAAGTTTTAACCTTAATTAATCCTAATCCATTTAACTCTACTATATTCTTCGTAAGAATGACGTCATCAAAGTGCTTTTCAAAAATATCTTGTCTCATTGCACTTATGTCACTTCCTGTATCAAACAATGCACGTAACGACATTCTTCCAAATTTTAAGGTCATTGAGTTTTTGTATACCACGTCAATGACATTTACCTGACCAGAAGTCGAAGGTCTATCTTCTATAGCATTGCATCGAGAAGAAACGTGTCCAAATTGGTTGCATTTGAAGCATTTCGTTCCCTTGGCTTTATCAGGACAATCTCTTGATCTGTGTCCCCGATTTCCACAATTATAACAGTGTTCTTCTTTCTTAATCCTATTCTCCGACGTTCTTCTGTCATCTTCTCTAGCTTCATTGTTTCTATAATCTCGTCATATTTCATTATTTCTGCCATCTCGTTGTACTTCATTGTTTGTCCACTTCTTTCTATTCGTTTCAGTTGTAGAGGATTTATGTGTTTTCTGTCTTTTAATGAGTTCATACAATTTAATTTTCTCCTTGAAATCTCTGAAGTTGTATGCTCCATAAAGCATAACTTTATTAACAGAGTCGTCTTGAATGCCTTCTATTGTATTATGACCTCGTCTTCTATGTTACCTCTGCTACCAATTTCCCTCATCGTCAGTACATACTCCTGTACACTTTCATCATGTTTTTTTTTCTACGCATCAGCATTTTATGTATTTCAGCACTACTTATTTTATTTTCGAATTCAGAAATAAGTCTTTTCTTCAATATTTTCCAGCCATTAATTCCTTTTTCTGACTAAATATACAGTTTCGCAATTCCTTTTAGGGATCGTTTGGCAAAAATTAGCATTTGCAAATCATTCCATCCCATTAACTCAGAAATTTCTTCGAAGTCAGTAATCCATTTTCTTACCGGATAATCGTCTTTTCCGTCGAAGGGTCTTATGCTGTCTTCTACGTCTTTAAAAGTCAAAGCAAAAGATTTTGTTTTGATTTTGAAGCAAGATTTTGTTTTTTTCTTCGTCTTTAAAGCGATCGTTGGCCTACTTTCAGTATCGTTCTCGTATTCATTATCGTCTTCGTCGTCGAAACCGTCTTTATCTTCATCAGAAGCTTCTTTATCGTCATCTGCGTCGTCGTAATCATCGCCATCTTGGTCATTCTGGTCATCTACATTTAATTTATTCAAAAACGAACAAATACGTTCAATTACATCGTCATTTGCACCCGAATAATCCAGATCCAATACGTTACAGACTGCAACTAAGTCTGGCACATCTAGTTTCTGTTTTACGTCGTTTATCTTATCAGCATATTTGCTGGCATTTTTATCCCTGAAAAATTCCGCAAATTCCTTCTTGTTTGTCGCGACCACCCCTTCGTCTCTATATGCTATAATGTGCAATGCCTTAACAGCTTTATATGTCGAATTTTTAATATTATGACTAATTTTTTGAAAATCGGTAAGAGTTTTTTGTTTAGACTGCATTTTAAAAAATTTATATCAAAGTTATTTAAAAGAAAATTAAAAAAAAATTAAAAAGTTAAACGCTTAGATTATTTTTCTGAGTGTAGTCTAAATTATTATTACGTGAACGAGGTTGTGGTCGCTTTTAATTCGCAAATCTTATCTCTTTGTATTATTATAATAATATAATAAGCACAATAATATCTGAAAATAAAACAAAATATCCTACTACAAGACTTTGATTTTAACATTCAAATTAAAATATTATTATAGAGTCAATTATCAACTATCATTATTAAAAAGTCCTCACATCAACAGAAAAAAGTTAAATCAATAAATATTTGCATATATTTTAAAAGTTCTTTTCTAAGTTCATGATCGAAAAATAATCTTCGCACGATCTATTAAAGGAACAAAGTCACCTGATCATTTCTCATCATCCAGTGGGTCCAAACTACTCCAAACATCCATAAACCATAAATTAATCTTATCGTAGTCGTCGTCTGCAAACAGCCATTCGTTGTCAGTCGTCACTATTACAGCCAGCCTCTTATCTTATACTTGATGATTAGCATATGTTACAAAAGTCACGTCTCACATCGTTGATTCGATTTTCTTTAGCCGAAAACTGCACTGTCTTATTGCCCGTATCTTGCATCCATAATTCGCGGCACAAATAAACGTTACTGTCTCTTTCGAAATAATCCCGGACAGGCCCCCAAAAATGTAGTTTTTTACTTAAAAGTTCTTTTATTATTTCAAAGGGAACTAACGTTAGAATAAAAGTCCGCGATCCAAACGATACGTCTTTATTATACAACAATAAACTGCACGGATGGTATTTACAGGTACACAATATTACTAGATTACGGATAATGGTTTGCAAATTAAAATATCGAATAACTCCGTCGTTAAATGTTTACGTCTTTTTCTGCCGGCGCGGCGGGCGTTGCACAATATTCAACCTTTACAGTTCGGGTGCTAAAAATCGAATCCCTTTTAGGGTAGGCATGTGCGATTTGGTCTATATTTTTCCTGCCTCTCTCCCCGCGGTGGCAACCTGTCTGTGGCACCTTAAGATTATGGTTTTAGTGGTATCTCGCAGTGGCGTAACTAGCAAATAAAACTGCTAAATACTTAATATAAGAAATATTTCCTACATAAATTCAGATAAGTTGTCAATTTCACGCGAAAACCATGACATACAATCCAAACCCACATGGCTTTTATAGAATGATAAATTATCATCATAATTACACTTAAAATATAATCCGGCACTGTACGCTGTCTGTCTTTGATATGGATATGTTGACGTAGTTGATGGTGTTGAGTGGGATACGCGAAGAGGAACGAGCAGTGATTCAAAATCTGCGTATACTATGAACGGCAATTTTTCTTGGTCAACAAAGTTTTTAAATTTAACATATGGTTCTTTGGTGAAACTTATTTTGCAGTCATCTATCTTTTCGCAGTAGATGCTATGAGCATCCAACTTTTCTTTTGTATAAAAATAATTAAGACATCTATCATATATATATTATATTTTTTCCCATTGTGTTTAGAAAGTTGTGAATTGACAAGTTTAACTAAATCTTTTATCCAAATATAGTGAAAATGTATTATATCTTCATCATGTCCATCACTCCATTGTTCGATGCTGTCCGCTTTATTATTAAAATAATATTTATTTTAAACTATTAACAGATTGACATGTTATTCTCGTTTTTGTTTAGTTAATCTCACAGGAAGCACAGAAACATTGAAATGCTCGTCTTTAACATTTAACTCGAAAACATTAACGGAAATATTTTTATTATTTTTTTCAAAGAAAGGAATTTGATTTAGAGTTACTGAAAATGTAAGACCTTTTAAATTAAGGACATTGGTGTAATGGGGGTATGAACTAGTTTTGCTAGTGTTTATGTTAACTGAATATAGTGCTGATACAATGGCCCATGCAAAACAAGCCTGATCGTTATTCATAATATTGATACAAGCACGTTTTCGGGCAGCTTTAGGATGCAATTGAATATACGATGAGGCTCCTTTAGCCATTTCAAACTTATTAATGTTTATTTCTAAAGATATAATTTTATTCAGTGCCCAACCACTTTGAAATTCCTCAAATTCAGATAAATCATTCAAAACAACATTTTTAACGTAAACTTCAAACCAATATTTTAAATCGGTAGTCACATCAATAACTTTATTTTTAGTTTGAAAATATTTTCGTTCTAAAATTTCCACCTCTTCAGCTTTTTTGATAAATTCCCCACAAAATGTAGTATTTACTTTTAGCATGCTCATTCTGTTTCAAGTTGTGTGCAATTTTTTTTTCAAATAGTTTAAAAGCATCAGCAAAAAACTGTAAAATATCTTTATGCTCTTTATTAATAATTATTCCTGTTTGTACTCTACTTTGAAAAATTGATACTATATTTCTCCAAACAACCTTTGCTTTATTTGTACGTCTATTATTTAACCCACCGCCCGCAACAGAATTTAAATTTTGAATTATAATTAGAAATCTTTTGAGGATTCCTACATTGGTTTGAAGTTTTCGTAGCGTCCCTATGCTTAAATCGCCATCCTTAATAGCTAAACTGCATAAACATATATGTTTTTTAACCTGTTTTACCCAATTTTTTGATTCTCCAAACAACGCTTTTTTAAAGAAAGTAATTTTTCAGTTTTATCAAATTTTTTAATAATCTCACTACTAAGAAGAGCGATTTCCTCAGAATTCATTTTTCAAAATTTTGGATATAAAAAAATCTACTTACAGTTTTTCTTAAATTTCACTTATTTCAAATGACGCCGCCGGATTAAGCTTGCCCGTGCTCACCAGTCCTCTGAAGATGACAGCGTACTTTTGAGTCTTCAACTCATCTATATAGGGGATGTAGGCCTCGGTAAGCCGCTTCGGTAGGAATACCACAGCTTCCTCTAGTTCCTGAAGAACTGATTGTCCAAATGCTGTATTGCAGATTTTAGAGTTTATTATTTTATACGGTTTGCCAACTTGTAATTGCTGTAGCTTTTTAATCGGCTTCGCCCCCTTCTGGCTAACAGAAACTTTGTTTAGTTTGCTTAAATCCATCTGAAATAATTGTGAATGTAAGTTCATTTGCCGCAGTGCAGATTCTATTATTACAATAAGATATTGAAATGATATCTGAGGCTACAAAATCATACAATAGGATGCATTACGTACGAGTCTCTAATGTTCGTAAAATAAGGTAAACGGGGACCTGAACGCAAAATACACTCATACCTACAGAACATGCATAAGAATACCGACAAATACTATGCTACAGTACAATATAAAAGAAAGCAAAAGACTTTTGAACAAAAGTAGCAAATAATTAATGTGATTGTGTCTATTAAACATTAAAATGGTGAAAAAGCAGAACCGCAAACTCATACAATAGGATGCATTACGTACGAGTCTTTAATGTTCGTAGAATAAGATAAACGGGGACCTGAACGCAAAATACACTCATACCTACAGAACATGCATAAGAATACCGACAAATACTATGCTACAGTAAAATATAAAAGAAAGCCAAAGACTTTTGAACAAAAGTAGCAAATAATTAATGTGATTAGGTCTATTAAACATTAAAATGGCGGAAAAGAAGAATCTACAAACTTATACAATAGGATGCATTACGTACGAGTCTCTAAAATTCGCATAATAAGGTAAACGGGGACCTGAACGCAAAATATACACAACAAGACTAGAAACGATGCACTTACCAGAATTTAAAAAGAATACCGAAAAATACAGTAAAATATAAAAGGAAGCAAACGACTTTTGAACAAAAGTAGCAAATAATTAATGCGATTGTGTCTATTGCAGGTCTTTGAGATTGACAAAACGTCCGCCAAATACACTAATAAATTCAGAATATACACGACAAGACTAGAAACGAAACACTTATCGAAATTTAAAAAAGAATACCGAAAAATACAGTAAAATATAAAAGAAAGCAAACGACTTTGGAATAAAAGTAGCAAATAATTAATGCGATTGTGTCTATTGTAGGTCTTTGAGATTGACAAAACGAACGCAAAATACACTCAAAAATTCAGAATATACACAACAAGACTATAAAACGAAGCACTTATCGAAATTTAAAAAAGAATACCGAAAATAGAGTAAAATATAAAAGAAAGCAAAAGACTTTTGAACAAAAGTAGCAAATAATTAATGCGATTGTGTCTATTGCAGGTCCTTGAGATTGAAAAAACATTAAAATGGTGAAAAAAGCGGAAACTACAAAATCATACAATAGGATGCATTACGTATGAGTCTCAAACTTCGTAAAATAAGGTAAACGGGGACCTGAACGAAAAATACACTCATAAATTCAGAATATACACAGCAAGACTAGAAGCGGAGCACTTATCGAAATTTAAAAAAGAATACCGAAAAATACAAAAGAAGGCAAAAGACTTTTAAACAAAAGTAGCAAATAATTAAATAAAAAAATATTTACTTAAGGTTTTTAGTTGTATTGATCACA
The DNA here is from genome assembly GCA_918026665.1 of Diabrotica balteata. Lineage (NCBI taxonomy): Eukaryota > Metazoa > Arthropoda > Insecta > Coleoptera > Chrysomelidae > Diabrotica > Diabrotica balteata. The sequence continues at coordinate 65,482,325 of OU898284.1, read as the reverse complement.
ATCACAAAACACTTTCTGACTGTCTTAACGGAAACTCAATGAAAGAGCTATCCTCGATTTCTCTTTAAATAGTAAGTTAATCAGCTATTATAATTTACATACACGTAGCACGTACGGGATATGCAAATTATGTCTGTAATTTGAAGTATTATTGCGTCAGCCTATCTACATCGCAATAATAAACAGTCGTTATTATTCTACTTGTGTAATCTGATTATTAGAAGTGAAACGAAGGTTTATCTGGTTCGCGATATAAAAATTGTAAAACATTCTTTTATTTAAATAAACAGTCGTTATTATTATACTTGGGCAATCTTGTTATTAGAAGTGTATATATATTATCATATATAGAAACGAAGGAGTTCGCAATATAAAAATTGTTAAACATTCATTTATTTATATATATGAATAAGATGAAATTTTATTTTAAACAAAATTTAAAGTTTGATTTTTTTGTCTTGCTAATAACAGATATATACGACGTATCTACATTGCCTAATTTCCCCCATTTATCATATTATGTTACTAAACCAAATTTAACTTAAAGATGCAGTAGCAGTAAACAAACCAAGACACATTATCAACATTATGAATATTACGAGGAGCAATCCCAAATCATGATTTACAATGTATAAACGTACATAATATCCACCTCATAAACTATATAAATAGACATCGTATACGAAACTCAAGTATTAACAGCAGACCATATCATTTAGTAGTCCTTGTACGCGGAAGAATTGCTATAACTTAGTTGGACCACTGTTGTTCTAGTGATAATATTTTAGCCAGGGCGTGCGTCAGGGAATTATAGTGCTTGAATTTATTCATTTATAGTTATAATAAATGTTATAATTTATATTTTATGATCAGAAGAATAACAAAGATAAAATCAAATTAATAAATGTTACAATAAGGTTTTCCAACAACATAATAATGTGAATTCGTTATTTTAATGCATTGAATTAATAAAATTAAATTAAAAATGTAATATCTAATGGCGGTTTCCCACCAAACGGACAACATAAAAACAGAACACAAACTCGTGTCCAATAAAACAAAATAGCAACTTTTCACAAACGTTTTAAAGACTAGCGTGTTTTGAAACAGTTCGTTTTATTTTTCGAGTCACGAGTTTTTGAAACTCGAGTCTGTTTAGTGGAAACGGTCAGTTGTGTATTATTAATGGACTACCTCATCTCTGAAGTCACAATGGGCGGGGCTTCGAAAACCTTTCTAAACATTTCTTCACTAAATACAAGATAGAGCTGCAGTAAGTATAAATAAACCGTCAACAGTATGAATGTTACGAGGGGCACTCTCAAATCATGATTTTAACGATGTATAAACCTATATTTTCCTGTATTATGAAATACATATGAAAATATGAAGTAGACATCGTAGCATAAGTTGCGGCCGACCGTATGATTTATAGTCATTATATTTATAGTGATTATTGACTCAAGCAAGGCCTCTGGTTGAGTTCAAAATAAACAACTGATTGAATCCTAACATGCAACATAGAAAATGAAAGGAGAGGGGATAACGATTATATTAAGATAGACAAAACAAACAAGATGACTACCAAAACGGCACTACACAGCATTTTCGTTATTAATGGACGTATAGTTACATACGAGATATCATAGGACGCTATGGACGAAAATAGATTTATTATAAGACAAATTTTGATTTATTGAATCAAGGAAGGCCTCTGACTGAGTTCAAAATAAACAACTGATTGAATGCTAACATTCAGCATAGAAAATGAAAGGTAAGGAGATAAAGATTATATTACGATAGACAAAACAAACAAGACGACTACCAAAAGGGCACTACACAGCATGTTCGTTATTAATGGACGTATAGTTACATACGAGATATCATTGGGCACGATGGATGAACATAAATTTACTATAAAACAAATTTTGATTTATTGACTTCAAGAAGGCCTCTGGTTGACTAAAAAATAAACAACTGATCGAATCCTAACATGCGACATAGCAAATGAAAAGGGACGATATAACGAATCTATTAAGATATGTAATTGATTTTCTATCTTAATATATTCGTTATATCCTTCCCTTTCATTTACTATGTCGCATGTGAGGATTCGATCAATTGTTTATCTTGTACTCAGTCAGAGCTTTTTCATCCGTAGTGCACTATGATATCTCGTATGAAAGTATACATCCATTAATAACGAAGATGATTCGTAGTGCCCTTTTGGGTCGCTCTGTTTGATTTTTCTTTCCTTAAGTAATTGTTATAGCTCCCCTTTCATTTTCTATATCGCGTGATAGTATTTAATCAGTTGTTTATTTTGTACTCAGCCAGAAGCCTTCTTTTTCAATCAATCAAAATTTGGCATACGGTTTTGCTTTCGTATTAAATTATTAAAACAATATGTACAATTACACGTGAATTTTATTGTTTTTCAAATAAAAACTGAAAACATAATAATAAGTTACTACTTTTGATTCGAACTAACACACAATTTACTTTAAAAAATAAGTGTATTTGATGTTTCGATTTCGATCATTTAAGTGTCAAAACAACGTTGCAATTACTGCTAAGTTTCTTTTTATTTTATAGTAGGGACGTTTATTTTGAATTTCCTGGAAAATAATACTAACATTGTATATTTTATCTTCTTTGTTCATAGTAAACAAATCTTTAATTGTACATACTGTTGTATTAATTTGATAGGAAATAGGAAATATAAAAGCAAAACCGCACGCCTATGGAGTCTTACGTAGCATAGCCTGGTTTTGTTTACTTTTACTGCACGTCGAATTTGAATCAACTGTAAATATCTACACACCACCTATGCCGGCAAATTATTGCAACAAACACGTATTTTCTACTTCTCACCCCTAGTTTTCAACCCTATTACGACAGGGTGTATTTCTTCTATACTTAAACTTCTTGTACATCACCCCCTACATCCCAGAGGCTTCTTCTACGCCGCTTACCTAGCCATTAAACTGTCCGCCATCTTGGATCTCAAATTCTCATATCTCCTCTACTTCTATGCCTAACCTTAAACTATTGGTATTGACATAAAGAATCGAAACGATTTTGCCAGGTTGTTACGGGGAGCGGTAAAGGTAATTTCGATACCGCATGCTACCAAATTATCGTTTCAAAACGATGCATACTGGTTGCTAGGCAACGTGACGTCACTAAAATAGAATTCTATTTTGCGTGCTCCCAGTACTGGAGTTTCATATTGTGGCTTAAATAATTCCGCACTAAATAGTTTTATTTTATAAAATTGTTCCAAAACATTTTTTTCAACCCTCGTATCCACGTCTGGTACAGAAAGCATATTACCAATAATATGTGTGTGATGTTTTAAGAATTCTTCACAAATTAAACCTAATTTTAAATAAAGGTCGGATGGAAATATCTGAAAGAGCCTTAAAACCTATATCGAAAATTACCTGAATGTCATTTAAAGCTGTTTTTCTTAAAAAATTGAGTTTTTTAATCTCTTCCAGTTTTTCCATTTTAAATCTCTAACAAATTGCAATAATATTATACTCACGAAAATGTACAAGACTGTGCTTAAACACCCCGAAATCAACGATTTGAAATTCGATACTTTATTAAACGTCCTTCAGACAAATGAAGGATGGAAAGACACCGGGACTTGATGAAATTCCTGCAGAACTGCTGAAGCTATTAGATGCAGAACAAATAAAAATAATAACTAATATATTTAATTAAATATACAAGGCAGGAAAAATACCAGTAGAGTGGCTCAAATCGGAGCTCGTACCATTGCCCAAAAAACCAGGAGCAAAAGTTTGTGAAGATTATAGGACAATAAGCATAATGAGCCATCTGCTGAATCTGTTTTTAAAGGTCATCCCCAAAAGAATTTACCGGAAATGCGAGAAACAAATTGCGCCCAATCAGTTTGGATTTGTGAACGCTGTTGGCACTAGGGAAGCTTTATTTAGCGTGCAGATCTTGTTTCAGAAATGTCGAGATGTCAGCTGTAATGTTTTTGCATGCCTGATTGACTACAAGAAGGCTTTCGATAGAATCAGGCACGAAGAAATGATGGAAGTGCTGAAGAGGACAGGGATTGATGGAAGAGACTTAAAAATTATAGCTTATCTGTATTGGAATCAATCAGCGGTACTCCGAATAGATGGAGAATATACAGATCAGGTCAAAATCTTAAGGAGAGTGAGACAGGGGTGCATAATTTCACCACTGATATTCAATCTGTACTCGGAGCACATTTTTGAAGAGGCCCTAAAAGATATTGATGACGGCATCTCAATAAATGGAGTTAAGCTCAATAACCTGCGGTATGCAGATGATACAATAGTGTTTTCCAATACCATAGAAGGTCTGCAAAACTTAATGAACAGAATAACGGAAACACGTAGAACATATGGACTGGATATAAACACCAGCAAAACCAAGCTAATGATCATCAGCAAGCAAAACATAACTGGAACAAATCTGTATGTGAACCAAATGAAAATTGAACGTGTCTCACAATACAATTACTTGGGAACTATAATCAATGAGTCGTGGGACAATACCCAAGAGATTAAATGTCGCGTCGGAAAGGCCAAAAGTATATTCTTGACTATAATCTGTGTTCAAAAGCCATGACCTCACCCTGAAAACAAAAATAAGGCCCCTTAAATGTTACGTGTACTCAGTGCTTCTGTATGGAGTAGAAACGTGGACATTGAAGGCGAAAATTCTATCAAAACTTCAGGCTTTTGAATTATGGTTATACAGAAGAATTCTGAAGATACCATGGACAGACAAAGTCACCAATGAAGAAGTACTGCGGAGGATGAACACAACCGCGGATTTGGTCAACCTTGTGAAGAGCCGTAAGCTGGAGTACTTGGGACATATAATGAGAAATCAAGGCAGATACGAGCTACTCCAATGCATTTTGCAGGGTAAAATTGAAGGAAAAAGAGCCCCAGGACGAAGTAGAATATCCTGGCTTGCTAACCTGAGAGCATGGTATAGAAGGACTTCAACACAGCTATTTCGTATAGCGACCAACAAAATCATCATAGCCAGAATGATCGCCGGCGTTCGGAACGGACAAGCGCACCCTAAGAAGATTAAAACGGCTATAATCCCCATTTAAAAACTCCCATAAATATCTAAATATTTAAAAGCTCATAAATTATTCTCATTATCTCATACAATAACCCTCAAAATGATAAAAAATACGACACTAGACGAAACCAATCATTCAAATTATTTTGAATTTTTATATAACAAAAATATTTTTTCGACAAATGAGTTCAAATCCTGCTAGATAGGCCAATGTGGCGAATTAAAGAAAACATGAGCTATTACGAGAATTAATAGTAATTATATTAACACCAACTATTCCTTCGATAGCCCTGCAAGATAAATGAACTTTGACTCATAGATGCAAATAATTTTCAAAATTTAAATGGTTCCAATAAACAATCAAAAACAATTCAGGTTCAGGTAAAACTATGTGGACTTATCGCTAATTACCATGGTATACACTACTTTACAAAATAACAAACAAAACGACTTCAATATGAGTGCCTCGGTTCACGTTCACGGTTGGGTTGCGTCCTTTTCTCTCAACGACTTACGCTCTTGTGTCTTAGCGGGATGTATGCCCGAGACTCAGCGGTACTATAAGGATAGTAGGAGAAAAGGGGAGAACAAATGTATTGATTAATTCATACAATCATATTTGAATTTAAACAGCTGCTACATTGAGTATTCCATAAAATACTTCTAACGGCCATCTTCGAGTATTTCTAGTCACACTATATGACGAAATCATTTTGTCGACAATATCAACACCACACTTTGTGGCTTTGTACAAAGTAATTATTTCTGGCTTTTCAGCATCACATGTACTTGTATCTATTACACCTTCTCGATGAAAAGAAGATATCATCAGAACATTTTATCACTCCAATTTGGGGTATCTATAGTAATATACTGAAAACATATAACTGAAAATAAACAATGATGGGAAACAAAGAAAAATCTGAAATGCTTTATACACTATATTGTAATCTTAATTTACTTATAGCCCCAAAACCATATATGTGTATATACCACAACCAATATTAAAATATATCCCCCAAAAATATATATTTACAAAACAGTTACCTAAAACTGTGACCCAAAATATAATTATGTACAAAAAATTATCTACACCGTCCTCGGACAATGAGATAAAATGGTCTGGTATTACTGTTTGAATAACTCACTTGGAGTAAATAATAATTAAAATAATAATAATTAAAATTAGTGTGATGTGGAGGAAGAATATAAAGGATTAAACGTGGTTTTATTTTACTTATATTTTTAACTAACAGTCGAACCGTGATTACAATTATAACCTTTTTTTACATGGACAATTGACATGACATTTGTTATATCTTCTTCTTCTGTTCTCTATTACAATATACTACAACACCTCCCCACTATAAGTTTAAACGCACAGGTGGTTTTACATTTCTTTTTGGCCTACTTGGAACTGCTGTCACACTTTCTCTGGTCTCTGGTTTCTCATTAACCTCACTAACCACTGCTTCACTTGCTACTTCATTACCAGACTCTTCAAAATTTCTTGCTTCAATATCATTTTGTTTTAACACTTCCCCTTCTCTTACAGCTGAGAGGGGTTCAACACTATTACTAATGGTAATATTATTATTAGTTATATCAGTTACAATGGTTTCATTAAGACTATCGTAGTTAGAATCAGATTCTTTATCTCGCAAAATCTGGTCCAAATGTCTTTTCCAAATTAAACCTTCCTGTGTTAACTTACACAAATATGTCCTGTCACCTAAAAGTTCATCTATTATTGCTTTTGCCCATGTTTTACGATTAGGATAACGATAATCTCTACAAAGGACTTTATCTCCCACTTGAAAAGTTTCAATTCGTCTATTACTATTTAATTTATTATCAATTAATTTAGAACTCTGATTCTCACTACCTGTCCATAACAAATCTAATCGGGTTTTAAAATTATGTTTAAATACAAGACTGGAGGGTGATACACCTGTAGTACAATGTACTGAATTTCTATAATGGAACAATAACTTACTGATTATAGTTTGTAAAGAATTATTACAGTTGTAATCATCCTTCAATCCTTTCAAAGCAGCATTTTTAAATGTTTTAACAAAATTCTCTGCAAACCCATTTGTTGCTGGATGATATGGTGGTGATGTAGAGTGTTTAATACCATTATTATGTAAAAACTGTAAAAATGAAAATTGAGGGCTATTATCTGTAACAACTACTTTAGGTAAACCAAACCGAGCAAAACAATCTCTAAATTTCTCAATAGTCTCCCCAGCAGTCAAACTATTCATAATAAATGCTTCTGGCCATTTTGTAAAAGTATCAATGATTATCAGAATCATTTTATTTCTTATGGGACCCAAAAAATCAGCATGCACCCTCTCAAATATACATGTTCCCTTTTCACATGGTATTAACTTAGCTTTACTTGGTTCTGCTCTAAACCCTAAACAAATTTTACAATTATTTACATAAGATTCAATATCTGTATCTAAACTTGGCCACCAAAAATAAGCTCGTGCATTTGCTTTCATCTTGGAAATTCCTTCATGAGTATTGTGCAACTCTAACAGCAATTGTTTTCTTAACTTTGTTGGCACTACTACTCGAAATCCCCACATAATCACCCCCTTCTCCACAGATAGTTCTTCTCTTCTATTTAAAAATGGTTTCATTATTTCATCTACTGTCTCCGGGAATCCATACCTAATATGGTTAAACAAACGACCTAACACCGGATCTGTCCTGGTTTCTACACTTATCTTGAGGCTATCAATTGGAGCCAACCCTTCTATAAAATGTAAATAATCAACATCTTCCTCTTTTTCGCTTACTGTTTTTTCTAGAGGAAGTCGACTCAATGCATCTGCCTGCACATTGTCAGCTCCTTTAATAAATTTAAAAACATAATCAAATCCTGACAGAAACAATGACCAACGCTGTAACCTTGCTGAGGCCATTTTTGGGAGACTTTTAAACTCGCCAAAAAGTGCCTGCAGGGGCTTATGATCACTCAAGATTTCAAACTTTCTACCTGCTAAGTAATGATAAAGCTTCTGTACTGCCCAAACAATTGCTAAGGCTTCTTTATGAACCATAGCATAATTTCTCTCTGCCTTATTTAAGACCCTTGATATAAAGCAAACTGGTCGTTGTGATCCATCTGGCAGTACATGCAATAATGCAGCACCTAACCCATATTCTGAACTATCACAAACTAGTCTAATAGGTTTATTTTGATCAAAATGCATTAACACATGACTCGAAGTTATCTCCTTCTTAATAGCATCAAATGAATTTTGACAATTATCTGTCCATAAATATTTGCTATTTTTTTCTAAAAGTTTATATAATGGATTCACCCTGTCAGCTAAGTTTGGAATAAATTTAGAATAATAATTTATCATACCTAGAAATGATGTTAACTCTGTCAAATTCTTTGGTTTAGTCAGTTTCACAATTGCTTCTACTTTTTTATTATCTGTTTCCAGCCCCCTATTTGAAATTTTATGTCCTAAATAAAAAATACAATTAGGTAAAGAAATAATAAATCAGACTTACTCACAATCAATTTAATTTAACTATCCGACGACCAGTTTCGCTTTCTACAATATGCAAAGCATCTTCAGGTCTCGGTACAAAGTTAAACAAATGCTGAAATGATAAAAACCCATATTAGGGTGTTGTCTAATAAAGATAAACAAATTAGATGTTATAAATTACAATAATTATGCCAATATTACCTGTCTGTGGTTTTATTTAAATGATTGAGTTGAATAAAAGGTATAAATATTTTTTAGAAAAGTTAAAAGGACAAGGTAAGGCCCACAAATTGTCATAAAATCTCTTCTATTGGAGTAAATTAATGAATGAGCAAATAAATAAATGAAATAAAATAAATTACTTACATGCCGGTACTCTATTAATAGATGGATGTTAGAACATGTTTGAAACTACTGTATATTGTTGAATGGAGAACTCAATACTATTATTGCGGTGGTTGGACAGTAAACGGGAAGTTCTTGAGTAGGTAGATTTGATCCAATGAATTTGAGATGTGTGTGAGATTGTTTGTTAAATGTAAGTGGTGTAATATATTATTGTGTTATTAAAAGTTATTTATACTTATTCCAGAGATATATTTTTGAAATGTGTGTTATTTATTGAGTAATTGTTTTATGAAGGTGACATTTATGACAATGAATAAGTGTAGATGTAAAATTGTGTGGGTGTGCAATTATTTCCAAACTTGTAGTTATCAAATTACTTTGATAAAGTTCTATTGGCAATTAGTTAATTATTGGAATGGTCAAGTGAATAAAATGAATAAAATGGTAAAATACAAACACTTAAGGATAATTTAAACACACTAAAAACAGAAAACACTTAGAAGGGACGAAACAAACATTGAATTTAAAAGGGGAAGGACTTTAAAGCACTACATGACAGTCTTGGGCACAATGAGTTTTTTTATTGTTGTATCTATTAGATTTTAGTGGTAAATTTTGACAGATGTAGGTTAGCATGTGACAGTTCTTCTTCTGTTTCTCAATACTGTAACTTAAGTTATCTAGTTTCATAAAATATGCTGTTATTAATAATGAATGTCTATAAGCCTGTTTCAATTTAGATATATCAAAAGTAATTTGATGTGTTTAATATTGGCATACTTTAACAATCTTTAATTAATCAAATTTAGTGTAAAAATATGGTTAATCGAAATACATCTTACAAAATAACTAACTAAGTCTAATGTTTAACTTAATGATCCATTTAAAATAAATTCTCTGGCAACTGAACATGTACATTTAATAATCAAATGTATAATAAGTTTGCAAGGTTTTTATTTTTAATTTGAAATTGATATAGGTATGAGTTATCTGTCCGGGTATTTTTTAATTATTAAGAGATATTTTTCAAAATCTGATATATTAATATCTAATATACTAATATGTATCCAAAGCAACAAATGGATAATTATTGTTGGTAAATAATTTGTGAGCTCAAGAAATTGACTGAATTATAAAGCCTTCAATAATTAGTTGGTAGTACTAATATCCGACAGTTGGGACCGGAAATTGTTATACGAACAGGTAGAATGATCGTCTATTTAAACCGGTATAAGGTAAATTTATTCTTATTTCAATTTTCGGTGTCATCCGAACAGATATACCTCACACCTACATGGACAATGGTGAGTTTGTACAATTGTTCTAAGTAACACTTTAAAAATTTTTTTTTTTTTTTCATTAATAGCTGTTTGTGAAAATTAATATTTCTATTTGAAATGTAAATTTGTGTATAATTGTAATTAGTAAAGATGTATTCAATTAATATAGCTAGTCTGAACGATTAACATGTTATTTTTGATGATAATCAAAACACGTGTTGAGTTTGAAATCATATTTTTGTTAGATGAGTATATTTCGGAACCAGATGGAATGTAATAATAATTGTGGGTTAAATAAGTTGAGGTACCATACCAGTTCAATACTGATATTTAATGTAGTTTTAGGAAATTGTTTCGGTAGTATGTTAAAATGTTCAAGAAATTCTATGAACCAAGAACTAGATCCAAGAGGCCTGACTTTTATTTTAAAATAGAAGATTGGATTGATCTAAGAGGTGTATCAAATGCATCTTATTATATATGGAATTCTGAAATAAATGTTGTTTTGACCATAATATTGAAGTTACTTCTGAAAATATGCAATGATTAGGATAATATATGGGAACTAATATGAAAGTTGAAGTTTGTGGCAACAATTCTATAAGTTTGCTGTGGGAACAAGAAATGGAGTGGTGTCAGGTAATGATATGTATATAAATTTATTTATATTAATACTGAGTATACTGGTGTGTATTCCAGTTCTAATTGTGCATTTAGTGTAACTTCTGTATGATTTTTTAATGATTTTAGAATTTCTAAATGTTCTAGGTTATTTAGTAAGGAGCCTTTATTGCAAGTATGAAGGATTTTGAAATCTGTTTGTGGATCAAAGACATGGTTTGTTCGATGGATATGTTGGGAGAAATGTGATTGACCTGATGTTGGGCGTTCTATATATCTAAGATGTTCTCTTAGTCTAATGTTGAAGGATCTAAAGGTTCTACCGATGTAACATGCATTGCAGGTATGGCAGCTCAACTTATACACTCCGCTATACTCAAGTGAGTTACGTTTGTCCTTGTTATTCAAGAAAGTCAGTCCTAAATTTGAGGCAGTTTTAAATGAGATATTTATATAGTCATCAAAGACTTTAGCAATCTTATAGGAAAGTTCACCTATATATGTTAATGAACGATAAGGCTTTTGTTCCATTATTTCATTAGAATGTTGTGTATATACTTGGTGTTCAAGCATCCTATTTGTCATAATATCATCAAATGATTTCTCTTTTGGTTTGCTAGGTGCACATAGGTTTTTCAACACTTTGTAAATGTCTTCACTGAGTAATGTTAATAATACAGCAACTTTTCTTCCTTCTTCTACTAAATTAGCCAATAAATATTGTTCTAACCTTTCTTCAAATATTTCAAAATCGTCACCACTTCTAAACGTTGCTAATGAAGATATATTCCCTGCATGTACAACTGTTATGGGCTGTGATTGTGATCCACATGGCTCCCCGGCCTGGATATCGTTTCCACTCTTTGGCATTTTTAGCAATGTTTACTCTAAAAATATGTACCTAAACGAAATCCTTGAAATATACACAGTCACTTTTCCATTTACCTCGTCGCCAAATTAGTGTGATGTGGAGGAAGAATATAAAGGATTAAACATGGTTTTATTTTACTTATATTTTTAACTAACAGTCGAATCGTGATTACAATTATAACCTTTTTTTACATGGACAATTGACATGACATTTGTTATATCTTCTTCTTCTGTTCTCTATTACAATATACTACACATTACAAAATAATTAAATACTTATACAAGTTAAAAAGGGCAGTTTAAAAGCATGACAATAGTCAGTTAAGCCATTAGAACAATACTACATCAATTTGATATTATGAAGGTACATACAAATGACCATAAAATTGGATAATATATCCTGACAACTTATTATAACTGTTATAACGTATGTGCAGGTAATATGGCCACCTTAAGAACTTTTGTCCGTATTTGTGGCCAAATATAATTTTTTTAAAAAGTAACTGTTATTTAGTTACATGGGTTATCTAAATATATATTTATTGTATAATTTTTCAAAAATTGATAAAATATGATATTTATGACTTAATTTAATAAATACTGCTATTGGCCATATTACCAACATGGTGTCGCTAATATGGCCACTCTACAGAAAGTAAATTTTTATATCTAATTATGAAGTTTAACATAAAATAGAATAAAATAGTTTCAGATTTTTTAACAGTTTTATTACATGTTAAGCAAATACAGTACAGAAACTTAATATTGTCTTATTTTTCACAATCAGGACATAAGAACGTATCAATTTTGTCTTTAGCTGTGAGACCCATGCACTCTTCGTGGATATAAGTGCTACATACGCTACACAGTCTCATATCTACCATCCTGTCTTCCTTGCATAATTTGCAGAACCAAGGTTCTTGTTTTTTTGTCCTTTTTTTCTTAGCAGGCAAGGTCTTAAATTTGTTTTTCCGATTGGGTAATTTTCGTAGAATTGACGATACTCTTTTACCATCTGCATTATGCGTAAATTTTCTGAATCACTTTTTCCTATACATCTACCGAATAAATATTTAGTAACAATTTGGGCTCGACTGTTGATAGCTGGTTTTCTAGGCTTTTTGTTATCGTTCTGTATTGCTGCATTTTCAGGTGTTTCGAGCATAATTGTGAATAAAGTATTTTGGATGTTTGAGAAATCACTGTGATCGTCTTCTGAATCAATAAGTTCATCACTGCTAGAATCATGCAAACTAAATAATAAGTCAGAGTTGCTACTATCAGTGTCTAGAAATGGTTTTTCCGGGCGATTCTTCGGTTGAAAATCCGAAGTAGAGGGACGACAAGAGTTACTACTATCAGTGACCAGACATACTTCTTTTGAGCTATTTTTCGGTTGTAATCCCAAAGTAGAATGACAAAGATAATATTTTTGTCGAATGCCTGAAGTTGATGGCATGGATAAATCATCTGCTTTATTACAAGCGTTAGTTTCTGATAATGTGACATTCTCTTTATCTTCCTGATGTTGGTTTGTGATAGCACCAGGGGCAAACGCTATCTCTGGGATAGCTTCTGGGTTGAATGGATAAATTCCCGTTGAAGAAAACCCCGATTTTATATTAGATGGTGTCATTGTTTTGTCCCAAACTGTAGAAAAAATTGCCGCAAATCTCTGTTGGGTAATAACACGATCGCTATGAATAGAATATTATTTCATAACTTCATCATCCCAGTAATATTCAAAGGTTCTAAATACAGCTTTGTCCATTGGTTGGAGCTCGTGAGTAGTATTACTAGGTAAACAGTATAGAGTAATTTTGTATCTTTCGGCAGTTTCTACAATAGTGTGATCCAAATGGCATCTTGCACCATCAAATATGATAATAAATGGACCAGCAACCTTAAATTTTGAAAAGTGTTGAAGCCAAACTGAAAACGTTTCAATATTCATGCTACCTTTTGCAATCATTTGAACAACAGCATCTTGAGGTAATGAGTCAACCATTCTGGCTTACTACGTCTACCCTTAAAAAGTATCACTGGAGGAATTGCTGTACCGAGAGCATTACCACAAGAAACAATGGTAACACTTTCTCCATGTTCGTTTGCAACAACATGTACTCTTCTAGCCCCTTTTTGCGCCAAAACTTTCTGCTGGTGGTGAAGTATTACCCTGCAACCTTTCTCGTCTACATTATATATCCGTTCGGGCTTATCAAGTATGTCCATTTCTCTTAAAATACCTTCCAGCTTAGTAAAATGATCTTTTACAATAAATTTATTAAGCTTTTGTGCCCTAGCCGGATTTAAGTTTTGTGCTTTCCTAGGTCTGATTTGAGGATTGCGCTTCGTAAAACCACGTAGCCAATAACGACCAGCTATTCTTTTGCTTTCTTGAAAAGGATTTGGGATATTATTGAGTTCTGTAAACCGATATACACACTTACAAAGTACCCTTGCAGTAAGTGGATATCCAATTTGCGAAAGACGGATAATACGTTGAACTAATTCTGCTCTTGGGCATTTGTAAGTATAGTCTTTCGCCCTAGGCAAGACTTTACTTGTTTTCCCTCTTCTAAATATCGTCGAAGTGTCCGCCTTGGAATGTGATATGTACGACTAGCTGAGTTAACTGCGGTCCCATTTTCCACCGCTCTTAAAGCTGCTGACAAATTTTCTTCCGCCCAGTTGCCTCGTAGGCCTCTGCGCTGATACTGGGGCATTTTTCTGAAGGCTGAAGGCCTAAGTATCAAAGGATTTAGATATATAGTTCTAAAGCTATTTTTTGTGGCATTTTAAATTAATTAAAGGTTAAAGTACGTTTATTGATGTTTCAATTTCCACTGTAGAGATCGTTCTCAAAATACAAACATTAGTAAATTAAATTGAAAAGTCAATAAACATACTTTAACCTTTAATTGTGGCTTATGCCCATGTAAATAGCAATTGATGTAGATTTATGTTATAAAAAAAGTTTTAAATTATTATTAAATTTCACATTAATTGTACTTAAAAATGGTATTTACAATTGACTTCTTATTTAACAATTATTAAAGCGGCATCCAAACTTATCTAAAACACAAATAAACTCATCTTATTATCAATCAGTGGCGTGCATCAGGCTTACTAGTTGCACAATTTTAAATAGAAATTCTACGCTACTACATATTTGGAAACATTTCTAAATTTTATTAAATTCTCAATTAATTTTACATAAAAAATGCCTGTTGTAAAAATGTATATATTTAAGTTTTTAAGAAAAACTGCAGTCAACAGGAATAACTCAACAAAACTAGAAGTACTTATTGCTGTAACATACGGCTGGTCGGATAAAGATGCACCTTGCATCTGAGAATATTTAATTACCATGTTTAGTCAGTATTTATTGTAAAACATTTCGGAATCAGATGTGCCACAATTTCACGTTTGGGACGATTAAAAGATAATGGTATTGTGTATATCTTTTTCCAAAATTTTGTTTGCCTAAATATCAATTTAACATTTTAGACTTTCAAACTAATGTTATAGTTAATATTTCTAAACTTGAAAATGATGAAAGACATCTGATGCTAAAACGTTGTTACAACAAACTTTGTTTATTAAAACAAGTTTACTTAACCTATGGTAAAATAATGAGAAATTGCATCAAACAATTATGTATTCTATAAAATAAAAATGATTTTTTACCTCTGCTTGAGTATCTATAGATGTACTACTTTGGGTTCTTTTCGGAATACCACAATCCAGAACAACGTATTTTTTTCTTGTAGCTGATTTAGAAAAGTAAGAAAATATTCTTATTAGTAAGCATAACTTTGCTCATTGTTAATTTTATTTCACTTATTTGAAATAACAAACCCCCATTTTAAATTTTTTTTGTATAGACTCTTTACTATAAATTATAGATAGAATTATTCTACGAATAATTCAGTAATATTCAGTATATTACTGAATATTCAGTAATATATTCGTCACCACTATCCTCATAGACCTCCGTTTCGGATGCACAACGATCGTCAACAGATGATGTTACCATATTATTTGAAATTCCTGGGTCAGTATGTGTTTGAATGTCCACTTCAAATATCCTGGCCAGATTTATTTTAGCTTTATTTACTTGAAATCGTGTTATATATTCTTTTTCAGTTCAGGACACTTGATCACTTTGCATTGTTTCAGGATAACGTGAAATATCTTCAATAAATGTATAAATTTGCAGTGACATGATTTTTGATACATCTATTTGATCTAACCCCCTCTCTTCCACTTCCCACCCCTTATTTTTAAGTAGGTAATAGAGGTCGTGTGCTAGCTTATTTGAAAGGCTATTCAATTTTTTATTAGTAGTATAAAAATAAACAATTATTTATACAGGGTGTTCAAGGAAAAAAATGAATTGACCCAAAAAGAAGAATGTATGTAATTTATTTAATTCAAAATACATTCTACTGCTGTTACAAAACAGAAAAAAAATGTTTTTTAATAAATAACTATTGCTTTTCGCTTCGTTTCAAAGTTCAAGCTGCCACCTATCTGCCTCTTGGTAGGTTGAATATTGAACTGAATGATAGCATAGATCGTCCTCATGTTCGATTGTGAACTGTAGTAGAGGATCATACCTATTAAATTTTTATCTATAAAATATTTAATAGGTATGATCCTCTACTACAGTTCACAATCGAACATGAGGACGATCTATGCTCAGTCCCCTTTCTTGACACCCGGTTCATTAGAACCCCAAATAACTCCCTTGTTATCGACTGGCATAGAAAAACCTCATAGTTCTGGACGCTTCCTCAACTATTGGTCATACCATAGACATTCAATCAAAATCAACCTACTGAAACAAATGAAGGCTAGAATCATTTCCATCAGTGACCCTTCTTTCCACCAGAAGAACCTGAAAATCCTGTTCAACCTTTTCATGGACAATTCATATCCAAAACCCTTAGTCACCAAAATTCTATTTAGTTTGACCCCTAACATAACACGCCGAAATGATGAGATACAAATCAATGCCACAAATGGAGAACATAATACCAATTGCTCATATACCTCACTGAAATACATCAAAAGCATAACACCCAGACTAACAAGACTTTTTAAAGATGTCACCAATTTGAAAATAGCTTACAAAACATCATTAACGGTAAGATCCATATATTCTAAGGTTAAAGATAAAAGTAACATCAAAGATTTTTCCAACGTTGTCTACCAAATCCCTTGCAACAACTGCAATTTAGTGTATGTGGGACAAACCACACGCAACCTAGGCAGTCGCCGAATCAGTCATCGTAGCGACAGTAGACTATACCCAGAAAGATCTGCACTGGCAGAACATGTAAATAAAGAACATCATATTATGAATTACGATTCAGTTAAAATTTTAGCTACGGAGCCAATTATAATAAAAGACTCTTTTTAGAAATGGCATTCATTGCACAAAACTCAAATGCAATGAACAAAAGGAGTGACATCAATCAATTGAGCACTATATACTCCTACCTATTATATTTGGATGGACCATCACATTTCAATGATGTTTCAATGACTGATTCATTGTAAAGTTTCCAGGTTTCGTTATATTTTTCACAGTTTCTTTATTAAATTCTGTGTTTTTTTCCAATACAACCTTTGTCAATAATTTGATGTGTAACAATAGTAGTACTACATAAGACAAAGAAATAAGAAGAAGTACTGTCATTTGCCATGTCCAGGAATGACAGTTACTCTTAACCTTTCATTCAACAGTTGGCCGGCACACGTGGCCGTTGTAAACTTTTTTTAACTGTCTTTTTCTTATGTGTTAAAGTATAATAATTTTATTAAGTTTGGTCTTATACACCATGAAATTTTTATATGTGTTAAATATTTTAAAACTTGACTCAATTAATGAGTGGTGCGTAATATTGTCACCTGTAAGTGAAACATCCACGAAAAACGAACCTCAATAACGTAAGTTTTTATCGTTTTTTTATAAATAAAAAACCATTTTCTACAACTAATTTCGAGGATGATTTACTAACAGTCGCACTTTATTTTCAGTTTTTCCTGATGATGAAAATAAACATTTTCGAAAGCTTGAAACTTAGTTAAAAGAGTACACTTATTTCACCGCTGAATAAATCCCAATAAACCTCAAAGCTCCGTTATATATATATATATATATATATATATATATATATAT
This sequence comes from Diabrotica balteata, assembly GCA_918026665.1. Lineage (NCBI taxonomy): Eukaryota > Metazoa > Arthropoda > Insecta > Coleoptera > Chrysomelidae > Diabrotica > Diabrotica balteata. Next base: position 65,464,389 of record OU898284.1, on the reverse strand, counting down.
ATATATATATATATATAGTTACATTGTGTTTTTCGATTGTCCTTGGGTAAACCTTTGCGTTTTAAGTTCAAAGCTACCATACATTTCCAACGTTAACAAATAAACTTTTTTGCACATAGTAACAAAAAAACACCACTATGTTGTTACTAGTTAAAGTTTTTTAACATCATAACTCGACATTTCTAAAATTTCACGGTAAGGTAAATGTTTTTTATTAGATAATATATGGTAGCTAATTATAATTTATTCTCTTTCAGCCCTGAAGAAGCCAAAATAATTCTCTTTGGCGAAAACGTTAGGTGAAATAATTGATACACATTAGAGTTTTTTTGCAGATTTCCCCAATATTTAAGAGTTTACTATATTATAATATATATATATATATATATATATATATATATATATATATATATATATATATATATTCTGTGGCTATTTGCCAAAACTTGATCTGTCAAATAGAACAAGTTTTTAGTAGAGCGAAATTAAAAATATATAACCTCATGACAATTTGTTTTTATTTTTTACTCGCTCACAAATTTTATTAGATTTTTATGAAATTTCGTATATAAATAAATAAAATGCTGCTTAAACTAACAGTGTACATTAATTTTGGAAATGCTATTGTGAAAAATGATTTTACTAACATATCATGTTTTGGCAAATATCTTAGATGGCATATATAGACATATCATGTCAAAGTGAAGTATATGAAATACGTGAATATAATTACAAAGTAGAAAGTGAAGAAATTTATACTGAAATTAAAACTTGATATTTAATAAAGATGGTTACTTTTAATCAATTTACAAAATAATGTAAAATTCACCAATTTATTGAATATCTAAATTTAAACTTTAGTATAAATCTCTTTGAAATGAGTAATAACAATTAGAAAAATTATTTTTATTGTTCACTGTTATCAATCTACATAAAAAGCAACGTTTATCATTTAAAAATAAAACATTAAATTCCATCATTTACATTCTCACTAGTCTTAAGTCCGTGGTAAAATGGATGGTACACTGGATCAAGGTATTGCAGCAGGAAAAGCAAGTCTTCCTTTTTTTGATGTTTTATGGGTTTAGGTCCACTATAAACAGGTTCTAATGTAGGATCCATCTGCTGCCCTCTGCGTTTAATATTAAGGGTAGAAACGTCAAGACCTTTATGTGCATATTTAATGTCTATAACACCCAACTCTTTACCAAAACGTAGAACTTTTATATCATGCCATTTCACATTTTCATTATCCACACCTTTATCACGCTTTACATAGATATTATGGAAAAGTTTTGAACACCCTAGAAAATCTTTCCTCTGCATTTCGATAACCTGGAACTTCTTCTTACCGGGGACAGTTCTAACAAACTGAAAGTGTTTATTTTTCTCTTCATCTACGGCTGCACGTATTTCTTCACTATAAGAGGATTTTTTCTTGTTTTCTAGATAATCACAAGTCTTACATGTATCGATACTAGGATTTTTAAATTTATATCCAAGTTCTTTAAAAATCTTAGCATAAAATGAATATGATACAGGCATTGTTCTGTTTGATACATAAAGATCATACATAAGTTTAATATTTAAATTGGGAGCTAAATAGAGTCGACTTGTGTGTCTTCGAGAATAGTGGCTCTCATATTTTGGAAAAGACTCTATGTGTTTTATAGCTTAAGATTTTTCGTCTGGTCGAGCGTTATGTGGTTGGCGTTTTCCAGATCCATTAGGTTCTATAAAACCCGTGGGTGATATTTGTTTTTTTTTATCAAAATATCAATTTTTCCTCTTGTTATACCATGTAGATTCTGGAACATGTATTTGTAAACTTTTGACGTTTTGTCGTTATATGTAATATAATAGGAAACCACAATTTGTCTGTTTTTATTATTTCCTCGTTCTTCTTTATCTTTTCTTTCTGTCTTCTTTGACTCAATCTTCACTCTTTCAGAAATTACTTGGTCTTTGTCTTGCACTTTTTTAAGAAAATCATAAAAAATTTCTTTTTGTTCATCTATGGAGAGTTTCTCGTGACATTTATTGCGACAGCAACTAGTAAGCGCTTGAAATACTTTTGCAGGTTTTTGTATACCTTTTCTTGTAATATGTTCTTCTCCTAACATCTTCTTTTCTTTCATTTCTACTCTGTTATATTTAGGTTTTATAGGTTGAACATTAGAGCTATTTATTTGGTCTTTGCCATCGTCACTTTTATTTGTAAAAGTATCATTACTTACTATATCATCCGTATTATTACTGGAAGTGGCTGTTGTTTCACACTTTTTAGATGGCACTGCTTGATATTTACCTGGCCTCTCACTGTCACTTGTGTCAGATGAAGTGTCCGAAGGAATATAATTTTCATCTACATCTGAATTATCACTATTCAAATATGACACTAACTCTTCAGAATGGCCAGTGGATGCAGAAGTTGAACTTATTTCTTTAATTTCGGCATCAACTAAACACCTTTTCAATCCTCTTATATCACTTCCCACTGATTTTTTAAAGTCCTCACTTTCAGTATGTAATACTGTTTCTTCGAAATTTACTAAAACCGCCGAATCTTCATGTTGGCTAATAACCATATCAACTAACAGCTTTCCACGCGACATACTTTTACTAATAGTTTTCTTAAGACAACCAAAGTATCACCGTAATTTAGTAAAATGCACAACGATAAAATTAGGTTATGTTGTGGTCAGCTGGTAACCAAAACTTGATATGTCGACTTATCAACTTTTGGCAAATATTAAAATGAGGTAATTTCATATATCATGTTTAGTCTTTAACTTATATCTTTAATAATATTTTTCTTAGACATATCAAGTTTTGGCATATATATATATATATATATATATATATATATATATATATATATATATATTGTAATAGTTTTGTTTTTATTATTTTTATGTTTTATTGTTAATAAATATAATTTTAATTGAATTGAAGTGAATTTTAAAAGTATGTAGTTCGTTGTTAATATACTATACCTCGGCTAGCTCAATTATTTGTTCTAAGCAATCTGTCACTGTGTGACGTCAACTCTGTAGTCTCCTGGTAGAGTTCAAAAAGAAATTAAACCAAAATTTACTTTATATTTTTGATAAATTAACCCAAATGAAGCACGTTATTTATTAATATTGAACAAATTTAATATAAACAATAAAATTCGTCTGCAACTTGGGTTGCCTTTAAAAATTTACAAAAATAGGAATCGTGTAAACCTTAATGTGTCGTGAAAATAGAATTTGATTACAAAATGTGGAAACTCTCTACAATTACCTTAAATCTAAATGACTATTGCAACTTTATAAAGTGTTTAAATGAAATATAAAGAAAAGAAAACTGAACACTTTATGCCGCTGACTTATAACTAGCATTAAAATATAATCAAAATTTCAAATGATCCCCAAAATTATTATCCAAACTCACTTTCAAACAGTTCTGATTTTTTTTTTAAAGAAAACTAACTACTCGCAAAATAATCGGTGATACTGGAATATCTATCCTCTCTTCGGAAGTTAAAGGTACGTACTATTATATTTTTATTTTAATGATCATTAATATTTCAATTTTTAAGGCCTATCGCAATTAGTTAATTCATGAATTTTTACTTTTTCAATCTAAATGACATTTCTGCACTCCAATTATAATTTATAAGTCAAAATTTCTCTTACTCTCTGGAACAAATTCTGGATATCTCTATTTGAAAATGTGGAAAAACTAAATTATAATTAAACGATTTTAAAGCACTCCCGGACTATTCCACCTTTTTAGGGCTCTTCCTCCAAAATTTTCGTCGCCTCCAACAACCTATTCTTCCTTGTTAACCGCCATAGCTCGCACCAACCACCAAAATTATTCGTTGCTAACAGCAACCCCCTTTCTTTTTTCATTCCGTCTTCTATTTTATTCAACCATAAAACTGTCCTGTTTTGACATATTTGTCAAACCACATTAATTTCTCATAAGCACTTTAATCACATCTAATTTGGGAATTTATAAAAAAAAAATTCAGATATAAAACTTAACAATACTAATATAATTTATTCTTTTCATCTCCACATCATTGTAATTTATTTAACAAAACCCCTATTAATTTAGTTCCCACAGACTTTTGACAGTTTATTTTTCTGACGTTTATTTTTAAAATTTCTATGTTTAAATAATTTTTTAAGAATTCTTCTTTTTTTATTCCTTTTAAGGTTTAGACGATTCACCTATACACTAGGCAACTATACTATTCAGAAATTATTAACACTATACCAGGTAAGTCAAAATTAATTTATTTAGCAATTTACTAATCTTTTCTCCCTTTTATTTCAGAGTCGACCCCACATTGTGATGGCTTCATGAAATTCATGAACAACAAACTCATATAAAAATCCCTTTAAGTTATATCCTCTTTGACCTATTGAAATCATTTCAACTTCCCCCCAATTTGGATTTTGTTCAGTGCTAACTATCAGCACTTACTAAATCTAAATTCTTACCGATAAACTTAAACATTTTATTAATATTAACATAACAATAAACTGACTTTTATTAATAAGCATATCTCTTGAATATTTTTTTTTTTAATAATTTACTCTATGAAAAATACAGACTTCTCCAAACAAAATCTACAAATCTTTCACTAATTATATCAACTTCAGAATCAAATTTCCAAGTACTTTCCCAATTTCATTACTTCTTTTCCTGTACTATTTATTTCTCGTACTAATTTCGTAGAAATTCTTATAATTGTTCCCCTCTTTATTTTATGTTTTTATTTATTTATTTATTTCCGCATATACTATTTCAGTATCTTTATTCATTGCCGCATTATTATTTATTCTTTTTATATCCCCATATAATATTCATTTCATCATCTCTACATACAACTCTCTATATTTCATATTTCAATATTTCATATAATTCTATTTTTCATCTTATTTTCGCATATACTATTTATCATTATAATATTCCCTATTTCCCAATTTCTACAAAATATCGATTTGTCCATAGTACTTTGCTTATTTATTTATACTTGTAACTCCTATAAATCTACTTGAAAATAAATCAACCTTTTTTGTTTATATAAATTTATCATTATTCTGTACATTTGTTCCTAATAAATTATTTAATTATCAAATTTATCTCAAGATATGCTTATTTATTAATTATCCTTCTATTTACAAAACTTATATCTTATAATACCAAATTCGTGTCATAATATTGCATTATTTAAATTATTTACAATGTTTTTGTTGATTAGAGTTACTTCTGAACCTGTATCTATAATAATAACTTGTATACTGAATCTTGTATGTACCCTTCAATAAACTTTAAAGTATTAGTGTTATTGTTTTTATTTAATTCCCCAGTATCTCTAATAAACTCCCTTGGATGTTCATACTTTGATAAGTAGACAATATTATGCACATAGGAGCGGTCTAAGCAAAATTTCTCCCTTCTGCATCAACACTTGCTTCCCCCCTATTCTCCTCTGTTCTAACTACATTCACCTGTCTTCTCTCCTCATTTTCCCCCCTATTATATCTTGGATTCCCTTCTCTGTAAACTTCCCTATTTCTCGTCTCCTGTGGATAATTTCCCTGGTTCTGTCTCCAATTATTGCCTCTGTCATTCCCTTGTCTCCAGTTATTCTCTCTATCATTGTTTGGATTCCCTTGTCTACGTTCCCAGTTATATCGTCCGATATCTCTCCTGACATTGTTCAAATTCTCTCCCCTATTTGTAAAATCCCTGCTTCTATTTTGTCTCTCAAATTCTCTTTCCCTATAATTATTCCCTCGATTCACATATCCCTGTCTATTTGTTGTGTTATTCCTATATGTCACTTGCTCTTGTCCATTTCGATTCTGCGTCCCTACACTCCTCTCAATCCTCTGAAGATATCCTGTCAAACTTTCCATCGTCTTTATATTGTGGAGAGCTATTGTTTCTGCCATGTTATGGTTATATTGCCTGGCAATGTATAGGACAATCTCCTCTTCTCGCATAGCCGGTTCTAAATATTGTGCTGTCTGGAATAACTGCATTGCGTACAGATTGTAGTTGGTACTTTTTTCATAATTGAATTTCCCAAAATACAACCGCTCCCTGAAACTAGCCTGTTGGTTTTCTCCCCAAAAATAGTTAATAAACTTGGCCTCAAATTCCTGCACATTATTTATGGAATTTTCATTATTGCAAAACCATAATAATGGCATGCCCACTAACATGTTTCGAATATTCAATTTCATTTCTATTGGATCCCTTACATTCTTTACCTTGTTTTTGATGATATCTACAAATATTCTAGGATGTAAGTGATTCAGGTTTCCATCAAACTTTATTCCCCCATCATTATAACTCGGCACCACAGTACTCACTACTCTTGTTTGTCCTAGATTTGATTCCAAACGCTGAATCTCCTCACTTGCATTTTTAAATTTCTCTCTCAATTCCTCAACTTGTCCCTGTAATACTCTATCTCCCTTTTCCGCCTGATTTGCATGCATACCCATTTCCAGTTCCAAATTCTGCAATCCCTTCTTTATATTATTTTTTATAATGGTAAATTTTTCCTCATAATCCTGAGTTTGCCTTTTAACACTTTCTACCTCCCTAACAATCTCTTTATTCTGCTTATTAACTTCTTTGTTTATTTCCATTGGTAAATTCTCTTTAATGGCTGTTCCCAACTCTACAAATCTGCTCCCAATTTCCTGTCCTATTTCCGCTCTAATTATGGCCTTTTCTCTGGATATCTCCTCCTGTACATTCCTCTTAAAATTCTCACTTTCTCCTCTGACCTGTTCTACTTTCTCTTCTAAACCTTGGGTAATTTGTAGCATCTCTTCCCTGACTATCTTCACTTCTTCTTTGATTTCTTCCCTCATTTTAATTAACTCTTCCCTAAGTTCTCCTTTAATATTATTTTCCATTTTGTTCATATCCCCCCTAATATTGTTAATATTACTATCCATTTTGTGCATATCTCCCCTAATATTATGATCCATCTGTTGTAACATCCGCATTATTTGCCTCATATCCATCTGTGTCATCCCTGACTCTCCAACATCTCCTTCCCTACGTCTCTCCTCCTGCACTCTACATTCATCCACACTTTCATCACGTCTATCTCTCACTGTCTCATCATCCAACTCCTCTCTCAAACTATCTGTTAGACTTCCCTCTCTATCACCTTGTCCTGCTTCTTGTCTGCCTTGCTCTAAATATTGTACTACAAATTCTCCTGATCCTCCTCTGCTTTCTTCATCTACCTGTATACCCTGTTCCTGTTCTAACACCTGTTCTCCTTCACTCTCTTTCGGTACGATTTCTTTTCCATTTCTTAAAGTCATTCGGTCTGCCATTTTATCCTAATCTCTATTTATTCTCAAATTTAACTTTAACTACCCCAGAATCTCTACAACTCTAATCACACCAATTTGTTTTTATTTTAATCTGTGTATTATTAATAAATCTGCTTAAAAAAACACCCTTATTTCTGTTTTCCCAGAGGCTCCACGTTGTTAGCGCCAATTGTAATAGTTTTGTTTTTATTATTTTTATGTTTTATTGTTAATAAATATAATTTTAATTGAATTGAAGTGAATTTTAAAAGTATGTAGTTCGTTGTTAATATACTATACCTCGGCTAGCTCAATTATTTGTTCTAAGCAATCTGTCACTGTGTGACGTCAACTCTGTAGTCTCCTGGTAGAGTTCAAAAAGAAATTAAACCAAAATTTACTTTATATTTTTGATAAATTAACCCAAATGAAGCACGTTATTTATTAATATTGAACAAATTTAATATAAACAATAAAATTCGTCTGCAACTTGGGTTGCCTTTAAAAATTTACAAAAATAGGAATCGTGTAAACCTTAATGTGTCGTGAAAATAGAATTTGATTACAAATGTGGAAACTCTCTACAATTACCTTAAATCTAAATGACTATTGCAACTTTATAAAGTGTTTAAATGAAATATAAAGAAAAGAAAACTGAACACTTTATGCCGCTGACTTATAACTAGCATTAAAATATAATCAAAATTTCAAATGATCCCCAAAATTATTATCCAAACTCACTTTCAAACAGTTCTGATTTTTTTTTTTAAAGAAAACTAACTACTCGCAAAATAATCGGTGATACTGGAATATCTATCCTCTCTTCGGAAGTTAAAGGTACGTACTATTATATTTTTATTTTAATGATCATTAATATTTCAATTTTTAAGGCCTATCGCAATTAGTTAATTCATGAATTTTTACTTTTTCAATCTAAATGACATTTCTGCACTCCAATTATAATTTATAAGTCAAAATTTCTCTTACTCTCTGGAACAAATTCTGGATATCTCTATTTGAAAATGTGGAAAAACTAAATTATAATTAAACGATTTTAAAGCACTCCCGGACTATTCCACCTTTTTAGGGCTCTTCCTCCAAAATTTTCGTCGCCTCCAACAACCTATTCTTCCTTGTTAACCGCCATAGCTCGCACCAACCACCAAAATTATTCGTTGCTAACAGCAACCCCTTTCTTTTTTCATTCCGTCTTCTATTTTATTCAACCATAAAACTGTCCTGTTTTGACATATTTGTCAAACCACATTAATTTCTCATAAGCACTTTAATCACATCTAATTTGGGAATTTATAAAAAAAAAATTCAGATATAAAACTTAACAATACTAATATAATTTATTCTTTTCATCTCCACATCATTGTAATTTATTTAACAAAACCCCTATTAATTTAGTTCCCACAGACTTTTGACAGTTTATTTTTCTGACGTTTATTTTTAAAATTTCTATGTTTAAATAATTTTTTAAGAATTCTTCTTTTTTATTCCTTTTAAGGTTTAGACGATTCACCTATACACTAGGCAACTATACTATTCAGAAATTATTAACACTATACCAGGTAAGTCAAAATTAATTTATTTAGCAATTTACTAATCTTTTCTCCCTTTTATTTCAGAGTCGACCCACATTGTGATGGCTTCATGAAATTCATGAACAACAAACTCATATAAAAATCCCTTTAAGTTATATCCTCTTTGACCTATTGAAATCATTTCAATATATATATATATATATATATATATATATATATATATATAATGTAAACCAAATGTGAAACATAATGTACAGTTAAAAATAACCACTCATTAATTCAACAATTTTGACAAATATTGAGCCAAATAAAAATTTTCTAACAGATCAATGTTTGCGGCCCAGGTCAAATCTTTTTCTATTATAACTGTAATTATCTCCTTCAATGGCCATATACATAAATAATAATTTTGTCGTCCTAAAATATCCAGGCAGCCTTGAATTTGGTGGTAGTAGTTATGTCCAGTATTAATTAGGATTAGAATTGGGATTATATGATATTATATATTTATCTGAATTCTTCAACTTTTCAGAGAATTTTTCATTCCGAAATGTATATGGACACTTTATTTCTACAATGCCATCATCACCATTTAAACAATCTGGACTAACTCCTAATAGATTCAGTGTATTTCTGAGATACTCTATACCACTCTTTTCGTGTGTTCTTTCCCACTGAATTGATTTGATGCCGTCCAAATTATAAGCTCCTAAAAATGATAAAAAAATATTTTACTTTAGCTAGATATGAAAGGAAACAAAATGTGTTTATTATAAATAATAGTGTACATTCTTAAAACTTCTCAACAGTTCAGTTAACCTCCACTACCATTTTTAGACATATGCAAAGAATTCATTGAAATAGAATCTGATGGAAAACCTTAAGAATTTAGGCATTGGATTTGATTGCAAATAATAAAATAATAGAAATGTAACAGTACATACCAATAAGTGTTTTAAATAAAATTTCTGGATACTTGTTTCTCTTGCAACATAGATCAAGAAATAATAGAGCCAAAGTTGCTAGAAGTAATTCTATATTTTCTGCCAAGACCGTTTTTCGTTGAGTACCTCGCCTGTTGTCTCATGTGCTATTTTCTTTGTAGTTGCATCATTTATAATATATAAAATCTTTTTGAAATATTGAAACCAAAATGACAACTTCCTGGAGGTTTAAATACACCATTGACTGCGTTTTTCCAGTCTAAAACTGGTACTTCCTGTGAGAGATGGAATGTTTGTCCATGCTGACTTGCGACACATACCAATCAAAATTGTGTTTTTGTTTTGGCCACCACAGCCGTCTGCAAATAACCTCAATATTTTTACGTGTTCTGGGCCCTGATTCTAATTGAGATTTCGACTGAAAACATGTTGAAATCAATATGGCGAAGTCGAAATGCGACTTTGCGAGCCTTGTGGATTTCAGCTGAACTAACAAAAGGACGTCACTACTTTTCGATTTATCGAAATTAATTTCAACTTCAAGAAAGTGGTTGAAATTTAATTTCGAGTCGAAATTAACCTGGCATGACTCAAGGACACTAAACACAGATAGAATTGATTTTGTCCTATGCTCTAATGCAAGAAATGCGTTGTATTGAGTGTGGCGTAGCGTGTGGATTCGTGATTTTGGATTGTTTTATATAGAATAGTTGTGCCTGCTGCCAATTTTTTTGTATAAGACTCTTTAATTATTGTTTCTATATCAATTTACTTGTATAAACAAAATGGGTCGTAATAGATGTGCCATATATGGTTGTAACAATAATTTTAATAGTGTTAAAACCAAGATTATGCCTGTTGTTTTTCACAGTTTTTCAAAAGGAAAGGATTTAGTGTCGAATCTTTAAGGGCTTAAGGGGTTAACCGATCCAGAAGAGCTGATAATTTTAATCCCGATTCTAGTAGAATATGCTCTGCTCATTTTACAAATAATGGCTACGAAAGAGATCTTCAAAATTAATTATTAGGTAAAATGATTAAGCAATAAAATGCCTATAAACATTTTTAAGGTAACCTATTTTAGGTTTACCTACTAAACGCATTTTGAAGAAAACTGCAGTTCCAACACTTTGTTTGTATAAACATACCTTAAACACACCTATGTCTCTACTCGTGAAGATAGATTAGATGTTATAAACAGAAAGCAACTTGTAGCAGAAATTACAAAGGTTGGGTCAAATATTTTGAATATTGCATCTTATCAACATGAACATACTATTACTGAATCTGAAATAATTTTTGAACAAGCTGGTGACAATATAGATTTAAAGCCTGAAATAGATTTTGAAGCAAAATATAAGGAATTATTAAAGAAGTATAAAAGGTAATTTCACATACAAAGTTAGTGAAGTATAGTTATAGTTTACCATCATGGGTGCAGCAACTCTCTTATGGAGGTCTTATCAAGCCTACAGATGAGTGGTTCATAAAAATAAAATTATGGAATAAATATGAAAAATATATTGATACCTATAGAAAAAATAATGGAGTTGTTGGAAACATTTCAAAAAGGATTTTAAAAAAAGAAAAAGTGTTGCCATATGCACTTATTAAAAACTTTTGTAAACTTATAACAATAATTAGAATAAATTATAGAAATTTAAAATCCAAGGAAGCTGAAAATTTGAAGCAAAAAAACTTATCCGTGTTGGATTCAACTAGGTTAAAAATTAGAAAATTAAATAAAATTGTTCCATAGGGAATGTTTCTAAAGTTTCCTAGTATTGTATACTGTTTGTACAATGTACGTTTATGAAATAAATAGTTCAGTATTGAATAGTTTCATTTTATCATCAAATGTTTTTGGATCTTACTTTGTGCTCTGACTACATAAGTAAAACACGGATTTATAGATTTTATTTACCAGCAATATTTACTTTGAGAGTAAACTGGCATTTATTAATTTAATTATAACACTAACAAATGCATTCATTTAGAAAATAAATTTTATTTGCCATGTAAAAAAGATCATTAAGAATTTATAAGTCTGAATGTTTTAGGTACTGTTAAAAATCTTATCTGCCATTTATTTACAAAAACAAAACGTAAATTTTTCGTTTTAAACTTTTTAATCCCAAATTAGACTTTCTTCTTCTTCTTCACGTGCCATCTCCGCTACGAAGGTTGGCTATCATCATGGCAATTTTTACCCTGGAGGCTGCCGCTCGGAACAATTGTATGGAAGTGCAAGCAAACCACTCCCTGAGGTTTCTCAACCATGACATTCTTCTCCTACCTATGCTGCGCCTACCTTTAATCTTTCCTTGCATAATTAGTTGTAACAGTTGATATTTATTCCCACGTGTAATATGTCCCAGGTATTGTAGTTTCCTCATTTTAACACTCAATACGACCTTCTTTTGTTTGTTCATCCTGTCTAATACAACTTGGTTAGTTATCTTATCCTTCCAGGAGATTTTTAACATTCTTCGGTACGCCCAATCTCAAATGCCTCCAGCTTACCCATACATTGCTTATTTAGTGTCCACGCCTCCATTTCATATAACAGGACCGAGAAAACATAACATTTAAGCATTCGTATTTTCAGCTTTAGGCTTAGGTTTCGGCTACACAACATTTGTTTCATGTTGTTAAAGGCACTGCGGGCTTTCTCTATTCTTATTCTTATTTCTCTGGTGTATTCGTTTGACTCGTTAATATTTGTCCGAGGTAATTGTAATTTTGTACTCGTTCAATGAGATTCTGTCCTACATGTAAGTTGATATTATTGATACGTTTCTTTGTAATTATCATGAATTTGGTCTTCTTTGTATCAGTGACAGACCAAATTCTTCACTTGCTTCTACCACTTTGTTTAGTAATCTCTGTAGGTCGTCAATATTTTCTGCTATGAGCGCGGTATCATCAGCATATCGGATATTGCAAATGGGGTGACCGTTGATCTTTACTCCGGCTTTGAACCATTCTTTACCATTGAACAAGGTTGGAGACAACACACAGCCCTGCCGAACACCTCTTTTGATCTGTATTCTATCTGATATCGATGTGTTAATTCGTACTATAGCTTCTTGTTTGTAGTATAGATTCTTTATCACTCGCATGTCCCTTGTATCAATATTTTTATTTTCCAGTATTTGCATCAGTGGCCTATGTTTTACTGTATCAAATGCTTTGTTATAGTCTAGGAAACACACAAATATGTCCTGATTTACGTCTGAGCATCGTTGTGTTAGAACATTAAAAGCAAACAGTGCCTCTCTAGTTTCTAGTCCGTCTCTAAAGCCAAATTGAGAGGGTCCGATGTCAACTTCCAATTTTTTTATATATTCTCCGATAAATGATTTTAAAGAAGACCTTTAATATATGACACATGAGACTGATGGTGCGATGTTCCGAGCATTGTCTCGCATTAGACTTTTTGGGTATGGCTATTATTGTTGTTACTAGCCATTCATTAGGTATGATACCAGATTTGTAAATGCTGTTAAATAGTCCACGATCTTTATTAAGTTGTTGCCTTTGATGAGTTTAATTATGTCTATTGGTAGTTCATCTGGGCCTGTAGCCTTCCCCGACCTCATTTCTTTAATCGTGTATTCCACTTCATCTCAAATTAGACTTATCTTCCATAAAAACTAATAGTAACAATAAGGTCGATAATTGCTCGTCATCCTCACGCCTACGTCACAGCCGCGTGTTGCAGTGACAAACAATTTTGGGCGATGGAACTATCCTATGTAGTCAACCGTTCTTGTTATCAATCTAGGTGTAATTTTATCTATGCCAATAAACAAGAGGGCCAACCCAAATTCTCAGCAGTGTCAATATGATAAAGTAAATATCCCCACTTTTAACTAAAATCGAAATGAATGAGAATCGCTAGCGATTGCGACTGTCATGGCGTAGTCGCTTTTAAATTTCGACATCGAAATGAAATAGAATCAGGGCCCTGGTATGTTCGAAACATTTTTGCCTACCACATGGGGTATTAATATAAGGGGTAGAAAATTGGGGACCGAAATTATGGGGGTGGAGATAGGGCAAGCAAAAGAATCGAAACATATGCGAACTGCACTGAGGGTTTGTTAGGAGAGCTGGGGTCGCGGATAAGTAAATATCAAGGGGTTGGATTGGGGCAACTACAAAAACATGAAACAAAGGGTTATGAATCTCTTGGGACAAATAAAACAAAAGGAAACAGGGAACACCTCTAGTAATTTAAAAAGGACGCCACTTCGAGGTGCCTAATTATATCTATTACAACTAGTTGTAACTATCGAAATAATTATTAAAAATGAAAAACATATCTTTTTCAAATGAAACTCAAAAAAAAGGTTAATTAAAAATATAAATAAAATGTTAAGAAAAAATTTGACATTTATTGTGTCTTACCACAGTTACAAAATAGACAATATAAAAACACTATATTAATAGTCACAAATATAATACAGAGATAAATTATTGCAAACAAAGAGATATCTTTTAAAATAACTATTTCTAGAGGTTAACCTTTTGTTAAAAAAAAACCTAAACAAACACTAATAAAAAAATAATAAAACTAGCTGTCATATGTTAAAATTAAATTTAAAAAAAAACTGAACAAATAAATTGACTGCTAAAGTCAAACCCTAAACTTTTACAATTTATTAATTATTACAAATTCTTTAAATTTTAACGAAAGCAGTTATAATTATTTAAAAAATATCTGTCTTTACTTTAAAATTAATACACAAAAAGTTACCTGAATTTCACTTGATCACACATCAAATTTTCTGGAACCATAACTGCAACTATAACTGGGGTCTCTGGACACGAACACACGAACAGAAGGACTGCATCTCACACTGCGAATTGGACTGTCTATTAAGTCGGCATTGAATACAAAACTCGGATCTTTTCTCCTTTAAAAAAACTGGGACAGGTAGAATTGGACAGAAATTACGATTAAATTGATACTATTAACCGCTACTATAATTATTTTCCTTAATGTAGGACGAAGAACAAAAGAATATTATAAATTTGATGAAAAATTTGGACTCAAGCTAAAATGTTTGTCTCTGGCAGCCATTCTAACGAGAATGGCGAAATTATCATAAAATTCGTTCACATAACTTGAAATAAACAATACATTTGACAAGAATATTTATTCAAAACGCAGTACAGCGGGCGGCTTAAATCAAAGAATTAATGCTCATTCATGACATCGCGCATTGTCAAAGAACCACACTTTAAGCTTTTTGTATTGTGTTAACATTTCGGTAAAACGGGCTAACCAGCAGGTGCATATCTGAAAAAAATAATGGTACTTACTCATAATACATGACGGAGTTGTTAGAATTTACTCAACATTAATCAAAATGGATTTAAACGCAGCTCATCTTACAAGTGTATAATAAATAAATGTAAATCATAGAGAATCAATGTTACCCTAATTTTATTGTTATGAATTGTCAACAAAATGGACATGCTGTATCACCTTACTAATAGTACCTAAAGGCATAGTAAAAGACACAACTTTAACTCACCTTTTTTTCCTTTAATTTGTTCTTTTTCTATAAATCCGGCTGACTTTATTTTCCTTCCTTTATTAGGACATGCTTTTTCAATTTGTTTAGTTAATTCTTCCATTATTTAAATTAATAAATGCAAATTACCGACAGCAATATTCACACAGTTTTGCACTGTACCGCCATATTGAAATCTTCAGAATAGAGTGTTGTGATTGGTCGAAACGGATGTAACGGGATTTGGAAGTAAGTATGAAAGAAGCTGGCGGGTTTTGGAACAGATTCGTAATTTTTTGTCAAATTTAGTCGGGAGCTGGCGGTTTTAAGCACGAAACGAACATAATGACATCTAAAAAATTGCACAGACTATCTAAAAGCAAAGATAGTTCAAAATTTGTATAAAGTGGAGTTAGCGTATATTGGAATTATACGACTGAAGTAATCAGTAGTAAAATGTAAATAATAAATATAATATTGTATAATTTAGTTACTATTAGGACATTTACAATATCTAAATATATTAAATGTCATAATAGTACCTAAAGACAAACTGTTAAGTAAGACTGTAAATTAGAAAAAGTTAGTTTAGGTTAGAAATAAATTACTTATTATTCGATCAGTAAACAAATCGTAATGTTGCTTGTTGCTTGTTTTTTATGCTAATCAAGCATAAAAAATTGTACCATTTTGGAATAATAATGATATAAAAACAACCAAGTGTTTTATTTATATGTATTTAGGAAATAATGTATCATATAGCTTCATAGTGGAGCAAAGGGCACATCAGTGTTTCAGTAGCAAAATAGTATAAACAAAAGGTTTGATGGTAAGGTTGCTAGCCTCACCAATCATTATCATTATCCATTCTACTATGAACAGCATAGCTGACAAAACACATCCCTGTCTAACTCCTTTTTTAGTATTTATTTGTTCGAATAGTTCACCTTTGTGTTTAACTCTTGCAGTACATTGGTGGTAAAGGAGTCTTATTGTCCTAATATATTCGTCTGATATTCCGTAGTGTTTCAGTATATTCCAGATCATGTTTTAGTTAATCGAGTCTTCTAAGTATATCTCCTTCTTTTCCTTTTATTTTTGTAGCTTTCTTCAGTCTTTTTGTTATTGCGTGTAGCATATGTGTGTTATTTTTTGCTCTATGTGCAACGTTTTGTCCAATCTAGCTCCTTTTTTACTTCCCTGTTTTTTCTTTGTAATCTTCCTCTAGTACTCTTCATCTTATGGGTAGGAAATAATGGATAAGATAAAAACTCAACAATTTATTATTTTTATTTATTAATTAGCAAGTCATCTTTATTTTTTAACAATAACGGTAAATATAAATCAAAATAAATTATATTAATTAAATTAAATATGAAATTATCATCCTTTGAATCTTCAACAATGAGACAATTGTCCTCTTGCTTTGAATATATGCATAATTTTGCTGTTTTCAAATTACACAGTGCAAGTCCTAATTGTATTTGCCCATAATAGGCATGTTTAGTTTTCAAGCATATTTTTTTCTTCATTCACATGCAGAAAATTTAAAGTGTTTATCAACTCATGCATTCCACTAGTTTTACCTTGTAAAGGACACTTATCTCTATCAAGTGCACCTCTCCATTTTCTTTAATAAATCCATCTGGACTAAATGCCAGATCAGGGCTATAAGAATTAATTATTAACCCTGTCTCATGTAAAATGAAATTATATTTTTGCTTTAAACATTCCTTAGCAATTTTTTCACAATTTTTACCATACCTGGGCATGATTTCCAGCGAATTTGGAAACATTATTTTTAATAATTTTGTTTCCCAGGATGTATTCTTGCCGCAATAATATGTATATAAATTATATGCAGAAGTACCTGTGATTCTTATCTGCCGATATTGCATCCACATTTTATTTTCACTATTCTGTTGCCTTGTATTTTTGCAAATACTACCAGCTTCACACTGTTTAATACTTACAAATTCATTATAAAAGTTTATAGCTGCATGTTAACAAGCACTTAATAGCAATAATTGTTTTATATCATTGGATACTGATATAAACTGATTAAACAATGCGGCTTCAAAATCAGTTATTCTTGTTATATTATCAGGTATTGCTATCCCAGAACTTCGACCTTCAACAAATAACTTGAGGGCAGAACCTGGAACTCAAGTGACAATTAATATAAAATGTTCATCACAAAAAAATTGTTAAAAATATCTTACTATTAATCATCATGTTAAGTTAAATAGGTAATATTCATTATTTATTTTTACGTGTTTTAAATTAATCGTTGGGTAAAATAACATTATTAACATGGAATCTCCACGTTTTAATAAAAGTTGGTGTAGATATTGTATATAAAATTTGTGGAAAAAACATATAAAAATAAATAATAAATATTACCTAGTTATTTCAAATGGATGTGCGCTCAGAGTTTGACACTGAAAACAATCAAAGTTAGTTCAGCCGAAATCCATGACTGGCTGTCATTGTGACTTAACATCGCGAATATGCCTATCAAATATTTGTTCTTAAAGTCGCTGCGTATATCATGCACGTAGCGTAGTCTCTGAAAAACCTGATTTTACTAAAAGGTGTCTGATATAAATAAAAACGTATAAAGTCTATGGAACAATGAATTATCGCTTTACAACGTAAAGAGGTTAGATAGAAAGAAGATGTCCGAATCTGATACAAAGTAAAAGGGTTTGAAGCTAAACATTGCATTTACCAAAGAGAAGACACAACTAGTTAACGAACTACATAAGCAAGCACTAAAAAATTATCCTCGTCGTCGAACAATCATTAAAGGATTAGACGATTTATGGCAAATGGATCTTGCTGAAAGGCGTTCGGTTCGTATGCTAATCCAAATAAACAACACAAGCTGGTTCTCGTTGTAATTGATTGTTTTTCAAAGTTTGTGTGGACTCGACCATTAAAGAGGAAAACAGGGAAGGAAATTACTCGAAATTTTCGAAATACTGTGCAGACGCGGAAATAAGATATACGTTCAATGGTTAGGGTTGGATAGCAAACATAACAGTTGGATTAATAGTTCAGACCTAGTTTGAGGATCTGCTTTCACATGCCGCGTAGACATATTCTAAATGAGTGGGGAGTGGCGGACTAAAAAGTATAAATTTCAAAAAAGCCTGCAAACTCACTCTTAGTTGTTCCTGTCATTTCATCAATACCTCAAGATAGTGGTTATGGTTCATCAAGTGATATGGTAGTAATTGAAGAGCTCGGGTGTAAAAAATGGTATGTGACATTTTTTAAATGTTAGAGACACTCTTTAAAATGAAAAAGACAGCAAATATTTTATTTCACGCAAACAGCGCCTATGTATCTGTTGATACGTATTTCGACCTAATAGGTCTCATCAGAACAGTTATTCATAGGTGTTCTCAACGTGAAAGATCAATATTTTCTGTCTTTTAAGAAGCAACACTAAAATGGCTTCGATATGGACGCAATAGCGACATCTAATAATAAAAACATCTTTAATCAACGTCTGTTTGCCTTGCAATTTTTAGAAGGCTCAGATTATAAGCAGAAATCTGAATTGTGTTTCGAAACTATTTTACGGATTTTACACTCTTTAACACGTTCGCACCTAACCTATTGATACTAGACGTTCCTTAGAAACGGATATGGGTTTTTAGGTAAAAAACAGGAATATTGGATTAAAACTCGGACACGGATTAGTATATAGATATTAAAACATTTTTTTTTTGGTTTACTTAGCCTGTCAGTATACTGGTAATCAGGATATAGATGTACGTTTTTAACTATATACTAAATACCAGTATACTGGCAGGCTAATCTAGACAAAATAAACAACAATAATCGCTGTATAATTGGGAAAAAAAATTATCTTATCAATTTTATCATTTTTTTTATTACAAAAGAAACATAATTATCATTCTAAACTTAAAACTATAAGAAATAAATTTATTGTTTGACTTGTGTATGGAACAATTTGTAGCAAGGAACTAAGCATAGTCCTGGTGAGTCGGGGCAGCTTGGGACCTTTTTCGGGCATTTTGTTAGCGCAATATCGGCACCGTAACATACCACTTTTATTTTTTTCCGTGACAGGAACTTGTTCTGGGTAATGCATATTGTTTGCAGTTGTTTGTACCTGAATAGCCTTGTTATTGTCGATAAGGTCCAGTACTATGCTCTCACGAAATTGCAAAAAAGAAGTTTTCCTATTCGATGCTCTCTTGTAGATGTAAAAGCTGTTCCAAATGCATATGTCTAATAGATGGAAGAACAATTTTCTATACCACCGAAGTGTTTTTCTTGGTACCGAGTAATATGACAACATCTGGTCTGCTCGATCTATCCCAGACATGTGCTTATTGTAGTCAAGCACACAATCGGGTTTAATTTTCGTAGTACCTCGTTTACAAACCACCTCAGTCATAACGTGCATATGCTTTGTGCTGATCATTCTGACATCACGCTTATCTTTCCATTTAGTAACCAATACGGGCCCTTTACGTTTCCATACAGCATCTCCTTTTTTTAGCTTCTTTTTTAACATGTCCTTGGGGTTTCCAGTTCTGTCTTCTCGTAGAGTTCCAACAACGTGTGTCTTTTCCTTGAATAGGGCTTCCAACAATCCTACGCTGTTGTAGAAATTATCCATGTATAAAACATGACCTTTTCCGAAATAATCCTTCGTCAACTCTTTGACAATATCCGCCGTTTTCAAGGTACCTCTTCCGGTATATACAATAATATTTAATTTATATCCATCGTGTGTAGTGAGTTCGTATAGTTTAATCCCATACTTGTGACGTTTACTGGCTAAGTATTGTCGAAAGATGAGACGACCACGCCACAAGATCATGGCCTCATCAATAGAGAACTCTCTATTAGGGTATAGACAATTTTGTATATTTTTTAGAACTGCGTCCAAAATAGTCCGAATCTTGTAAAGACGGTCCTCAGTATTAACATCAGTATGGTATACGAATCGTAGCATTTTTAAAATCCCTAGAAATCTATCGCGGGCCATAGTTTTTCCAAAAACAGGGTGGTAGTAAATACTTTCCCTGCTCCAGTGTTTGGCATCGCGGGCCATAGTTTCTCCAAAAACAGGGTGGTAGTAAATACTTTCCCTGCTCCAGTGTTTGGCAAGGGAAGGAAATTTTACGACGCCTCCCAAAACACACAAACCTAGGAATTTTTTTATTTCCTCATTAGAAACTTCTTTACATACACTTCTTTTTCGTTGAAGTGTTGTAGATGTGGATACAGTGGGTCGTCTATTAGTTTCACATACAATTGTGTTGATTATATCGTTGTCGAAAAGCACATTAAAATAATCTATGGGTTTTCCATTGGTCGGAAGATTTACATTGATAGACGGTATTCCAGTAAAATCAAATTCTGTTACATCTTCTTCTACTTCGCCCCAACCATAATGTTCATCTGAAATGTATTTTGTATATTTTTTCTGTGTCATAGTGGTATTTGTTGTCTTATTATGGCAAATATTTGGTTCATCTGTTAGATCAAAATGTTGTTCATCCCCAGATTCACTTTGATCGGACTCTGTATCTTCAGAACTATTTACACTAGTTTCGCTAAGATAAGTTTTATTAACTACAGAATCATCGTCAGAAAAATCGTCTTCGGACTCATTAAGATTTTCTGGGAGACTATCGAAACATTCTGCCTCTATTTTATTTGCTTCAATCTGTAATTCTTGTTCTGTTAACGGGCGATTGCTAGCATACTTTGAAAGTCTAGGTTTTTTCATACCACTTGGGCTAAAACAAAAAGAAAACAATAATGCACAAACTATTAAACCACTCTGTACGTAACTTTATTTTTCATCTAAATTTTATAATACTTTTAAGAACAATTAAAACATTTCAATATTGTTTATTCGTCCAAGAAACATTCAAGTGTTTATAATTGGGCAATAAAAAAAATCTTGTAACTAAATAAAGTGAACAAAATTGAAGAATGCTAAATTTAACTTAAGAGTGAGAGTGAGAGATCAACTACATTTAAAGTAAAATCATCTAAAAAAATAATAAAAAAATTATCAAAAATTGAATTAGTTGCACAAGTGCTTTTAATTAATCAGTAACACTAAAATATTGGACCAAAATTATTTCTAATTATTTATATTCTAATTATTTATATCAACAATAAAATGTAAATAAAACACAGCGTAAAAAGAGTTGTAAAACAAATTCGAAAAATTTCTATCGAAATTTGTCTATGTCGATACTGTATAAAATTAGTACAAATAATGTTTTACTCCTGAAATAAAATAAAAATAATTAACTATTTTTCGAAGTATCGACAAAGTTAAAGTTCGAAATATTTTATGAGGTTTTAACAGTGTACCTAAAATAAATATAAAATAACAATATCAAAGGTTAGGTCAAAACTTAGCAAAACCTGGAAGAGAATTTTCTTACACGACTTGTAAGATATCGAAATAATCAGAATTTGGACTAAGTCCAAAGACACAGATTAATTCGGCGATAAATACGACGCTTTTAAGGAACATATTAACAAATTCCGACTAAGTCGAAAAAGCAGAAATAAATCCCTCAAAAATGGCCGCTTGGTTTGCGCTCACAAACCGACAAGAGATTCCCACTGGAATTCTGCCTAGAGTTAAAGATGAGAACGTGTCGTTCTGGGTTTAAAGGTGAGAGCATGTAGTTCTGGGTTGTTAAAGATGAAAGCGTTAGACTCTGGGTTTTGAGTCTCTGAGAACTGAATCTTTCAGAGGATTTCGACTTGCCTAGAAGGCTGCTGCTGCTGAGTGCGCTAAAACCAAGAAAAAAACAAGGGTGGATGACAGAAGAAATACTGAGACTTCTGGATCAAAGAAGAGAAGTCAGAAATAAAGATAAAAACGAATACAGGAGGATCCACGCAATAATCAGGCAGAAGATAAGACACGCGAAAACACAATTTCATAGTAAAGAATGTAATGAAATTGAACAATATGAAAGAAACACGATACATTTCATCTGCACAAGAAATTGAAAGAGGTCGCTGGAAACAAATGGAAACAAGTATCCCAAAGTTTAGAAGACAGAAACGGACACAGAATATTAGACATCAATGAAAAGTTAAAAGAATGGGAAAAACTACATTTCTGAATTATTTGAAGATGAGAGAGTAGACACTATACACCGATTGCTATATCAGGTCCATCTATAACAGAAAGTGAGGTAAGACGTTCAATACAAACGGCAAAAAATGGAAAAGCACTTGGCCCGATGAAGTAAGTGCTGAAATACTAAAGTTTTTGGGAGAAAATGGAATTAAAGCTCTGTGTAATCTCTTTAACATAATTTATGACACTGGGATATTACCAACTGATTGGTTAAAGTCGACATTTGTCACAATCCTAAGAAACATCGTCCAAAGACATGCGGTGATTATCGGACAATAAGTCTGATGAGTCACGTTTTGAAAATCTTTCTGCGAGTAATACACAGCAGAATTTATACGCTGTTAGAGGACAGAATTAGCAATACTCAATTTGGGTTTAGGAGTGGCTTGGGCACAAGAGAAGCCTTGTTTAGTATACAGGTGCTAGTACAGAGATGCAGAGATATAAATCAAAATGTGTATATTTGTGCAATCGATTTTGAAAAAGCTTTTGACAAAGTCCGACATAACAAAATGCTAGAAATATTGGAAACAGCTGGATTGGACGATAAAGATCTACGAATAATTACAAATCTATACTGGCATCAAGTGGCAAGAATAAAGGTTGAACAAGAACTGTCGGATGAAATAAATATAAAAAGAGGAGTGAGACAAGGCTGTATATTGTCGCCTTTACTTTTTAACTTATATTCGGAGGAAATATTTAGGAAGCCTTAATGGAGACAACCGAAGGTATTATTGTGAATGGAGTAACCGTCAACAATATTAGATATGCCGACGATACCTTAGTCCTTGCCAATTGCGGAGAAGACCTTCAAAATCTAATGAACAAAATAAAACAGACTTGTGATCAGTATGGATTAAAACTCAACGTTAAGAAAACTAAATATATGATAGTTAGCAAACAAAATTATATACATGATGACGGTATAAAAGTCGGAGATGCCACACTGGACAGAGTAGAGAAACTCGTGTATCTCGGCAGTAATATCAATGAGAACTGGGATCCAACCGCAGAAATTAAAAGCCGAATAGAACAAGCCCGAGCTGCCTTTGTAAAAATGAGAAACGTACTTTGCAGTCATGATCTTAGCATTGACCTTAGAGTTCGTATGATATCTTGCTACATCTTTCCTGTCCTGCTGTATGGAGTAGAAGCGTGGACCCTAACTGAGGCTATGCTTAAACGCTTGACAGCCTTTGAGATGTGGGTATACAGACGACTACTGAAAATAAGCTGGGTCGACAGAGTTAGAAATGAGGATGTCCTTAGACGGCTGAACCAAACAACACAACTGGTCAATATAATAAAGAAACGCAAGCTGGAATACTTCGGTCATATTATGAGACACCCTGAAAAATATGATCTTTTACATCTGATCATTCAGGAAAGATCCAAGGTAATCGTGGTCCTGGTAGAAGAAGAACATCATGGCTGAAAAATCTAAGGCAATGGTATGGAAAATCAACTACATCGTTATTTAGAGCTGCTGTCAATAAAGTCACGATAGCGAATATGGTAGCCAACATGATATCCAACGATCGATAGCGGTCATGGAACTAGAAGAAGAAGAAGAAGGCTGCACCAGCGGACATGTCCTGAGCCGGTCTGAGGTCCTGGCCGTCGTGCACTTCTTTTATTCTAAAAAAAAGTAGGTCAACTTGTAACGGTTTTTAACCGTCACGTTGGCTTTTTCTCCAGTTGACCTGCACGACGACCAATGCCCAATTTTCTGTATTATCATTGGCTGCAGCTCAGGTGCAATTCGACCAATGATAATAGAGAAAATGAGCAACAGACTCCTGAATTATGATTGGCTGCAATTACTGTTGCTATTTGACCAATCACAATTCAGGAGGCTGGGCGACAATAGCACATGTTCAAGTTTTCCAGACTCAATGGGAAGCTGAGCTTCATATTTCCCTTCTAGTTTGTTGATAAACTGTTAAATCAAACCGGTCTGCCTCTTTTTTTTAATTGAGACACTAGTAAAAGAGCCATTATATTAATTCGATAAGTCTATCATATCAAGATGTTCAGCTGAAAATCTCATTTTAACAGCGTTTCGGATACTCATTTGATGATTGTCGAATGATTTTGGCTGTTGGAAATAATTCCTCATATCAGAAATTTTTAAAAAGTCTTCCTGTTTTATACGATATACTAGGAATGGTGTTTTTTTCTGTGAAGCAAGTAAAACTGCTTCCCATTCCTTTGGAGAATATACATATTGGCAGTGAGTTCTAATATATTTTTCCACTAGGGCAAAATCTCGATCTGACGGAAGCATTGTATGCCCAACTTGAGGAAACACATGAATAATTTCTTTGAAACTGCCTTCGGCTACTAGACGAATCCAAACTGAGGCAAGTGACCAATTCTTATTTTGTCCACTGCAGTTGTCAAAAATGGCAATAAGTATGGAACCTTTTATATCATTGGAAGAAAAATGTTTAATTATACAGCTTCCAATTCATAGTAGTAGAAATACCCCATACAAACTATGGATGCTGAAATTGTAACAAAACAACTTCTTGTAAAAGGTTGGCCCAGTCGATAATTTAGGAGTTGGCAGCCTGCTGAAGATCGAATGTTATAGCATAAATTCCATCAGATGTTGAGGCTTCCAGAGTCGCTTCTTTTATGGCGTCTTGGCCAGCTTTGGCTTTTCGGTGATGCAATTCTTGTTTAAATTTTAGTTCTTGTATAACGCCTTCATCAGTTTTTGAAGCGGCATTTTTAAGAGCGACGTTTATGCTGTCACAAACACCGCAGGTATCTGTTTGTGGGTTTTTAAACTTAATATTAAATTCTTCGGTAAATATACGTCGAAATTTGTCTAAAGATACACATTTGCTGACTTGTCGTATGCATTCTTGTTTATAAACAAACACTTCTCTACAGTATATTCTAATGTCATGAAATATGTGCGAGGATTATCTTGACGAGAGTAGTGGCTCTCGTACTTAGGTAATGATTCAATGAAACACCTGACAAAATCAATTCGTTGATCAGTATATTTTCTTTTATGATTTTTGTCTAAACCCCTACCATCCATCTTTGGATTTGATAAACCAGTTTTCATAGATTTTACAACATTCTCAACTCTTCCTCTATTGTTTTGTAACCCATGTATGCTTAAGAATACCTTCTTACAAATTTGTAAGTTACTAATCATAGAGGACCTTATGTAATACATCACGGTGTGACTTTCCAAAACGTTTTTCACTTCATCTTCGGATAAAACAGCAGTCTGGTCCTATAAACTTTTCTTTTTGTACCATTCCCTTACCACGATAGCTGAGATATCTTTCCACGTTTACGTTTTCGTCCTTTCTTTTCAGTGTTTGTAACTTCAGTTTTTTGTCGTAACAAATTTTCCTCATTTATATCCTGTTCTGACGATGTTGATGGAATTTCACATCCTATCTTAGATTTCTGTAAGAAAAAAGAAAATATAAATATATGTGTACATAGAACTAGCATGCAAATAACCCAATATCTACATGCATGTAACAAATGGTATCTGAATTCACTTACAATTTTTTACATGCAGTATAGTTTATTCGATAATATGTCAAATTTCTTACCTTTAGTGGCCCATTTTCATATATTCCGGGTCTTTATCTGAATCATAAAACTCGCTGTCACTATTTGTTAGCAAAGTTTCGCTTAAAACATCTTTATTTTTGGCAACAAAACATTGATCCAGCTGATTATTAGACGCCATGTTTTACACATACCATTATTTTCGCAAATTCGATGTCACTTAGCTGCCATTTGGAACTTTTTTACAGCGCCATCTTTTAAACTAGTAACGAAATATCAACAGATTCCTGTTTAGAACTGCATATACCATTGTTTTCATGCAAAAACTTAATTTCGACAAATTTGTCAGATACCATTATTTACACCCGAGTCCTTCAATTGACGATTCATCAGAAAATGATTATAATACTGAACTAAATAGAGTTTTAGCAAGATTCGAAGAGTCTACGAAGAATGAACCATATTATTTATTGGAAACTAACATACCGAATGGAATGTTTTCACATAAAAATTGGTCTATCTCCTGCCAGTTTTCTCCGGCCATTATTTTGTGTCAACATGGTAAATTTACAAGAATAAGTTTAAATCAATTTGAATGGACCACCCAAATTATGGATACATTTTTCATACCACCTTTGCCGAACCATGCCAATGAGTATGAATCATTTGAGAGAATGAATCACTAAGAGAGTGGTTTAGTTGCAACTCAGTAGATCTTTTTAGAGCAGCCGCCAATAAGGTACTGATAGCTGTGATGATAGCCAACCTCCAATAGGAGAAGGAACTACAAGAAGAAGAAGCCGATGAGCATGATCCAAACGAATTTGATTGTGCCGATTTCAGCAAACTATGACAATTGGTACTGGAAAATGTAAAGTTCGTGATTAATAAGAAACATGGAATCGAATTGATGGTAGTTGGGTTTCATTCAATTTATTGAAAGAATCAATATATTCGTATGGAAATATGCCTTTTCTTTTGCAGCCAACTTGTCCAATGACGAAGTTAAAAATCTCAGTGAATTAACAAATCTCAGCCTTATGCTGGATTTGGAATAGTTTATTGTAAAAGCAATATACTTTTCCTTTTTTATTGGTAGTAGGCTGATACTACCCTTTTTCGCTAGATCTGTAATCATTATATGTGAATCGTAACCACTGAGATTATGAAAAAAAAATTGGACAACGAAATTTTTTTTGAAATTTAAATTGCACACTTGGTGTGCGAATCCTCGGAAATCTCCAGTAAAATGATTATGATCACAAACAATTACATCCTTATCTGAAAACGTTTTTTTCGAAGATGTGACAGTTAGATGCATCATTAAAACTGGGTGTAGCAATCATAGGTACAATAGCTTTAATTCTTCCTTGCACAAATGCCGCCAACTCAGACATTTCCTTGGCAAACCACTCCATGCAGTCTTCACCTGCGTAACTTCGGTAAAACGACAGAGATTTATCGTAAGAACATTTTACGTAATAACCTACACTAAAGGCCTTATGCTGCTGCTATTTAAATGTTTCGCATTTTAACGGACTGTTTTTAACTTTGTGTAACATTGACTCAAAATCGGCATAGACTACAAAAGGAGTCGTTTGTTTATAAATATGATTTTAAAATTCAATATTCTGATATGATGGAAACGAAACTTTACATTCATTGATTTTCTCACAATATTTTGTGTGATCGTTTAATCTGTCAAAACTAAAATAATTCAAACAGCTGTCGCATAAAAATTTTTTATTTCGATTCTTACTCAACTGACTAGACATGAAAACATGAGACGATAATCATACGATTTAATCATACAATAATGATATTTAATTTCTACAGATTCATCGTCAGCCATAGGTGCTTCGTAGTTATTCAATTTTGGAAAATATTTATCCTGCACAATCAATA
Source organism: Diabrotica balteata (assembly GCA_918026665.1). Taxonomy (NCBI): domain Eukaryota; kingdom Metazoa; phylum Arthropoda; class Insecta; order Coleoptera; family Chrysomelidae; genus Diabrotica; species Diabrotica balteata. Next base: position 65,436,402 of record OU898284.1, on the reverse strand, counting down.
AATTTACATGTTTAGTTATTTTGGTTTTGCATAGCTTTACCGGTGTTGTTACGTAAAATGTTCTCTCTTTAGCAACATTCATTTCTAACCCGTAAACGTTTACAGAAATGTTATTTAACTTTTCAAATTTTGAAATACCCTTTATAGTCATATGTGTCTCTAGCCCATCGATATTTAAGACAGTCGCATAATGTGGATATGAAGAAGTATGATCTGAACTGCATTTAGTTGGATAAATCGCCGAAACTATGCTCCAAAACAAGCATGCTTCATCATCGTTTTTGGTATTAATAAATGCATGCTTCTTTTGGGTTGGTTCTGGAAGTGTAATGAACGACGAAGCTCCATTTCCCACTTCAGATTTATTTATATTGACTTCTAAAAAAACTATTTTTTCAAGGCCCACCCTGATCCCTTTTCTTCAAATTCTGATAGCTTGGTCATTAATTTATCGACTACGTCTCTTCTTAGAGTGCCGTCTCCCTACGGAGGTTGGCAATCATAATGGCTATTTTTATACTACGTCTCTATGAAACCATAAAACTAAGTCCGTTCCTGCGCCCAGCACAGCATTTTTGGTGTTGAAATATTTAAATTGGTTCATATAACCTTGATTTGATTTTCTAATATAATCATAAATTCTCCACATAATGTCATATTACATTTGAGTCGTATAGTTTCAAAACTAGCTACATCCAATAATCACTGTTTTGAGAAATGGCGGGAAAACATAATAGAGACCAAGTTTTACATATGAATAAATTCAAATTTTCAGGGTATGTAGCAGACAGGCAATTAATGTTATTTAACAAATGATTGATGTTAGAAAATATTTTAAAGGTTATTTATATAATATTTTAATGTGGATGTAGCTACTTTTTAACTTAACTGGCGGATGTAGCCTATTTTGACAATAATTTGAGGGTAGTTTAAAACATCACCAGACAGTTTATTGATTATTAGTTTAATTTTATTATTTAAAAATAAAACCTTAAATGTATTTACTTAACACAAACATAAAAAGACGTAAATATATTCAGTCTTTCTTAAACCTTTTCTCCACCACCTCCTTAAACCACAAGAGAAGCAACTTCGCCACTATTATCGTTACAGTCTTTTTCGTCCTCCGCTTCTTCTTGGTGATCTGCCATAGGCTAACTTAAAATATTCTTGTAATAAAATAATGATTCTAGTTGCAATTCCATCCAGTTTTCTCCAAACTGATTTCTAAGTAATGCAGAAACATCACGTAATTTCAAAGGCGTAAGTTGGACACTACTTGTCGGAATGGGCTCTGGATACGCCATGAAACTAACTTTTTGTTTCGATTTACATATTTTCTTATAGTTGCCTACATCTGTACGATAAGCCACCTCTCCTTGTAGTAGAATGTTGTCACGTGTTTTGTTCTTTTTAAATAAGAATTATTTACTCGGCTGGAACTGAAAATGCCACTGACCCGGTGGACGCAAAATATCGGAGCATCTATTCTTCCAGTCAAACACTTTATCTTAAAGGAATAACAGTCCCAAATTGAGCAAATATGTCTGTGTACTCCTGAGGAGTTATGATTATGTTCCTTTTCTTTACTTCCTTTTCTCTTCGTGCGAATACACGGTCGGATAGGAGAAATGAGTGTCCAACTATTGGAAAAATGTATTCAACTCGTGTTACACTTGTAGGAGGATTATGACACAACCAGTAACCTATCATGCTCATCATAGCGGAGTTCTTGTTTTGTCCTCCGCATCCATCGTACATAATACGAACAACTTCTACACTGTTGGGAATTTGAAGATTAATTAAGCAATGATACACTGCAGAGTTGACTTCATTTGAGCCCTTTTTATATTCGCTCTCATCATAATGATACATGAATACATTTTCCTTTGTCTGTTTAGACTGTGAATTTCCTACAACAATGGTTAAGTTATACTTGTATAATTGCCTAGAGTATTAGGCACTTTGGTCTGGTACGCGAGGAAGCACGTGATTCTGTTGATCAAACGATATAGTCAGTAAGTTTTCACGTGATTCCTTTAATAGTGTGTAAAAAGCCTTATACTTAATTTGACTGAATTTCCAGTTAAATGAGCATAAAATTTATTATCAAATAAATTTTGATCGGCTAGCATAATCTCACTACAGCGGTATGCTTTTCCCTTTTTTCCATGACTGCATGTAAGTCTCTTTGGTGGACCCACGGAGCAATATATGAAAAGTACAAATCACGTTGGCATTATTTGGTTAGATTATTTATACTATCGTAAATTTAACTATCGAATTATATTAGCCAAAATAAATCGGATCAATACGGAACAGAAAATTTAATCAAAATTGTAGTTGCTTAACATTTTAGTTGTTTAGAGCTTGCGCTGGTAAAATCGTGCGTGTAAAACCATTGTGTGTGGTCAAATCGTCGAGTAAAATTGCCACTTTTTAACCACACACAACGACCTTACTTGCACGATTTTATAAGCGCGATGAACATTGATAAGATCACAGTGTATAGAGGCCTTAATGATCTAACAAACTTTACACCACACTTTATTTGTATAGAATTTGAGAAATCAATGAATATTTAGCATAAAAAAAATTTGTTATGATTAGACCTGCCTTTGTTGTTTTAGCTTCGCACGTTTCCATGATTCTTCTAAACGAGGTCGCTTTCTTTGCTTTACTTGGCGAACAGTCGCATGACACTCCATGGCTATTAAATTCTTACCTAATAGTTGCACCTTGTAGCACGGCTCCGAAAAATATAAGAAACGTAACCAACTAACCAACTCTACAATTAGCACGATCTACGCTAACAAAAGAAGACAACCGATCGGATCAACACGTGTCGGCACATGCGTGACCAGCGAGAGAAGTGGGGATTGATAATCTAGCTTGGATGTAATCGCCTTTGCAACTAACCGCGATCTATCCAATTTGGATGTAGTCAGGTTTGCAAGTAACCGCAAAGCGCAAAGTTTAGAATATATTTTATAACGGATGTAAGCTGTTTTGACAGGAATAATTTTCTACAAATATAGAAAGGTACTTCAATCGCGCGACACCACACTTAGTCGATTTTTGATTGAAGTTGGATGTAGCTGGTTTTGAAACTACACGACTCATTTTATCATGTTTAATTGTTTTAAGATGTTTTTAAATCCAATTTTAAATAACTTAAAACAATCCCCGAAAAATTGCATTACGTTGGTCTAATTAGTAAAACTCCTAACTTGTTACCTATGAAATTGTGACCAATAAAATAAGGGAAAAGCTAACTGTTGCTAATTAAAAGGGAAAAGCCTAAAATGGTGAAGCCAATATTAGAAATTATGTAAGATATATGGTTAAATAGAATTTAAAATTAATTAATAATTATTTAAATAAAAAGGTTAAACAACCGGGAATGTAACCAATATAAAAAAATATATATAAAATTTACTGGAAGCACTACAATGCAATAGGCTTAGCTCAAGCGAATGAGAGTTATCAGAGAGGAGGTTGGCATGTTTGCTTGCCTGTAGTAACTTAAGGTTATAGCAGATCAATCCTAAGATGATCTTGGGATGGGAGCCAGGGTGAATTTAGAGTTTCACTACAATTTGGGATATATGTAGTTATATACTAACTGAACATAAAATATGATAGGAAATAAATAAAAATCTGAAATGCTTTATACACTATATATTATAATCTTACTGTGCTATCCCAACCCTATACTTATATACACCAACTAATTATTAAAATATATCCCCAAAAATATATATTTACAAAAGAAAAAACAGTTACTAAAAAAAATATGATCACAAACTATAAATATACAGCTCGCCCTCGATAGTCCGACAGGTTCGGGACCGACGTAATGTCGGATTACCAAAAATGTCGGATTATGGAAAATGGCTATTCTGTAATGAATATGATTGCCACAAAGATATAACCGTCATTTTAAACAACGTATTATTCATCGTTAAATTCAAGGGACATATTAAAAACACAGAATAAAGTGAACAACATTTTAATTTATCTACATAGACTTAAAACTACATACAAAAAAGAGCACAATATGTATTTACTTGTTGAAAAAGTCCGTGATTGCCTTCTGTTCCTTTTTTTGAAAACAGTCCACCATTGCTGCCTCTTGCAAACCTTTTAACACTAAAATCTTGTTCATGTCCACATCTCTCTCTTGGCACCAACGTAACAAAGTGTTAGCTGCCGATACAGCTTCATCACAGCTGACGGTGAAGGTTTTTTCTGGCGCTGCGTCCTCGATCACGTTGTCATCAACTGCTGTCACTTCTTGAATTATATCTGCGTCTGTCATGTCAGCATCAAGGTTATCTTCTATGATCCATGTTCTAAGCTCTTCAACCGATGCGGGGGCAAGTTGCACTTCATTACAAAGTTCCAATGTAGCCTCTAAAACGGGTTCTGAATCGCTGTTGGATGTAGGATTATACGTTGTAAGACATGGGTTGTTAGGCCATACATTTCTCCACGATTTTATCAGTGTTATGCTTTTTACTTGCTGCCAAGCATACGCAGCATTCAAAATGGCGTCTTTAATGTTAAAAGCTTTCAAAATCGCTGGAATATCAGCATCAGGTTGACTGACAACATCCATAAGAATGCGTTTCTTATACATAGTGAGCTTTGAGGGTTTTTATCACGTTTTGATCCATGGGCTGAATTAAAGCTGTCGTATTTTTCGGTAGGTACATAACTTCAATGCCGCCATCAGCAGTTTTGATTTTCAATTCATCAGCATCAGGATGTCCTGGTTTATAATTAAATATAAAGATTTATAAGTTTAACTATATATACGAAGTTACTCGCAAATCACTCGTAAAATATAAATTGAAAAATAAACAATTTTTGCTATTACGCTATTCGTTGTGGATAAAATATATACGAGGTTGATTAAAAATTGATCGTAAAATATCTTCTTCTTTCAGTACCCTGTCCGATTATCGAACGTTGGCGATCATATTGGCAATAACTTTATTTACGGCGGCTTTAAATAAATTACCGGTGGTTTCTTGATACCATTCTCGTAAACGTTTGCATCCAAGTAGGTAATATTGTGGACTTTTTATATTTCTATTCCATACGCTCTAATGTTCGTTGGTTGTAACTCCGTTTTGCTGACAACCACAAATTTTGTCTTAGAAGTATTAAGTTTTAGCCCATATTCATCACATGCTTCGGTTACCCGGTTTATGTTAAGTCGTTACAGGTGTCTTCATTGGAGACAATAAGTACCGTGTCGTCTGCATATCTGAAATTGTTGACATTAATTCCGTTGATTTTAATGCCTGTATCTTCAACTAAGGCTTCTTTGAAAATAAAGACGTATTTCCACTGCTTCCGTCGTGTTGTGTCCAGCTCGTATGTTTGCACATTGGTGCCAATACAAATTTTTGATAATACGAAGGTCTCGGTCAACAATTCCCAGCTGTTGCAAGACACCTATAAGTTTGTCATGGTTTACTCGGTCAACGGCCTTTTCGAAGTTGATAAAACACATATATACTGGTTGTTCTATATCCCTACATCTTTGAACCATGACCTGCAAACTGAAGAGTGCTTCTCTGGTTCCAAGGTTGTTTCTGAAACCAAATTGTGTTTCACTTATTTTACGCAAATTATCGTCTATAAAATATATACGAGGTTGATTAAACATTACACACTTCTCTTTGTCTGTCAACGTTAATTCGTCCTCTTCTTTTCGGCTCTCAATTCATCTTCTTTTCGGCTGTCGCCATTGGTGTTCGTCGAGGCGTATCTTCGTTAATATTGGGGGGGGGGGCGTATAAGTGTCTTTTCGTTAATATTGTGGAATGTCTCCACCAGTCGTTCTCATTGGTGTACGTTGAGGCGTATCTTCGTTATTGTGAGAGAGGGCATTTGGGTGTCTTTTCGTGATACGCCTTTACCATTGGTCGATGTACGTCATTCTCATTGGACGTCGATGCACAAGTTCCCATTGGGGGCGTTCCTATGTCACTATTGGTCGGTGAGACACGATAATGAACTCAATTCGATGTTGTGATGCCGCTATTGGACGTAGATACGTTCTGAAATCACGAGTAGGGCGTTTTTGTGTCACCATTGGTCGAGGATACGTTCTAACGTCACGAATGGGGCATTTCTGTGTCACCATTGGTCGACGATATGTTGTAACGTCACGAGGGGACATTCCTATGCCACTATTGGTCGAGAATATCTTTTAACGTCACGAGTGGGGTCGTTTCTATGTCACCATTGGTCAGGCGTTTACTTGGTGGCGTTCCTCTGATACCATTGGTCGAGAGGCGTAGTCTAGAGACACGAGGGGCGTACCTATGTCACCATTTTCCGAGGGCGTGGCCTTGAGAAACGAGGGACGTTCCTACGTCACCAGGAGGCGTGGTCTAGAGTGAGAGGTCACTTCCGCTCCAGAACTAACACTGTTTATTTACTCGCCACAGGTATCACAAAACAAAGAAGCGTCAATGACCGTAGTAGTGATTATAATTGTCAATGACCGTAGTAGTGATTTACCGTAGTAAAGTGATTTTAAAAATCGATATCAAATAGAGCGTATTTCACTGCTAGCCCTTTTGCCATGTAATTCATTCCAAGTCTATTTCTCCATAGAAAACATTCACAAATTATTATTAGTTATGCACAAATTTTTCGTGAATAATAGAATACAGAGACCTCAGAATATGGAAGCTGCAATACACTTTGTAAGTCGAATGAAAACATAAATGATGGATCATTTTTACATTTTAACTTGTCGTTTTCTTTTGCTTCATTACACTGGCTTTTCCCAATTAGATATACTGTATTCTCCGATTCTAAATTTTTCTTATCACTAACAGAGGCCTGGTTATATTTAGAACCGCACACAGATCTTTTTTAGGTTTAAAAAAGAGTAATTATAATGATTGCAAAAAATGCACCGGTATGTTTTTTCACTTACTTTCTCTATATTGTTGTCCTTACAGAAATCGTCTTTATAAAGATTATACATTTTCGAAATTGGTAATGCACTATCTAAATCAATGTGTTTTTTCACCATGTTTAAGACTTTTTTACTAGTTTTGTTACCTGGTGCTTATTTCCTCTCTTATCCTCTCCAGAAAAGCAGCCAACAGAACTGGCATTTTTTATCGCTGTGTTGAGAGGACCATTCGAAATACACACGGTTTTCTGAAAAAATTGAGCACAAACCCTATGTCTACCATTATCATTTTTCAAATAATGTGTCTTTGATAAGCTGCGACCATTGTGATTATTACTTTCAGTCACTTTTCGGCGTTTCGGTTATTTACTTGAACAAATTTTAAAATATAATCCTTTTGCCTATTATAATTTTGAAAACCACAAAGTCACTATCTTCTTCAGTAAAAAAAGTAGTACTTTTAAATTTACAATTTGTACAGTTTATATCTTTTGGGATTTTTTCTGAACAGATTTTCTTTTTGTTTCTATAAGGTAGACATTAAGATCTTTGAGACTTTGTTATATTTGATTTCCATCCTTACTATTACTTATTACATATTACTTTTTCTTTTTCTAGTTAATTGTTTGTCTTTATTTTCAATTTCATAATAAGAAAAATCGCTGGTATCAAAATCTTGTGTAGGTGAAACAACAAATGTGGGATCATCGTCAGAATTTATTGAAAAATCATCATTTAGGTCAACGCTGTAATCTACAAGTGAACGATGATCCTTGTCCTAAAAAAATAAATAAAAATATGAGTCTAAGGGGAATAATGATTTGAAAATAAAAACTTTCACTGCTGTCGTTTATGTGCTCAGTTTGTGATTTCTCGGGTTTAGGATGTATAATTAAATTGGTATTATCTGAACAAACCTTCCTTCTTTCAATGCCAAATACAACAGATTTGGCATTCTACAAAATTAAATTTAAACTCAAAAACGTAATCGAAACTCTAATAATAGATAATAAAATTTACAGGTTAATTGAAATGATGACGCGGAGCATTGCATCTTTAGATGTAATGTGTTTGCGTCGGAACAACACAGAATGCGGGCAAAGCTAGGAGTGATATCCCCTGACAACTTGATACGTGTCGCTATGGAAAGCAGAGAGAACTTTGAATTCCTCATAGACCAAGTAACAAAAATTATGAAAAGAAAGTCTATGATAGAGAAAGAAATTGAGACAGGAGGAGAGTGATCTGGGGCAGTCCATCTCTACTTAAGACACAACCGGCAAGGCCGTGATTTATTTTTCATATGTTCATTTGTCATTTTACATTTTCCCCTGGTTCCTTACCGCTCTTAGGTAACACCAACTGTATTTTCATAAATTTTCCCTGGTTCCTTGCCGCTCATAGGTAAGAACCGGCAACCTTTTTCCACGACCAATCTAGGCTGCGCAAGGCATTCCTAAGTTTCGTTCGCTAACTGAACACGTACGGGGGTGCCTTGACGAAAAATGGGTGGTTTTAGTTGGCAGGCAGGGCAACAGGAAGGCATTCGTTTGTAGGACCTCCTATACATAGGGGGAAATGGACTCATATGTTTTCCTCTGCCCTGAATCCAACACACGCCGAGCAATGGTATGGTGTTTAGAACGTTCCATCCACATAAAAAAAAAGGTTAATTGAAATAGTGTTGGTGAGCCATCGTTCATAATCACAAGATCATTCATCATCATCATCATCAACTAGCCTCTAACGTCCACTGCTGAACATAGGCCTCTCGCATGCTTTTCCACTTAGTCCGATTTTGCGCCATCTGAATCCAATTTGTAGTCACTCTTTTTATGTCATCTGTCCATCTCGTTGGGGGTCGACCTCTATTTCTGTAAGCTTGTATTCGGGGTCTCCATTCCAAAATTCTTTTTGTCCACCGGTCATCAACTGATCTTGCTACATGACCTGCCCAGTTCCACTTTAGTGTTGTTATCCTTTCAATAACGTCTGCTACTCCTGATCTTTTGCGTATAGTAGCATTGGGTATTCTATCACGTAGATAAATCCCTAACATAATTCTCTCCATTGCTCTTTCCGCAACTTGTATTTTACTCACTGTTGTTCTTGTGAGCCTTAGGGTTTCTGTGCCGTAGGTCATCACTGACAAAATACATTGATTAAATACTTTTCTTTTCAGACACATTGGAATCTTAGACCTAAAAATATCCTTCATCCATCCAAATGCAGCCCAAGCGAGGTTTATTCTTCTTTTCAGCTCGATTTGTTAAGATTGACAAGATCATTATCAAATAAGAAATCATGAATTATTCTACCTCCTTTGTTGGATGTATAAAAGATTTAATTTTCTTAAATATTATATTATTTCTAATGCATGTTACTATCCCATCATACCCATCATCTCTATCCTGCCTAACTATGTTATATGAATTGAGCCTAAAATTTTCATTGGCTTTTAGCCAAGATTCATTTATTAAAAAAATATCGGGGTTTTCTTAGTAAATTAAGCTTATTAAATTACCCCTGTTTGAGTTTATGCTTCTTAGATCCCAAAAAATTATCTTTAACGTTATTGCATCTGACCTAGATGGAAAGAAAAGAAGGTTATTTATGAGTCCGATTGGGAACCGAGGTCTATATTCATATTAAAATTTTGACTGAATAGTATGTTTTTAATTACTCTTTTATTATTTTCTGAAGTATTCAACATTGCATTGATAATACATCTAACCTCATCTGGATATTAGGAAGGAGATTCTTGTGAATTATAAGTATGAACTGCACTAGTAGTAGGCAACTGTGTATGTATATTATTTTAAAGTTTTTTTGAGAAATTTGGTTGTTTTCATTTCGAGATCTTGAGTTGGGAAATAATAAATTTTCATTATGAGCCTTTTTATCATAGCCTTTGTGAATTATCCTTTTTCTTTATTGTTTTCAGCCACCACTTGTTAAAAAGATCTTTTGATAGGGTCGGTTCTTACATGATGTGTATGTCTTTGTGAAGGTTGAATGAGGTTATCTTTATTATCATGTGTTTTTCAGTTCTATTAAAATTTTTAATGATAGGGAATTCGGAAGGGGCGATATACAAATTCATCACGTGTCAAATATATTTTTTTAACTATTTCGCTAGCATCAAAGAAAGTTACATTTTCAAAAGACATGAGCTCTTTGATATTTTTTTGTCGTATACTCGGGACAACTTTTATCGGTTGATTTATGGAGGTATTACAATAAAAACATTTAATTTCACAAGAAGAGTGAACCTCCCCGTCTGATTTTTTTCTTCAGCACAGGTGAAGCATCTCTCCTTGCCTTTACGCCTTTACTTTATACCTTCTACATCTAAAACACTGAGTTACTGGGGAAATATATACAGAAATAGGTCTTTCCAATCTATATAAGTTTATGGATTTAGGGAGACAATCTCCTTTAAATGTAAAGAGAACCGATCCAGTAGATTCATATGTAGTTTCATTATTTTTAACTATTTTACGATTTAATCACTTAACTTAATGAATTTCTACCGAGCTGTCTGTTTTACAGCAATCTAACAGTTCTCTCTCTTCTAATTCGACATCAATTTGCCTAACTAATCCCTTACAGGTTACAAAATTAAATGGTATAAATATTTTATAGCCTTTATCAAGAAGAGTTTTATTTTTTACAAAATTATTTGCAGCTTGAAAGTTAACAAATTCTACTGAGATTCTATTTAAGCCTTTGTTATTAATTTTTTTTAATATCAGTTAAGTTTTGACTACAAATATCTCTAGCAATTTTAACATTGTTAAATTTACCAATATTGAAACCCACTTTTTCAGTGGATTCCACATATACCAAAAAAGGCCCATTATCGTTTTGTGAATACAAAACTGGCTCTTTTTCAAGGTTATTGCTATTACTGGTCACATTATTAACAAAATTATTAACATTATCCACCTGCTCTTGGCATTCTAATCCATTTAAAGGTTTTACTTACATTATTTTGAATCTTCTGTTTTTTTTTTGTATTGAAACACAATATTCAACATTGTCATACCTCTTGAAGACATTTTGAAAGATTTTAAACAGAGGTTTAAACAAATTTTTACTTATTACAGCAATTATTATAATTTTATAACAGTAAACACCATTAAATTACTAACCACATCGTGTAACTGAAATAACATAACCTACAAAATTTCTGACGTTTGCGTGTAATCGTGGGCAAGAAAAACTCACTAACTGCAATCATGACATTTACCTGCCGGGATTTTGTAAAATTTTGCAAATGATGAATTATTTCGAATTCAAAGTCGGTGTACAAACGATATTGTAGATCACTACTTTTCCAGGCAAAGATAATAAACCATTAATTCATTTGGTAACAAAATCTCAATTTCGACAATTTTTGTGGTTAGTGAGTTTTACTTGTCAGCTGACGATATCTCAGTTAATTATCACATTAGCCCAGGGAAATAAGCATTTTTTCATGACACTCGTCCTGCCAGGCAAGCGACAGTTGTTTTGAGTAGGGACATCTGTAACAAAACCCTATATGTTTCCTGCAGTCCATTTTTTGGACTTAATTATTAACAAATTAATGTCAAAAAACAGAAAATTTTTGATTTTTTCGTCTATCAGCAAAAAGTGAAGCATTTTAAACAAATTTTAGAAGAGAAGAAAAGTCATATAAAAACCTTCAAAATGGCGTTTTCTAAATGTTTCTATCCTTATTTGTTGCTAAGAAAGTTGCAAAATAAGTCAAAAATTTCGTGTTTTTATAAGTGTTAATAACTCATTTGGAAATATACTTATAACATATATTTCATGGAGTATTGTGTCTTATAGTGCTTAAAATATGGTCAAAATTTCAAAGTGATTGGTAAAATAGTTTAATAGTTATTTTGTTTGTTTATCACAAATTAATTTTTTTTGCAACAATAGAAGTTAGCAAATTATATAGTTTTAGTAATCATAAGGGATTTTCTGAAAGGTAAAAATATTATTTTTTTATATTCAAAAAGCATTTTTTCACAAATTTAACAGAAAAAAATTGTCCTAAAATAATTTGAGACAAAGTTAGCCTCTTTTTTTATTTAATTAATGGTCCTTAAAATCGGCTGGCTTCGAAACTCACGGGAGCCGAAGGGAGGAGGAAGGAGCTGTTAGCTGTAAGTTTTTTCCTTCATTTTTGTTTCATGTTTGAACTGCAGTTTGTAGTGCACCCTCGTTTATTGGCTGACGTTTTTTGCCTGTTTTGCTTGTCTACCTAAACAGCATTCTGAAAACAAAACAATTTATGCATAAAACGTATTCCTTATTACAAAAAGAAATTAACTCTACACTGCGCAATTTTTTCTATTTTTGCAAAACTTTGAAAAATGAATAAACATAATGAGCTGATTGATGGAAAAATATTTAAAAAAATTGTGTACGTTTATTTTTTTTATATTTGACAAAAATAATAAGTGATTCATAAATGCATCATAGCTTGTATAATAACTATTATTTGACCTATATATTAATGGCCAGGAAACAAGTGTGGTTTATTGTGTATGAAATATTTTAAAACAATTTTTGTCCTTATTGAAACACAAAGCCGTTGAGCACTTTTCACATTGTACAAATGTTTGTGAATGAAAATTAGGTAACTTACACCTTAATCTTGTAGAATTCCATTTAGGAAAATGGCCTTCATTGTCAAGTCGAACATCTTTAGGTGGAAGTGGCATTACATTACCCCTCTTTTTCTTAGATTCAATGTCCTCTTGAACTGACGAAGGTCTTCCTCGTTTGGATCGTTCCGTTCTGCTTCCTATACTACAGAATGTTCTTGCCAACTGGATTCTAAATTGAGCCATCTTAAGTTTCTTATCAGGGTGCATTTTTTTATAAGCTAGCCAAGCATTGATTATGCAGATATCAAGTAAATGGTAAAACAAGCGCATGTACCATTTTTTGGTTCTCATTCTAATCCTATGACGGCCTATGATACTATCCAGTAAATCTACACCACCCATGTGACGATTATATTCTTTTACAATTGCCGGACATTTAATTTTTATTTTCTCCTTTTGTTTTCTATCGAAACATGATATTTCGTCTTCAGGATTAATCCCTACAAATGATGATAAGAACGTAACATTTTTATTGTCTTTCCATAAGACATTTGCTAAACCATTGCAGTTAGCAACATATTCTACAGATGTTCCTCGAACAAACTTTCTGCATCATTAGGTAATTTGCACAGTGGAATTCTATTTTTTTTGAAAAGTTCCCAACGAATGAATTCCCATGGTAGCTAGAACCGACACAACTTCGACTGAGGTGTAGTAGTTATCGAAATAAATTTTGTTGGAACAGTTTTGTGGAAGTCTGGGTACTTCCCTTGTCAAACGCATGACAATGTTACAGCTTGCAGCTAAATCGGATTCGCAGTTTAGTCGATGTGATGGGTCATTTTCAGTTCCAGTGTAGATTTCAAATTTTTAGCAATAAACACCACTTAAAATAAATAACTTATAACCCCATTTGTGGGGTTTCAGCGGCAAGTATTGTTTCATGTGATGTCGAGCTTTGATTGCACAAATTTGTTCATCAATACTAAGAGATTATTCCATAGACAAAGATAAGAATTTTTCAGATAAGGAATCAATGACAGGCCGAATTTTATATAACTTGTCAGTGGCATTAGCAGTAGTGTTGTCATTGAAATGTAAAAACGATCGAATTTTTTCAAAATGCTTTTGACTCATACAATTTTTTACAATGTCAATGCCTACTTCTACACTCCAGTATGTTCTGATGTTTGTTATGTTTATTACTGACGTCAATATGCATATTTCTAAATATTTATTCAAATGGTTTGGCTGGACCCTTTTGGACACTATACTGGATAGTTTCATCTAAATTTTTTTGCATAATTGTGTCATCAAAAAAATATTTAAAAAACTTATATGAAGTCTTCAATTCGTTTAAGACATTAGAAATATCATCATTTCCTTTGAAATTAGATGGCACTTGACCAGTTTTTTTATTTTTCCATGCTAACTGCTTAATTTTTAAAACTTTATTTTTTTTTATTCTGTATAGGTTCATGGTTTTCATTTTCGCTAAGTTCGCCCCGGTCTTGGTTATTATCAGAAGAATTCCCTTACAAATTACCGTCTATATCACTAACAGAAACAAATATTTCATCAACATTAGTTTCCTTCATATATTTTTCTAACATCTCATTTGTAACCGGCTTTGGAGTATTATTTGGTTCTTCATCTTCATCGCTGACGTCTTCCAATTCATCCTCACTACCACTTGGTATATTTGATATAAATTCCTGAATTTCTTCGTCATTTAAATCATCCAGTGTAATTCTTTTGGCACCCTCGGTATAAATCAAAGGCATCTGAAATTTAAAAAAAAAAAAACATCTGTTATATGCGAGCAAAGTAAAATATGAATCATTTAAAAAATAGGCATAAATAAACATCCAATTTAACCGATCATAACAAATATAGTGTGTACGTTTGCAAAATAAACCAATTAACTAACAGTAATTAAATCATACATACCTTTTCAATTTTTATGAGTAAAAACAGTAGTCAAATATCACATTCAACGGACACAAAATAGCAGTCAATATCTGGCGCCACAGCATAAAGTATGGTTAGGTTATACGATCAGTATTTATATATTTATAAGGTACGACACTTGAATGAATCACCACACAACGGAGCACAAACTATTTACTCTAAGTGGAGTTATGGGACAAAATTATGGTTGGTTTTTGCATCATTGCGCAGTGTAGGGTTAAAATAATGTAGCGAGACCATTGAGACGTGTAGAAGCTCTCACCTGTATGTCGTCTCAAGCCTCACTATGCATCAATTAATGAAAAATTCCGATTTTTTCTCTGCAAATTATGGACTTAAATAAACCAATTTATCTTAAAAACACTCTTAATTAACTAACAGTTTCGTCTACACTCTCACTTATCTAATTACTACACTACAAACTGATTTAAAACTATATAAAAACCCTACAAAATGCTTACTTTTTTCACCTGTAAACACACACTTGTACAATAAATACGCCACCATTAAAATAGAGTGTTGACAGTTGGCGGACTATGTTGCCAACTTAAAAAGCTAGTGTTCTGTGTTTGTAGCATCTCTGACAAGATAGTTTAAGGCGGATAATTTGAATTGTCTCAAGGCTCCCAGTGTCT
The DNA here is from genome assembly GCA_918026665.1 of Diabrotica balteata. NCBI lineage: Eukaryota > Metazoa > Arthropoda > Insecta > Coleoptera > Chrysomelidae > Diabrotica > Diabrotica balteata. The sequence goes on along the minus strand of OU898284.1, from coordinate 65,421,241 downwards.
CACCCACCTCAAACCTCCCCACCTTCCACTAAACTATATTCATGAAAAAATCTCAGAAAGATAAATTGCTGAATCATTATTATACGTTTTATTTTACTGATCTATAAATAGGACACTAGTACGTAGCGTTATCAAAATATACAACATCTCAGTATTCAGTTGATTGTGAATCTGTGCACAAGTCGTTTTTTTTATTATCCATTTTTTTATTGCGAATTGTTTTAAAAGTTTTGGAGAAAATGCCGGCGTTTGAGATGGAATTGTGTTTAATTCCAGGTGCTTTTAATCTTCTATCAACTTATTCCCGCCGTTATTCTCTGAGGTTTTTTTGAGTGCGCTGTATTATTTTAATTGTCAAAAAGACAAGTCAAATTTTATAAGTGAGAAATAAATACTAAGTTTTTCTTAAGTGCATTGCGCCGAAGAATAAAAATAAAACACAGATTTGAAGAACACAAAGACAAACCTCAGAGTCTTAGGTTGGAAGGTTGAGGCAGAGCCCAGCTGATCGGCTCCCTAGTGTTCTAGTAGAGACCGAGGTAAAATGTGAACTGGAACTACACTGTCGTTGACTTGGAATTCAACTAATATTTATACATAATATTTTTTAAGATTCCAAGCCAAACGACCAATAGGAAATTTGGAATAGGTAAGAAAGGCGGGGCGATGCCCGCCAAAAATGCTCATTGGTCAGACTGACCGAGCACTTGGCGACAATCTGAGTTGAATATCTCAGTATTGTGATGTGCTGAAACATCGACAGTTTCTTTTATGAAAAAAGTTTACCTACTTCTTGGTTCGGTTTATATTTTTTATGTAAAGCAACGTATTGACTTAAAATTACTAATAAATCGATATCCTGACCAATAATACAAGTATCGACTACAGAATTTCTAGTGGCATGTTGAAGTGCAGTAATTACAATTAAAGTGTCAGCATCTTCTTCAGCTATTTTAACTAAAAGTTGAGCATTTTCTAAAGGAGTTTTTAACAAAGCAATCAGTTGTTTTTTGTTTGACTCACTTTGCATACAATTTTTTTTTGAAATACTTATTTTTGTTAGTTATAATCAATGGTAATTGCTGTCTCTGTGTTCGTTTGTTTTCTGCGAGAACGTTTAATTGATTTTGTTGAACTTGATATATCGTCTGGGCAACAATCGAATACAAACATACTTTTTTTACATGTTTTTAGCACATAATACATATCTTCCAATAATATCTTCTACGCTTTCGAACTTGTTCCATAACACACGACGTAAAAAAACCCTCCTTCAACAGCATAGATTTTTTTCGGCCGAAATAGGCTCTTTAAATGATTCAAATTCATTATATAATGCTGACTTACTTTTTTTTTACACCTCCTTCCGTAAAGAGCGAAAGAGGAAACGGTGCGAGTTCATAATGTAAAAATTGTTAAAATCGTTCGGCTCAAAGATATTTAAAGAAATTCGCTCAAAAATCAAGAGTGGATCTATAGATACTTTTTTATTTTTGTTATTTTTTACAACAGAAGGCATCATCCTGATAGATTTTATTCTGCTATTTTTAAGTAAATATTCTTACAGTTTGGTGACTTAATTGCAAGCTAATGCCAATCACCTGCACTTTGTAACAATTTATAAATATCCTGTAAAAAAATATGCTTGCTCTTCGCAAATAAATTATAGCCAAACGAATGAAAAAAGGACAGCATTAATTCGAGAGAATGGAGGTTGGGATCCTAGTTTCCACAACATTGGGAATTAATGAGTGGAGCATAATTGTGTCCATTCTAAAATATTGCACCCACAGCTTGCTTATGGGCCCACGTTCTTCTATATTTGTTACAGTCAATTCAAATTGATCTATAATATTAGACCATGTAATACAGGGGTGGCCAACCTTTTTAAGTCGAGTGCCAATATGAGAACAAAAAAAATTTGGCGTGCCACTAAAATTTTTCGACATACTTATATGGATAACTATATATTAATAATATACGGTACAATATGTATTTCTTATGTAAATTCCACATTTTTCCGTTTAGTCAAGATAGTGGAGGTTTAAAAAATAACGTAATAAGTAAAACATAACAGCAAACTTACTTTATTGTTAATAAAAATAAAATAAAAACGTTAAACAAAAAAACTTAAATATTTTCTTATTATCTAAAATTCAAATTATTAAACAGTTACTTATTTAATTTGGTATTTGAACTTGTATTTTTTTAATTAATTCATCTATATTGGGATTAATTTCGGAACTAGCCAAAAGAATTAGATTTTTTAAATGCATGTTAGTTAATCGTGACCGATATTTTGATTTTATTATGTTCATAATAGAGAACATTTGCTCACAAACGTACGTTGAACCAAATCTACAACAATATCTCAGAGCTAACTCGTGTAAATTAGGAAAATTGTTTGCTGGTACAAATTTCCAAAATTCAATATAATTGGGATCAGTAACAGTTGAAATAATTTCCCTATATTTGGTTTTTAGTATAGTGTGGTTCTGTAAATCAATAATTTCGATCTGTATTTCAGCTGAGTAACAATTGATATCTTGCAGAGAAATAGAAAAATGATTTATGAAAAGGTCAACATTCATTTTGTCTTTTTGAAAATCTTCAAACCGGGTATTGAATGAACCTAGCAAAATAGATATAAGGTTTTTATCTGTCATAATTTGGAGTTCTACTGACCTTGTTGGCTAATTCCTGCATTAATGTGAAATGTATCAATCTCTGTTCTCCAAAATCGTTACAATAAAGCATAAGTTTATTCACAAAAGAAGATATATGACCAACTAGAGTAGGAAAAATACAATTTTTTCCCTGTAATCTTAAATTTAATAGATTTAAATGTCTCATAATATCAGTGAGAAAAGCTAAATCCCAAAGCCAATCTTTATCGTTAAGTAACGAGCACTCACTGGGTAGTTCATTGTTTTCTTGCAAATATTTTAAGACGCACTCCTTCAAGTTCCAAAACCTTTCGAGTGCATTTCCTTTGGAGAGCCAGCGCACACTGCAATGGAGAAGTAACTCTCCATCTTGCTCCGTTTCTTCCGCGAACAGTTCTCGAAATTGTCGTCGATTCAATGCCCGAGCTCGTATTTTGTTAATGCAGCGTGTTACAGGGTCAACAACAGATGACATGTTTAGGTCCTTGGCACAAAGAGCTTCCTGGTGAATAATACAATGGTACCTAAAAACTTTTCTTCCCAAATAGTTTTCCAGTAATGTAACAAACCCCTTTAGTCTACCAACCATGCAAGGAGCTCCATCTGTACAAACACTATCTAATTTTGACCATTCAACTTTGTTGACTTCGATTACGTTTTTAAGCTGTTGAAAAATGTCCTCTCCTGTTGTTGTGACTAGTTGGCGCAAATCCAGAAGCTCTTCGGCATTTTCAAAATTATCATTGGTGTAACGGACAAAAATGCTTAACTGCGCATTTTCTGTGTTGTCACAACTTTCATCCAACGCTAAAGAAAAGAATTTGCAGGATTGTAATCCACTTATAATTTGGGAAACAACATCCTGGCCCATATCATCTATACGGCGCATGACTGTATTTCGGGATAATGCAATATTATCGACCATATTTTTGATCTTTACATCTCCCACATTTTTAGCAAATATTGCCAGACTATTTTTAATTATTCTAAAAAGTTCAATATTCTAAAAAGTTAAATTCCCATGTGTCTCAAGCGAAAGGTTTATAACCAATATGTATTACCTGTACAAACTTATGGAGCAGAGACATTAACACTCACGCAAAAATCTGCGAATAAACTTAGAGTCACACAACGAGCCATGGAACGTGCAATGCTGAACGTGAGCCTTCGAGACCACATAACAAACCAACAAATTAGGCGAAGATCAGGAGTTCAAGACGTCATCGAAAGAACCACGACGCTTAAGTGGAACTGGGCAGGGCACTTAGCCGGAACACAAGATGGACGGTGGACAAGACGTATTATGGAATGGAGGCCCAGAAATTATAAAAGAAGCCGAGGACGACCACCGACTAGATGGACCGATGACATTAAGGCTGGCCGTTGTATGAAAGAGAGGTCCCTCTACTAGCAGTACCACAGAGAGAAAAGATTCTTTCCCGAGAGATGCTGCCTCTATCGGAGAAATAACGCAATACCGCAATAGATATCTAAGACGACCCGAAATCGTTTTATATATCAAGTGCGAACTTTTCCGAAGACGCCCGACTCTTTCATTGTTCATTTGGTAGTCGTATCGAGTGGTTGTTCTGGTTGTTTTAGTTAGTTCTGAGTGTAATACAATTTTATTGTGTATTGTGCAGAGTGAAAAAGAGGCAAAACTTAATTTAAATTATCTAATGTTACTTGAATCTAAATTTTATGAAAACACCAATTTTCGACTTTCTGAATTAATTCAAACTTATTTTTATTTATTAGAATTTAACTTATTATAAATAGTTCTTGGTTGTTTTAAAATTTTATATTTCAAGAAAATAAATAATCGAAGTTGATATTTTAATAAAATCAAAGACATTCAAGAATTTTTTAATCATAGTTTATCCTATAAATTAAAAAGTGTAGTTTTCGATTTTTTAATTTTACTAAGTACAGATTTTATCATTTTTAGATTTTGCAATTTGTCGATTTCTCGAAATTTTGAATTTTTCATTTTTAATTTTTTTGAATTTCTTGTTTTTACCATTCTCCCATTTTATGATTATTCTATTTTCCGTTTCTTTTGTTTATTAGAAATTCGGATTTTATCATTTTTCGTATCTTCCAATTTCGTATTTTTATTTTGTTTTTTAAACTTGAATAATTGAAAAAAGAACCTTTCAAAAATTTATTGTTATGCTAAAATCGTATAATTATTATTAAATTCATGGTATTCTTTGATTCAGGTAGATAAGTAAAAATGGGAAATATATATTACAGCTCTACAGGCCTTGTAAGCCTCTGGCTTCAATATACTGCGTAATCTTTTTCCACTCTGTCGGGTCTTCTGGACTGTTTCTCCAGTCCCTCTGATATCCTATTCTTTGTGTTGTTGAGTGTCATTTTCACTAAATTAATTAGTTTCTCTGGAGACCTAACGATCTCGTAGCTTCATATAGCATACCGCGGTTGACTAAATCGTAAGCCTGCTTAAAATCGACAAATAGCTTGCACAGTCCCAAGTTTTTCTCGTGACTATCGTTCTGTATTTTTAATAAAAATATTTGATCTGTTGTTGTTCTTCCTGGCCTAAACCCTCCTTGGTATTCTCCAATAGTCTTGTTTACATACTTTTTTAAGCTATTTCTGATAATTTTTGCTAGTATTTTGTAGGCTAATTCTAATAGCGATATCCCACTATAATTTTCGCACTTTGTTTCGTCCCCTATTTTATAGATTGGGCAGATAAGTGCGCTACTCCATTGCTGCGGCATATTTTTCGTTTGCAAGACTGTTAATAATAGTCGAACTATTCTTTCTTTAGTCTTTAATTCTCCTCCTTCTTTAAATATCTCTGCTGGGATTCCACTTTCTTCAGCACTCTTATTGTTTTTTTAATCTTCAATTTCTTCTTTTACTTTCTGAAGTGTTTGGTCTTTTTCTGGTTTCTCTCCTGAGTCGTATTCTTGTTGTTGTATTGGTTATTGAAGGTCCCTTTCTTTATCGTTTGCATTTAATAGCTCCTCAAAATGATCTGCCTACCTGTTTAGTTTTTCTGTTGGGTCCAAATGTCCTATACAGTGTACATAAGGATGTTATATATATAAACTGGATCGCCAACTTAATTGTCGTACTAAACCGAAAATGAGGCAACAGCAACTGACAACTGCCGTGAATCACGTGACGTGACCTAAACGCAAATGGCTGCCGTAGTGTCAAAATATGCATGCATGGTGCATTTTCAAACAAAAGTTTTGACAGTTTTGACACATCGGCGGTCATTTGCGTTTAGGTCGTTTGCCTCATTAGACGAATCTTAATGTTAGCGATCCAGTGTATATATATATAACATCCTTGAATATACATATTTTATTCATTTTTAGGTTATGGGTCAACTTGCCATAACTAAAGCAAGCACATGCCACTTCATCGTATATACGGGAAGGCATCATGAAATATTTCGTTTAACAATAACAAGAGATGATAGGTTATGGAAAAATAAAATGCTCCCAAAATTAATAACCTTTTATAAAGAGTGTCTTGTCGAAAGTCGAAGACTAAAAAAATTGAAATGCCGCGATCCTCCGACGGTTTAGGAAGCAAGAGAAAAAGTAAAGAAAAAATGCAATAGTAAGAAAAATTTGAAGACTGTTCATTAAGACATTTAACACGTTGAACGCCGTAATGTATATATTATAAACGATTTTCGGGGCCGAAGATATTTTTTATTCAAAACATATTTATATGTCATGAATATTCCATACATTCTACGCCTCCCTATGCTGTAACATAAACATGTTACAGAAATATTTTTTTTCCAAATCGTACTTTGAACCGCGAAGCAAGTATGCACCACACGGCCCCCAGTACCAAATCTCTCTTCCACCTATGATTCACGCCGACAGAAATCAACTTGTCGGTCGTTAGTCGAATATCATCGCTTTATTATTACAAGCATTCAGTCTATTTCGCGTCGTTGTCTAAATAAGTGCAATAAATTGTGCATGTAAAATGGGCGAACGCAAAAAAAAACAAATTCAACTTGAAAAAATGATGAACGAAATTTTGTCAAATGAAGAAATTCATTTTGGGATTACAAATGCCAAAAGTATCTTCTTATTGGTTTTCTATTGTGCCATACTTCAATGAAATAAAACAAGTCATGTCAAGAAACAGATTTGAATTTCTTCTGAATAATTGGCATTTTACTGATAACGAAAAATTCACATATTTCCACAAGAGTGTATAAGATAAAACCGCTCATAGATCACATCCGACAAAAATTTAGAAACTCTATAACGTCGTCCGGTAACATTTGTATAGACGAAACTTTAGTTTCCTTTCGCGGTCGGCTATCTTCTACAATTTATCTAAAATAAACGGCATAAGTTTGGTGTAAAATTCTTTAAAGTGTGTATAGAAGATGGGTACACTGTAGCGTTTTTTATTTAAAGTGTATAGAAAAGATTTCTGTGTTACGCTCCTGTTGTTTTTACCAAAGAAAACAATCGAAATAATATTTCAAGTTTTTTTGACGAGATTTTTAAATGCCTATTAACGCTGGAAATATGTTTTTATCTCTGTGTTGCAATGTTAGGTAAAATAACAAGTTTTTTGTCGCCAAAGAGGTATTATGTTAAAACGCAATAAACGTGAATTCCCGTAATATTAAAGTTGTTTTTCGTTATTAGACGAGGGTCAAAAAAAAGAATATTTGTTTGTTTAGGCAATAAAGGAACATTTAAAAGTTGTTTTTTTTTTTTGTCGATAAGAGGAGGGAATATTTGTTTTGGTTTTAAGTGGGTCGGCGACAGGCTGCAAGACGGAAGGGAAATTTTTGGCTAGATTCTGGCAAAATGTAACGAAGAAAAGGAGTCGACTTAGAGATTTCAAACAGGGCAGACATGTGACAATAGAGTCGACTGAGAGATTTCAAACAGGGCAGACATGTGACAATAGGGTCGACGACTAGATTTGAAGCAGAGCAGACGTGCTACAATGTGAGTCCAAGAACCTATTTGAAACGGTGGTAGACGCTTTTTGCGGATGTGAAATGTTGGGCCATTTTTGAATCAAAGAGGATTCAATTCTTCCACTAAGTTCCTGTTCCAATCGTTTTGTCCTGGAGTGTAGAACTAGTTCCTGATGGTTGCTGCCTTCCAGTTTTGAAAGTTTTGTCCGAGTAGCTTCCCCAGAGATGCAAAGTTTCAAAGTGTTTGTATAAAAAAACATTAAGGTAACAGTTCAATATATTAATTTTTCAAAGTAAAGACAGATATTTTTTGGCTAAAGTAATAATTGCTTTCATTGTTTGTCATCAAAATTAAATGTGATACCTGACAGCAAGCTTAATTTGTTTTTTTTGTTATGACAATTTTTATTTGATTATTATGTAGAAACGATATTTCATATATAAGGTTAAATTTATATGTTTTCATTAACAAGGATCCTTAATTTTTGATAATCTAATTGGCCATAATATAGTATACAAAGAACATGTAAGTTTTTGTTATTTGTATTATGTTATATGATATGTTTCTTTTATAATATGTATTTTTGATCTGTTTTGTTTGAGACAAGAATAAACGTTCAATTTGTTTCTCTGATCTATTTTGAGTTTTATTTGAAAAAGTTATTTTTTTTTCTATATTTTTTATGTTCTATAATTATTTCCCTAGTTACAACTAGTGGTTGTAATAGGTATAATTAGGCACCTCAAGTGGCGCCCTATATTAAATTTCTTGAGGTGTTTCCGTTTATTTTCATTCTGTTTGTCCCAAGAGATTTGTATAAGTACCCCTTTATTTCTTTTTTTGTAGTTGCCCCAATCTAACCCCCAATATCTTCAACTTATCCACGACCCAGCTCTCCAACAACCAACTGAGTGTCGTATGCACTTGTTTCGATTATTTTGTTTGCCCAATCTTGTCCCCCATATTCTTACCTTGTGGTAAGCAAAATAGTCGTTACAACACTTATGACTTTAAAATCTATTGTGGTACCGAGAAAACTAATAGTGTACTTAATGTTCCCAGTTCGGTTATTTTAGGACTATGTGACCAGCTTCTTGATTGCGGTCGTACTGTATTAGAACGACAAACACACCTTGTTGGAACCTTGCGAAGAAATGGAAAGGGAAATCCAAAAAATATTATTGAAAAAAAAGCTAAAAAAGGGGCAGGTAATTGGTGCAGAAAGTGACTCAGAAGTTGTAGTAATAAAGTGGTGTGATAAACGCGAGGTTCTGATGTTGTCAACAAAACATACGGAAATAATGCTACCAGTAACATCAATAAATGGAACGGTGAATGAAAAGCCAAAAGGTGTCATCGACTACAATAAAAACCAAAGTTTCATAGATTTATCCGACCAAATAAAGGCCTATGCTTCCTGTCTTGGAAGAACTAGAAAGTGGTATCGGAAAATGGCCATTGAAATTCTCCTTGGGTCAGAAGTTGTAAACGCATTCATATTATATAAAAAAGTAACGGGCTGTAATATTACCATAACTCAGTTCAGAGAAGAAATAGCAAAAGATTTACTGCAAATAAAACCAAAGGAAAGTTTGGAATAAAAACGGTATAAGTGCATTAAACCTTGTTTTGAGATAATTGGACTTAAAGTTATTTCATCACTGTAAATTACTAAAATAATTTAGGTAAAGTATCATGCTTACAAAAATTTTGTAAGGAGCTTATTTTTTGGTTCCAAATGTAAAAATAAAAAGTAGTAGAAAAAAAAAATTTTATTGAAAAAAATGTACTTATACCGTTTTTATTCTAAATAAAAGTACATATTTGAAAATTAAACTGTTTATTTCCAGACTGGTATGAATAACATTTTAATCATCATCAGAGGATAATATTGTATTATCATTATCAGGAAATTCAGAAAACTCTGGTGCTTCTGTAATTTGTACAGCTCTTCTTTTATTTTTCGCTGTATTCGATTCATACTGCATTGATGTATAAAAATAATGATAAATAGGAGGAATAAATTCAAGAAGAGTCTGTAAATTCTTCCATTTCTTAATGTTAATTTTCTTGCAGTTATTTGTACTGCAAAATAATATAAGTTTGCTGTCAAAAGATGGGCGACCAGAGGACATTATCTTACAAATGCACTGATAGAAAGGAAATTCCTCATCCAAGGTGGATTTAAAAAAGAATGAAAAGGGCTCTTCGGTGCTATTATATCTAAAATACTGTATATCCCGAAATTTAATACTTTGGTTCTCACAGTCTCGTTTGGGATCATTGACAATTTTATTAAGTTTTGAATAAGACAAAAAATCTTCTTGTCTCATGGAATGTACAATAAAACGCTTTGATGAGCTTTTTATCACGTCTATCCAATGGTCTGGTAAAAAATACTTGAGGATTTTTTCTTTTCGATTTTTCAATTAGTCCAAAAGCCCTATCGCATTCCATATAGGTGTGCCCAGGTTCAAGAAATTTATGACTAATTTCTTCTATTTGAGTTGCTTTTACCAAAAACATGAATAATTTACAGATATTTTTATTCTTGTTTTGCCCACCACAAGAATCACTATAAGCAATAACTCTTTTTATGTTTGGTGGTAGCATTGTGATAAACTAAAATAAAAATAAAAAAATATAAATGAGTAAAAATAGCAAAATATTGCGGTACTACCTTAAATAAACAAGATCCAATTTCTTGAGAACCTCTTCCTGAAATACTTTCATTCCATACAAACATATGAGGGGTTCCACTGAGTAAATTATAAACACAAAAGTTATATGTCCATAGCTGTCGTAGATAGAATACCTTAGATGTGGTCAACAAGGGAGTGGGTAGGGTTTGTTGCAAATCGAAGCATAGAACTACTGTATCTTCTGACCCTTTATAACGCTCAATATCTGCATTCTTGCACGCCAATGCCTTTTGTGCTTTTCGCTGGTGCAATTCTAACAGTTTTTTTGTTTCCGAAATTTTAGATTCCTCTTGGTTATGTTTAATAATGTTTTGATGTGAATCACATCGTGAACATGTATCAGAGTGTGGCCGATGGAATCTCAAATTGAAATCTGTATTAAAAACAAATCGGTAATATGATAGTTTTACAGCAATAAAATTTTGTGCCTCACAATCAGCCTTGTAGAGATCATACATTTTTTTTAAGGTCAGTTCGGGTGCTAAATATTTAGCATTTACATTTGCTTGGCGTGAATAGTGACTACTGTATTTAGAAAATTGTTTTATATGTTCAATTACCAATCTACGTTTTTCTTCACTCATTTTTCGTTTACTCGGACCCTTCCCTCGCTTATCTGGCTCACACATTTGTAAATTATTGGTTTTTTGGCACACTACTGTAAATCTCCTATTGGTAATATCAAACGTTTTCAAGAAAAACTCCTTACATACTCGTTGATTCATAAGGATTATTTGTGTGCTAAACTTGCGCTTTATATTGCCGGATTTTTTTCTAGTCACTTCAGTTTTCTTTATGCAAGATGACAAGTATGAGGTCTGGTGGTCATAAGTCGGAAGTTTGTAAAAAGTGTCAAATAGTTCTTGTCTTATTTCCTCTGTAAAATTTGAACTACACTTATATCTACAACTGTGACTAAATTTCACCAATTTTCTTTCTCTATGCAGCTTGTTCTTGTACCCAATGTATTCTTTGCCTTGGGTTTTAAGCATTTTCGTTTTATTTACTTTCCATTCGGACTTGTTTTTCTGCCTCTTTCTTGGCTTAATATTGGTATCTAAAATAAAAAGCAATAAATAGAGTAGAGCAAATTGACCTATACATATAAAGGGTGTTTCATTAATAATTGGAAATATTTTAACTCTAGATTCCTGGGCTCAAATTATTAATATTTAACCCAAATCACTTAAATAAAATACACTTATGTCCACTTATTGTAAATATACAATCTGTCCAATAGCTTTAAAGTACTGGGCACAAATACTTTTTAAATTCTTAAATAAAACACCCTGTAAATCAGTTAAATCTTAATATTTTTAGCCCAGGAATCAAGAGTTAAAATATTTCCAATTATTAATAAAACACCCTGTATATACGTAATGATATCAAATTTAATATTATATTTTAATATTATATTATTTTATCAATGCAAACATCTTGATTACTATCTGAACTATCACTTTCTAGAGTTTCTTCTTCAGAGGATGGATTGTAGTTACTCCCGCTATCGGTGGAATAAGGGTCTTCAGCAGTTTCAATATCTTAAAAAATAAAAATAAATAATTTTAAAATCAGAAACACAACCTAATTTTTTTACTGTTTACTTATTCTGTAGGGTAAATATTTACGTTTATTCGTATTATACATACACAATAATATTTCTAAAAACAATTTACCTGTACAATTTTCCATATTATGTAGATGTAGATCACACAAAATTAATGCAACACGTTTTAATAAAGCTCACTATGCTCGGAAATCTCGGAATCGCTTCGTCGCTTGGAATAGAAACGGTATAAGTAATGTTTATACCTTTTCTATTCCAACACATTTTGAAGATTTCTTTAGTAGATTTTTCTACTAGCTCGTAGATGGCACTATATGTTACGTTTGAAGCTTATACCCTTATTATTCTAAAAATATAGAATATTAAATTTTATAATATGTACTTATCTCATATTTAAAAAAAAACGCACTTATACCCTTTTTATTCCAAACCCTTCATTTATATTATTCTCCTAGTGAGCAGTTTCTTGTATTGTTGAAGAAATAAAGCATTTTGTGAAACTAATGTGTCTACTACCATTTATTTACCATATTATCTAGAGTTCATATTGGTGTAAAAGGGCAGAAATGAACAACCAAAATGTTAGGCAATATCGAGTACGTTTTATTACTTGCAGGGACGTGCTAATCAAAAATATTTTTAAGGGGGCTGCTAACTTCAAACTTCCATAAACTTCTATAGACTCAAAATTTTTGGAGTCTTCGCTAAAAATCGTATAACCCATTGGGTGGTACAGAACAAATAGGTACTCCAAATATTTAGAGTCTGAGCTTTTACTTCATTTTATTAATTTCACTCATTAAATCGTAGAGTTATTGAATATAATTCAACAAGCCGTAAACTAGTTCAAAACGGGAATAAGTTGGCGCAGATAAATTTTGGTACCTCTATTTTAATATTGCGCAAACTAATAGTTCATCGGCTTTTTGGAAGACATCCATTACCTGTTAAAGTCGAAATATTAGATGAGTGCACCGCTCGCTATGCATTTCTTATTGCGAGCAGTGTCCTCATATTTTAATAAATCGACTCTACACTTCAACCGTTTGCAAGCGAGAGTAATAAACGTAATTTATTATTATTAGTAATTAATAATATAATAATAATTAATATTAGTAATATATTTAGTGTGACCAACTAGCCCGAAAAATCCGGGACATGGCCCGAATTAAGAAGTCGTGTCCCGGACAAGGCTTCCGGGCGAATTTTCAACATTTTGGTAAAATTATATTTTGATATTCTGAATACGTTATTCTTCTGAGAATTCACATCAAATTTAATTGGCGGGACGAAAAAAAGTCGACAATTTCTAGAGTGTAATACTAATACCACATCCAAAATGCATGCATTTTATATTATGTTATTATAGTTCTACGAAAACTCAAACTGTGGACTTTCCCGTTTCTGTATTTTAATTAGTGTCTTCTGAAAAGACGATTCAAAAACATGAATATCAAATAATGATAATTATATTTTTATATTAACCTAATGTTCTACTCCCATGGAAATCCAATATCAGTTAATTTTCTAATTTTTCCTTTTTTGAGAACGATTTCCGGATTGGAAGTCGAAACGTCAAAAACTAACAAAAATATAATTATCACTACAATCCATTCCATCCAAAAAAAATTTATCAACATAAAATGTTAAATATGTAATCAATAAAATGATATTTTATTGATAAATGATAAAGTTCCATATTAAAAAAATGACCCGATTTTCATTGGAAAGTCCCGGATTTTAGGTATTTTTTTCAGCCTTGTCCCGAATTTGACTGACTTGGAGTTAGTTACACTAAATATTTATGTAATTTTTTCGTAGCGCCTTCTTGTACATAATGGCTACATTAACAGAGCTTAGATTCTTACAGATTCCTATACTTTTTTCGTATTATATGTCCAATATTTACGTTTCACATGTCAATTTTTATTAATTGCAGAAATTTATTTTGAAAGTACACCACGTAAAAAGTACTTTATTAATTCACATTCTTTTGACGTTACATCGTTCCATTATATATATTCTAGTTCTAGACGGAATTTTATCATCAAATTCGTTTAAATACTTGAGTAATTTAGATATAAACGCTCTTATATTTATTGAGAAAAAAGCAAAACTTTCACATTTTTTTATAAACAATACACAACAGGTAGGATAGCAAAAATATGGCTGTAATTAGCGAGATATATTGTTAGTAGGTTAAGCATTTTTCGTTATACATATATGCTCTAGATTATGAGTGGTGTACTTTATAAAGGTGATGGGATCGCCTATACTTATAACATTACCAATGGCCGGCCTTAAACGTGTAGCGGGAAACTGCCTACAAGCGGCCCAGTGTAGAGAACACTGGAAAGAACTGAGGGAGGCCTATGTCCAGCAGTGGACGCGATTGGCTGATTGATGATGATGATGATGATGATTTTTAATTATCTCCTCTCCATCAGAGTAGGCTTTTTTCTTCCGGGCTAACAGCAGAGAAAGTTCCTATGATGTTTTAACCATAGTTTCCATTTCATCACTTCTCTTCTGAAACAGTGACTGTTGGCTGGCTAGGGTTTTCTTTTTGTTTTCAATAAAGTCGGCTCGCAAATGTGAACCAATAGGATATTTGTTGCTGAAGTCCTTATGCAGTTGTTTATAATGTCGTTCCAGGTTAAATTTTTTCGGAACTGCTACAGACAATCCACATATCAAATAAACAGGCTTTGAAGTTTTACGATTAGTAAATAAAAATTGTTCTTCCCAAGCAGGTTGAAAATCGCGAATTGCAATATCATCTTCGTATTTTCGTTTTGAAGTCGAAGGCTTACTTTTAAAATTTTAAAATTTTAAAGAAACAATGCGCGATGACAAAATGTGCACATACAACGGGGCAGTTTAAAATAAACTAAGCAAGGGTAACGCAATCCTATTGCACATTACGACAGCTAATATCACGTGCACCAATCGCAGCAATATCGCTCGCCAGAGGATGCAATGATGCCACATCTATCGTAACTTCCGTAAACCTACCAAGTTTCTTCTTATTATTTTTTGTTTTTCAAGTTTTAATTTTTTTGAAAGTTTGATCAGTTTGAAAGTGCTATCAAAGGCACGCTACGCGTGCCACTGATAGGACTTAATCGTGGCACGCGTGCCGCGGGTTGGCCATCCCTGATGTAATGTCTTTTAAACTATCCACTGGAATAATACCTAAATTTTTTCGAGCTTCTTACAGAACTTTATTCTTGGCATCTGTAAATTCGACATTTTCAAAAATAATATTGGCTGAAGCGAGATATAAAAGAACATGTGCGCGAACTGCTCTTGCGTATGCAGGCCTGTTAGTGCTTTCTCAGCTGAATCTTCGGCATAAATTGTCGAAATAGCTTCTTTTATTCCGCTTCCTTCCATAATAAAACCGATACTTCCTAAGTAGGACATAAGGACATGAAACCATCATATTAAAAGTATTCCATCCAATGGACTACAGCCCAAGCCGGGCCTTGGCCTCCTTCATTAAACCTCTCCAAACATCTCTATTTACTGCTGTTCTTTTCCATGAACGCGTTTTTAGGAGATTTTTGGCATCCTCATCTACCTCGTCTTCCCATCTCTTTTTTGGTCTTCCAACAGGTCTTTTTCCTTGCATTCTTGCGTTTAGTATCCCATCGTAATCTCTGCAGTCTAGTGTATTGTGCTAGTGTTGGTTCAGTGTATTGTTCGTATATTTCGTTATTATATCTAATTCGCCAGTTGTTATTTTCCTTTATTGGACCCAGTAGTCTACGCAATATTTTTCTTTCGAACACGTCTAATGCATTGGTAGATTTCTGTGTTATAACCCATGTTTCACACCCATAACTTACTATGGGTCGGATTATTGTTTTATATACCCGGCGTTTTGTTTTCCGGTGTACGTCTTGCGATTTGAATATGTGGCCCATCGCGAAATAGGCTTTGTTTGCCAGCATAAGCCTTCTATTTATTTCCGGTTCTTCTTCATTATTTTCGACCAGATCCATGCCTAAATACGTGAATCTATTCACGTATTCTATATCGTCTATAAATTGTTGTTGTTGCGCCTGTCTATTTGATCTGGTTTGTATGAGTAGTTTTGTTTTATTTGTATTTATTGTTAGCCCTACAACTTCTGAACTCTGTTTCAACTGAACGTAGGTTTCTTCTGCCGCAGTCTTTGTTCTGCTCATTATGTTTATGTCATCTGCGTATGCTGCTAATTGGGTAGATTTGTTTGTAAGTATGTTATTTCTGCTCACCGTCAACCGTCTAATTACATATTCAAGAACAAGATTAAAAAGTGTTGGAGCCAGTCCGTCACCTTGTTTCAGTCCTTGCGTTGTCATAAACGCATCAGTGATCTGTCCTTGAATACATACATGTGCTTCTGTTTCTGTCATTGTCATTTGCACTAGTCTTATTAATTTTGATGGTATGCCAAATTCTTGTAATATATTAGGTAGTATTGTTCTATCTATTGAATTATAGGCTTGCTTGAAATGTACAAAGAGATTGTAGACGTCTATGTCATATTCCCATGCTTTGGCTAGTATTTGTTTAACTGTAAATAGTTGGTCAATAGTAGATTTATTTTGCCTGAACCCTGCTTGATATTCCCCGATAATTTTTTCAGTGAGGGGTTGAAGTCTTCGATTAAGAATGTTTGTGAGTATTTTGTATCCCGAACAGAGTAAAGAGATGCCTCTATAATTCTGGCATAACAGTTTGTCTCCTTTTTTATGAATAGGGCAGATTATACTTTTCTTCCATTGTTGTGGGATTTTTTCTTCTCTCCATATTTCTTGTATAAGCTGGTACATCTGTTCTGTCAAATTTGTTCCTCCCTGCTTGAACAGTTCTGCCGGTATCTTATCTATTCCCGGCGCTTTATGGCTTTTTTGCATTTGGATTGCTGTTCGAACCTCCTCTAGCGTTGGAGGTCTAGCCAATTCATTATCTTCTCCATCTTCCCACAGCTCCTGTTGTTGACCTTCCTGTTCTACCTGCTGCTGCCGCTGTTGTAGTGGTGTTTGTGCCCTTTCGTTTAATAATTCCTTAAAATACATCATCCAGGTTCTCTTAATTTCGTCCATAACACTAATTATTTCCCCATTCTTATTTTTGCATAGGCTAGTCTTCGGTTTGTAACCCTGTCTTAAATGTTTGATAAGTTGGTATGCACTGCGTGTTTCGTTTTCCTTGAACGCCCTCTCTATGTTTAGTATCCGGTTGTTTTCGTACCGTCTCTTTTTCTGTCTGCATAGTTTATCAGCTCTTCGTCTTTTATTCTCAAATTCTGTCCTTCTCTCTCTAGTTCGTCTGAGTATGAAATTCTTATGTGCTTCATTTCTTTCGTGAATAGCTTGTTTGCATTCTTCATCGAACCACTGTTCTTCTCTCCGTTGAGTGTTTGTTCCAAGAACTTCTTGTGTCGTGTTTAGTATGATAGTGCTTATGGTGTTCCAATGATTTTCTATTGTGAATTCTTCTATGTTTTCTTCTAGTAATTTTTCACTCACTGTTCTCTCAAATATTTCTTGTACCTCAGAGACTTTTAGGTTATCTAAGTTTAGTTTTTCTTGTTTCGGATATTTTTCCTTTGCTTGTCGACTGATTTTACATCTGAACCGTATCTGTACTAGTAGATGGTCGGAGTCACAGCTTGCTCCACGCCTACTTTTTACATCTAATATACTTGTGGCCATTCTTCTTTCAACCAGTACGTGGTCTATTTGATTGACTGTGTTTCCGTCAGGTGATATCCAAGTGCCCTTATGTATGTCCCGATGTGGGAAGCAGGTCGAACTGATAACCATATTCTTTCGAGCTGCGAAGTCTATTAGAAACTGACCATTCTCATTTGTCTCTCTATGCAGACTATGTTTCCCTATTACCCCTATGTACTCTTCTTCTTTTCCGATTTTGGCGTTTGTGTCACCTATCACCATTTTAATGTCGTTTCCTGGTATTGAGTCATAAGTTCGTTCTAGATCTTGATAAAAAGCTACCTTAGTGTCTTCTTCCTATTCATTTGTAGGGCAGTGTACATTTATAAAGGTTACGTTAAAGAAATGAGTTTTTATCCTAAGCTTGCAGATTCTTTCATTGATGGCTTGAAAGTCTGTTATCAGGTGCTTCATTGTATTATCTACGATAAAGGCTACTCCGAGTTCTTTATTTCCTTCATCTTTACCGCTATACAGAATAGTATGAGTTTTAGTGTCTCGGATACCTTTTCCCAGCCATCTAGTTTCCTGTACTGCAGTGATTCCAATTTTAAATCTCTTTAGTTCGTGTAGAAGAATCCTCTGTGCTCCTGGTCTATTTAGTGTTCTGACATTCCACGTTCCCAGCAAAAATTCCATATTCCGTTGCCAAAGTCGTCGTCTTGATTTCCGTCCATTCCGAGGGCCCTTCTGAAGGTTTCGTAGTAGTACTTTTTTACAAGGATAGGTTACTGGCCTATCGCCCAACCCCCTTTTCGGAGGGCCATTTCTCCCTTCCTCGTCAGCCCTGACCCTGCCTTCCACTGGGGTTGGTTACCCAATCTCCAGCAGGGTTGCTCAGGTTCTCCGGGGTTCACCCGTGCAGCCTAAGCTGCACTTCGTGGAGGTGAGGATAGGAATTGAGTAGGAGTGGCTAGAGGTGCTATCAGGAAGCAGCACCTTGTATTGTGCGTCACTACTCATTTGAACCCCATTAAAAGTATTATCGATTTTAAAATGTGTGGGTCAATATGATCTGTAATCGAAGCAAGAATATTTCGCGCTTTCGAATACAAAGGTTGATCAAACAATACACATACGTGTTTTTGATTGTGTGCTTTAGCTCTACTTACAGCTTCGATTAAAACTGTAAAAATTGTACTGTAGTCGCTTGGAGCAGCATTTACAAACGGTAGTGGAATTACTTTAGAAATTTCGTATCTTTAAATTCATAACATTTCTCCATGAATTCAAACCATCCCGTAGTATTTTTATCTGTTTTTTTAGTGAAACACCATATCAACTCAGTAGATTTAATTCGTAATTTTTTAAGGGCGTTTTTTCGTATTAAATTTTTTTGACGCTTCTGATTCGAATTTATTATTTTTATTTTCAGCAACTAAATTAACCATAACTTCAAGCTGTGTTTCAACGCCCATATATACAACTGCATTATCCACTTGGTTTTCGTCTTCCGCAGTACTGGGATCAAGAAAACTGTCTGTACCAATCATCATTAATTGAAAGATCGCTGTATACCATTTGATCAAATCTAGCACTTTTATGTCTATAACATTGTTTTACAGGAATAAAACCAAATTTATCATTTGCTACATTTAACGAAGTCTCTTTTTTTATTTTAGTAACAGGCGTTATCCAACCCATTGCATTGGAATGTATTATGTCCATCAACTGTAGCAGTATGCGTTATGAAGGACAGAATTTTCAAATAGTTCAAAATCTTTATACGAAGCACATAAGCTGAGCAGATTAAAGCATTTTCGTCTCGCAACAGACACAAGTAATTGCGAAAAAGTAAGTACTTGATTGTCTTATTTCATTTGGATTTTTATAAATTTTTACAATAATGTCTACAAGTTTCTTCAATGTTTTCGGAACGTTGTCAATGTCATCTAAAAAATTGATTGTAGAATTATATTCATCCATGTCAAGGTGCTGATGCGTTCTGATATCTTGCATTATAATATGACCTGCCATTTCCACAATCCTCTTGCGATCTTTTATGTTGTCTTTTTCGCGTGCCGCGGACCATACTTTCATCTCCAAAATGATTTTCTAATTGATATACTATACGATCTATTCTAGGTTGTTCATAATTAACAATATTTGTCTGAGCTTTAAACTTATTAATACCTTTTAAAGAAAATTGCGAAATACTTTCTTGTCCAAAATATAGTTAATAGCGAATTCCAAAATAGCATTCATATTATCACTTAAATTATTGTCTATCATATTTATCGGTTTATAATGATAAAATTCATTCTGACATGATTAATGATATACAACATTATTTTCTAAAAAATATTGATTGCTTACATTACGCAAATTACGCAGACGTGCATCTATTGATTACAATACTCTTTCGATAGACTTTTTATTTTATCAAAAATATTATTTACTGTACTTTTCTTTTTAATTATTCTATAAGTAGAAGTATCTTTTAATCTAACTCTCTCAACAAAATAATAGCAACTTTCGGAAAAATTAAATTTTCTTTCCACAGCTATTTCCTTTCTGTGCCCAACGTAAGCCTGTGAAGCATTTTTAGCAGCTACTTGAATGCTACATGAGTGTATGTAAGCGCTTTGACAAGTTTTGTGCACCTCATCAAACACTTTTCCAAATTTTCAAATAGAAGATGTTTCTTATCCTTTCTTTCTCGACTGGATTTAACCCTTTAACAGGTTAAGCGCCACAGCGGACACGGGTGTCCGATTTGAAATTCGTCGCCTGGGCCACGGCGGACACCGGTGTCCTCTTGACTTTAAATTTTTCAACATCCTTCCCCGGCCGCGAGGACACGATTTTATGCGGTTTAACATAGAAATGTGTCCTCTATGCCCATCAATATAGAATGTTGAACCAGGTTCTGTGTAGCAATTCCGATTAGAAAAATCTGCGGTAAAAACTATCTTGAGGTCTTTAATTAAGTCTAGAAATAAGAATACATTTATTTGATAAAAAAAATTATTAAACAAATATAATAGAAATACATATCTATTATATGTGTGTGCATACGTTTATTTAAAAAAAAATAATGAGTTTTGTGAATTAAATTGAAACGTTCCAAACAAAACCTAGGATTATTTCCACACTGCGCACAGTACGTTATTACCTTCTTGACTTTATTTTTGTCTATAAGTCCATCCTGTTTTCTTTTGTAACATCCCTTGCAGTACCGTCTATTTTCCCGTGCCTTACAGCCTAGTTTTGTGAACACATGAGCATTGAGGTTTACTTTTGCAGGACGTGTAGGTTCATGAAAATGACTACCTTCAAATTTTAATAATTCTTCGATAACTGCATACCTAAACTCATTTATCGATATAAAAAAAATTAATAAAATCCTTTGTAAAAGGTTTATATTATATAGGTAGTATATACCTTTTGCAAAGAATTTTAATAAATTTTTTTAATATATGGTATACAGCCAACTACAGGAACGTAGATTACTTGTGGAATTTATCGATATATTGGACTGTTCGATCTCCTCGTATATGAAATGGGCATTAACAATTGAAGTACCTAATAAAATTTCTATAGCTATTTTCTTCGTTTGTCGCAGGGCCGTACTATAACTCGACATCTGATCAGATAAATCAATGGAGCTTTTACCTGAATTGTAATCGACTACAACTTTCGGTTTTTTGGATATTATTTCCCCGACGTTGAAGTTGGACCATTTCAGCATTCTTTTTTGTCCGTTTTTTGACCATTTTTGTCGTAAAGAATTCTAACTTTCCAAAATTCATCAGTGCCATTTGGTTCATTGGCATCAGTAAAATGTAGATGGGATCGTAATTTTGAAAATTTGTTGTACGCCATATTATTTAACAACACTTACACAAAGTTTGCTGTCTAAATAAAGTCTTATACGAGGATAACTTAGGTTTCCCATAATAATATGAATGCCGACAAATATTTTTATTTCGTGAAAATTTGTATTCTCAAACGTGTATTATTTTGCTGGTGATAAAGATTTGTGTATATAACTATAGTATCAAACAAGGTGTCATCAAAATATTTATAAAAATAATCTATTGGTGATTTTAGGTGTGTAAGATGTGCTTCTGTTTTTTGTGCCCATTGTATAGTAGTGGGCGTTATGTATTTTACATCTTATTGCCACGTTATTTTGCTTTTTTCCGTTAAATCATGCGTCTTAAATAACTCCTCCTTTAACTGTTTACGCCCTAGTTTGCTTTTTAGTAGATCTTGAGAAGTAGTATCATCGTTGTTCACAACATGGGATGCTGAGCTTTGCGAAGTGACACTTTCAGAAAATTCTGCCTCCAAATCATTTACTTGACTGTCAGTATCATTATCATTACCTAAAATTAATAACTAGTTAATGATCTTACCGATAATTCCGTCGTCTCTCTGGAGATCTTCGAACGTCAATATCTCATTAGTCTCTTTATCACAGAACTCTCCCACATCAGAAAGTCCAGCCTCTATCAACTCAGTTCTTTTTCACTCAATGGCTTATTTTTGTTATTTACTCATTTTTAAAAGTATATATCTGTAAAAAAATTAAAAAAAGTTGCCGAGGTTTTTCTTTGAATGAAATTGTACTAGTATAGTACAATTTAAATATCCCGTATTTCACCATGTACTATCCGTAGTACATTGAAAAATACGTTGTGTTTACAATAAAAAAAAATGTATTGGTTAATAATTAATATTTAACTCAATAAAACAAAGTATAAAATGGAACAAACTATTAAAACTTGCCTTTCAATCGTTTTTTACTGCAAAAAAGTCATCCGAAAATAAGAAAATAAAGAAAGCAACCGTTTCTCAGGACACGAGGTTGTCAACTGGTACTAAAATTTCTTGAACTACCGACATCGTTATTGGTTACCATTTTACTAAATGGGTAAATCTGCTATCAAGCTATAGATAGCACCACGCAGCGTAAATCGTTCATTTAGCTTTACAAAAGTGCACTTCAAGTCGGTGTACAATATGTAGTGCGACATGAGCGAAAAGGTTAATTTAAATGTACTCAAGGTGGAAGATAGTTGAGGTTGGACGTGAGATGGTGTAGATGCAATAGCTTCTACAGACGAGCGGCTAGCTATCAGGTGGACGCGATGGAAGCGCCATGCGGTACGACGGAGAAATATTAATGAAGGCAGTCTTGTTGACGGCTGTCATTGTCAATTGACATTTCATCCATGAATGCAGAAGGCAAAATAAACAACAAAATAAATTCAAATTAGAATGTCTATATTATTTATTTTTTTAGGGATCAAAAAACGTACGCCCAATTTTTTAGGGATCAAAAAACGTAAATAAAAACATCTGTATACGTATTCAAAGAATAATTCATAAATAAACCTTAGATATTATAGGTAATAGTGGCAAATTAAAATGTGTTACTCCTCATAATTTTTAAGATATAGACACCAAAAATTAAGAATTTTCAGCAAAATGTTTTGTTTGTTAATTATTTCTATATTATTTGATTATTTACTTTATTTATGGTACAACAGTTTTTACCCATTATTACAATTAGTAAGATATTAAATAAAAAAACATAATGTTTTCTAAATGTGTATTATGTCTAGAAAATTTTCAGATTTTTTTAGCCTCTGATAATTTGCATCACAACTTACGCTGTAAATCAAAGCGATATAACAATTTATGATTGATCTGTATTATGATAATCTCTATTGTATATATAATTTTCAAAAAATATAAATATTTTCCTTATATTTCAAAATTACTTAGTATGATCAAATGCTTTATATAAGTCCAATAAGTACAATGTGGTTTTTAACATCTCACTTAAATAGAACTGGTTTGAATGCTCACTAGAAACTTCTTTGGAAGTACTTGAAGAAGCTGAACAAATGAGCAACTCCTTATAGTAAGTAGTTTCAGTTTCATTTGCTTTACACAGTGTTTTCTGTGAGCAGGGATTTATTTTTTTTTTTCGTCTGGATGTAAACCGAATTTGAGATGCAATAAGTTTATTTGCAAGTTCCTTTATTGTTTCGTTGGATTGAATAAATGCTCTACTGACGACAGACTGTATTGTGTTGCCAGTGTTTTCTCTAGTGTTTAAAGCAAATTGTATTCAATATGATTAGTTCGTAATTGGGCTTGGAGTAAAGTCATTTTTTCAATAATACGATAAACTGCATTCTTATTGTCTTGTATTTTTCTAATTTCAGTAATATCAACAGTATAGGATGGTAAAGTTGAAAAATCTTCTATAGTAGTACTCGTACTTGGGTCCAAACGTTCTGACTTGATGTGGCTTAATACAGCATGAATATGCTTACAGATTGTAAATTTAATGTGATAATTTGGACAAGAACAAGAATATCTGTACCTTAGAGGTAAAGGATTGTATCTCTAGTTTGGAAGTATTCGAGAAAATAAGGTTTAAAGTTTTATAATATGAAAATGAAAAAAAAAAAAAAATTATAAAAATGAAATAAAAATGCATATTTGGCTTTTTTACAGTTTAATTAAGTAAATAATTGAACTACTAAGCTACACAAACATCAAAAATTTATTATACCTGACCTAAATTAAGGCACTTGAGACTGTTTACCACTAAACAAAAAATCAGGTAAAGAACATAAAATGAAAGTTGTAACTCCAAATCTACCCGAAAAAAGTTAAACAAAAAATATAATATAATTAAAAAATTCAATCTGAGTTAATGTTTTCTTCCTCTTGCTGTGCAGTTACCATTTCTTTATAAAAGCTTTGAAATTGAAACGGTATCCACTCACATAACTTTAAAAGATGTTGATGTTTCTTTAGAGTTATACCTTTAGGTTCATTGCGGAGAGTAGGCAACGTGTGTGGAAATGGTGCTACGTTTTGTCTAGAATTTCTACGTAAATTCACCGTTTTTAATTGTGTATCGGTAAATTCTGTTTTGTGATAAAGTAGACCTGGGCTATCACGATGTACTTCTAGAAAAACTGCCAATGACATAAGAAAACTTTGCTTTTCAGTATTTAGTTTTCGGCTAAAGAATGGAGCCTGTGAAGATTTATACAATATATTAAAGTTTTTAAAGTCATTTAGTTCCATATTCCAAACTGTAGCTCCTACCGATCTTATTAGCTGTTGCCAATCCTACGGTGTAACAATACTCAATGCCGGTTGCTTCTTTAGTGTACGTTTAACAAGACCGTGAACATGGTCTGCTTCCATGTGGGTATGACCTTTAAGTAAAAACTTATGAATTATTGTTTTTAAAGAAGGGCAAACATTCATAAGAAAAAAGTAATTGACTGCCATCATAATATTTCTGTTTTGACTTGGACAGTTGTCTGACCAAATTATCAAGGTATCTTTTTTTTTTACAAAAAGAGTTTTTTACAAGTTCTTCTGCCCACTTCAGTAAGGCTGACGATATTTCGTTACCACCTTTGCCAGCAACAGATTCATCCCACATCATACAATAGGACTTCTTTTCTGTAGCATCATAAATGGTGAGATTTAAAGTCCAAAGCTTTAAGCAATAAAAGCTTTTTGAGTTACATAGATGGGGAGTGGGTAGACATTTTTGCAAATCTAGCATAATAACTTTTGTTTTTTTTAGAAAAGTTTACTTTGTCATTTTTTTATCGGTGTATCGGATATCAGCATCTTTTAAATGGCAATCAATTGTCTCTTGAATTGCTTCTCGCTTATCTGCTGATTGAATTTCTTGTAATGTCATAGTGAGACTATCACACACATCACAAGTGTCATTGGATGGCATTTTAAAACCAAGATTAAACTCTGTTTTAACAATATGGCGATATAGCCACGATTGGACTATCTCACTTTTTTGCAAGCCGTCTTCTTCACATTTAATTTTATAAAGATTATACATTTTGTCGATATTGAGTTCGCTTCCAAGATATTGTCTTTTTATTTTGTTGCGGCTGGAATGACTTTCGTATATTAGGAATAACCGAATATGGCTACGAACTCGTTCTTTAACATCATCTGGAACCTTATTCTTCGGAATATGCTTTCCTCGCATATCGGCTGATGCGAAACCGCCTACTTCTGATTTTTTTAAAGCATTTCTTACGACGGTCTCAGATATACCCAATGTATGAAGAAAAAATAATTTACAAACCTCTACAATTTTACCATTAATCTCAAAATTATAATGGATCGTTTGTTTTCTCTGGTTATCTCTTCTTCCGTCTACTGGCCTTTTACGTTTTGTTGGTACACTATTCACCCTGGATAGTACAAATTGTCGTTTGAGATCCCACGTTTTAGTTTCAGTCCAATAATTATTAAATATCTGTACTCGCTCCAATTCGTTCATTTTATCAGAACATTTTCTTCTACAAGATCTACAACCGGGTTTAATTTCCTTAGCGCTTATTATTTTTCCAGATTTTGAAACATGTTCTTTTCCAGCCAATGTTGCTTTAACTCTTTTTGTTACCTTCCAATTTTGTTCATTTCTTTCACACTTTCTAGGCCTCAGTGTACTATTTTCTTGCTTATTTTCTATGGCGTTTTCTTTACCTTCTTCATTTGTCCCCTCAGTAAGTAACCTACTTTCTACACTTTTGTCTGCTTCCTCATCAGTACTACCATTTTCATCATTGGACGGAATATATTCGGGATCATCATCACTAAAATCTCTGAATTGTTCAGGTTCACTATCAGTTTCAAATTTTTGTTCATTTTCAACATTTCCTGATTCTTCACGCCTAATTGTCTGACAGCATTCGGCAATATTTAAAGTACCATTGATAATTCCTAAAACAATAACGAAACACCTTCAGGTTTTGATCTTTGGTTGTTAGTTAGTAGGTATACTAAATTCGCTCAACCGAGACGCGTTTTGACAGATTCAGAGTAGGAAACATACAACACAAAAATTCCTACGTCATACTATTTACAGCTCAAATAAACAAATAAACTTACTCTTTCATTAAAAAAAAGAAGAATTATTGGAAATAGTGGGAGTGTGTACTAAACTCATACAATTTTGTTTCCTCAAAATATTTTTATTTTGTAGAATAAATAATAATTGATTGGCGTAAGATTTATGCTATTATATCTGTTTATTATTAATAATATTGACTATGAGCACGTGTGTTTGGTTGTATAGGAATTAGTCATTTCAAACCACGTCTAGCTTGTCACGTCTATCAAAATGTAATTAACTTCTCAAAAAAATAATTACTAAAACCACTAGACAGTTATGCCTCATATTAGAAAACCGACTATAAGCAGAACCCAATAACATAAATAGGGGAGTCAATAGAGTTTTTTGTTTCGAAAAAATTCAAACAAGATAGAACTTTTTGTAATTTCATTAAGAAATGTTTAATAAACAATATATCAAAAAGTTCTACTCCAAAAGTGGCTGCTTCATTTTTTATGAAGCAAATGAACTGCGAAATTAGTTTTTTTAAACAATTAATAAACAATTAGCGGCGAAATCTGTGAGTAGAACTTTTTACTTTAACATATTTATAAACTAACAAAAAAAGTTTTAGAAAAATCCAAGCTTGTTTGAATTATTCCGAAACAATGCCACTTTTCGATCTCTATTAACTCTCCTAAAAAGTGATCAAACAAATCCGTGTAAGAATGTCAATGATTAATTTTATATTTTAAAATTGACCTTGAACTGGGATATGCTGTGTGTCTTCCTCTATATTAAGCCTGTTATCATCAGAATGCCTATTACTTGCAGGCAATACATCAGCCAATTCTGAAAATGAAATGAATGTTTTAAAGGTAAACAATCGCAACTCCACCACGTTTTATTAGCCGGACATTAAGAGGAGCTAAAATTATTTTAACGGAATATATTTGCACACTACAGTTATACCAAAACTAATTACTTCTATGTTCCTATTAAAACAAATACTGTGTTCCTATTAAAATGAATAATATTCACAATATTTTATAAAATATATTATTTTAATCCTAACATAACCTTACTTTTCTTTTAAACTGTTTACAGGTTATTAAGTAGGTATTAGATATAATAAATTTCAAATTACCTTGAGTTGGAGGATCATTACTTGAAACTAGTACAAGATTTACCAAATGTTTCCCTCTTGATAACATTTTATCTCACAATTTCACTTACTATAACCGGACCGGATAAATATATGATCGTTTACCACATTGGGTTTGTCCAATATTCAACTGCGCATAACCGTGCTTTAGATGCACGACTTTTTACCTCTACAACAATTTCTACTACAACTTTTTCTAAATATCGTATTTAAGGAACTAATAACATTTCAGTTACGGCTATTTACCACAAAATAAATTACGCTTCCGATATACTATAAAAGAAATAAACTCAATTCCGACAAAAATGGGATTTACGATCCTTTACCTCTAAAGCGGCCCACAGACGCTCAATATTATTGTGCAATGTGGGTTGCACAATATTTTGACGGCGCCCCACAGACGCTCAATATTATTGTCCAATATGTCGGTTTCTGCAAAAAATTGTATCGTTTGGGGTCGATATTGACGGTTGTGCAATATATTGTGCAATCTTGAGTACAGACGTACAACCACATTGTGCAAACACAAACAGTACCCGCTTGAATTTCATAGTGTGATCATGTTGAGTGATGAGGAGTTGTGTTGTGCGGTAATCGCTGTGGTCGCAAGTGAAAAAAAGAAGAAAAAAAAGGGCTCCCTGAAAGGAAGGAAATGGGCCAAACAGTGGTTCATTGATAGGGAGAAATACACTCACGAAAAGTTACTAAATGAACTGAGAGTGATTGAGCCGAATGACTTCCGCAACTTTTTACGGATGGACGGAGAATTATTTGATGAACTTCTTGCTTTGATCACTCCTGAAATTAGTAAAAGGAGCACTATCATGCGCGATGCAATACCTGCAAGTCAACGGCTGTCTATAACCCTACGATATCTCGCAAGTGGGAATAGTTTTGAAAATCTGAAGTTTTTAACTGCTGTTTCACCTCAGTCAATAGGTTACATTGTTCTGGAAACGTGCACCGCTCTGATCAAGTGTCTCAAGGAATATATTAAGGTAAGAAAATGTAAATAAATACTTTTTTCATTTTAAATCTTTTTATTTAAACGTTTGAAATGACATTTATTGGTTTGAAAACAATTTGCGATTGTACGAAACATATCCACATGAATTTGGAAAAACAACTTCCTTATTTGAAAGCAGCGAAATAAGCACTTGCGTCTTGTGGGTTTGCTGATTCATACTGATGGAATGAAGTCGTATTGTGGTGGGTTGATGCAGGAAGGGACTGCACACTGTATGGGGTTGACGCACGTGATGAAATATTATTAATTTTCACTGAATTACGATGTAACGTCCCCATTTGTCCCTCAAATAGAATATCATTGATGGCTTTCTTCGCAAACTACTGCTGATGTGGATCCATTTTTCTGAGCTCGACTGCCCAAGCTGCGGCAATTTTGTCGCTGTCGTCTTGCGGTTGTTGAAGGCGTTTAGAAGCCAGTTGCACCAATTCCTCAGTGGGATCTGGAGCTTTATTTTTCCTCTTCTTTGCACGAGGTTCACCAAACACCTGAAAAAAAAAAGTAAAAAAGTAATAGCTTATTTTCATCTTTCAGTGAAAACTGGGAATTTTCTAATTCTAGATTATTTTTCTTTGTTGCAGGTACCAACTACAACGGAAGAATGGAAACAAATTGCACAAGATTTCTACGATCAGTGGAATTTCCCAAATTGCCTGGGCGCTATCGATGGGAAGCATGTCGCAATAAAGAAACCCGCTAATACTGGATCACTTTACTTCAACTATAAAAAATTCTTCAGCATTGTGATGATGGCAGTGGCAAATGCTAACTATGAGTTCATTATGGTTGATGTAGGAGTAAATGGGCGAATATCAGACGGTGGTGTAATCAGTTGTACAAAATTCGGGGAAGCGCTTGCTGGTAATAAATTGAGGATTCCGGAACCAGCACAACTTCCGTATAGCCAGAAAATATTGCCATTCGTTTTTTTGGCAGATGATGCTTTTGGGCTGACCCAAAATTTGATGAAACCCTACCCTCAATCAGCATTAAATATGGAAAAGGCAATTTTCAATTATCGATTGAGTCGTGCTCGGCGTACGATCGAAAATACTTTTGGGATCTTAGTCAGCCGATTTGGCGTACTGCAGAAGCCAATAGCACTGTCTCCTAAGAAGGCTCAAATAGTTGCCTTAGCATGTTGTTATTTACACAACTTCCTACGCAAACGCCAATCACGAGCTTACGTCACTACAAATCTCGTGGATAGTGAGGATTTACAGGCAGGCGTCATCACGAATGGATCGTGGAGGGATGTTGTAATAAATGAGATAACCCCACTTCAGCATAACACCACCAACAGAAACGCAGCAAATAGTGCTAAAGCAGTCAGAGATACTTATTCTAATTTCTTTAACAATGAAGGCCAGGTTTCATGGCAATGGATTATTTTAGGCGCAAGTGGCTCTACCAACTAACTAAAAATGGGATACCTGCGTGAAAATAATATTAACAATATTTTCAAAATAATAAGTTATTACCTAAGCTAAACTTATACAGGGTGTTTTTTAAAAAACTTATCACCCCTACTAACTCGAGAACCGTTTGAAATTCGGAAAAACGCAAAAACACGTATTTCTTCATTTTTAAGGGGATTAATTTTAGGCCTAAAACATTATGGCCGCGGCCGGCCGTTTAGGCTGGGCGACGGCCAACTCGAAAAATTTAAATAAAAATTTAAATAAAAAGATACTTTATTTTAATTAAAGGTAATAAAAATACAAGTTTCTTAAAACAAATTTCATTATTCTACAACAAGTTTTTTAAAAAACACACTCTGGAGAAAAAATATTAATAAAGTACTTACTGCGCCGCCGCTGGTTTCATTTGCAGCGTCACAATCCTCGTTATCATTTGCATCAACATCTTGATCTTGATCAGATATTTCCATCGTGCTTATTGAATCAGTAGGTGTTTCTTGAGTTTGAAGAAACCTCATTTCGTCGAAATACCACAGCGTTGGTTCGACGTCCTCCGCACCCGCACCACTTTTCTCTGCATCGCGAATCCTTTTCAATTCTTTGCGGTAGTTTGTTAGCAATGAATTTATTTTTTTTACCACTTCTGTCTTGTCTGCATCCGGGTATTTTTCGCGGTATTTTCTGATTAGCACATCGTACTTCTCTGCCTTTATGGTACGATTAGTATAGTCTTTGCACTTAACATCCCACAGAGCCGGAAGACCTCGATAAACTTCAATAAATTCACCAATAAATTTTCTTTCCGATTTCTTGTCACCCATGTTGACAAAACACCGAGATGAAACACGAGTAAACAGAGACTACCTGGGAAGGGACAGACCGATCGACGCGGGATATTGCGCAATACTGCCAACAGACGGTACAATATTTCCCCGTTTGTACAATATATTTTCGATTTTCTGAACATCACGCAATATATTGTGCAACCTTTCAATTTCATCTACACACGATCAATATTATTGCGCAACCCCAAATATGGCACAATAATATTGTGCGTCTGTGGGCTGCATAAGGTACAGATATATGTGTATACACAATCGGCAATTGTTACATCTCATTTGCCAGTTTTCTACAGGACATCTGTCGCATTCTTTTCCGATAAAATAATTTATCTTACCAATTGAAGATTTGACTTACCAAATATTAGGATTTATTCTAGATTGTAATATTTTTCCTTTTAATGCTTCTAGATTCAATATGACTTTTATGATAGATAGATAGATAGATAGATAGATAGAATTTATTCATCCACAAAGTTTACACAATTTTTACAAGAAAAAAATGTATAAATCTTATCAGACTAGTCAAAATTTTACTACAAAAGAGTACAATATATAGCAAAAGTACATGATTAAAATAAAAACAGTTATTACAATAAAATAAATAAGAAATAAAAGTTACAAATACAAGTTACAAATACAAATTTAGAACTATTGTTGCAAAAATGTTAAAAATTTAAAAATCCATCAACACTGTAGAATGTGTTGTCCATTAAAAATGAATACACAGTTTGGCGAAAACCTTTATGTGAAGAATTACTGAGAGTTAATATATTGACTATTTTATTGTAACATTTTATTCCAATATATTCAGGTGCATGTTGGGATACACCTAATCTAGAGAAAGGTTGTCGAAAATTTGATTTACCCTTGGTATCATGTGAGTGAATGTCCTCATTTCTGACAAACTTGAGCTTGTTTTCCTCAATGTGCAATATTAATTGGAAAATTAAAAGGCTAGGTAGTGTTAAAATATTAGACCTCTTAAATAGTGGCTTGCAACTATCTGAAAATGGAACACCATATATACTTCTTAAAACTTTCTTTTGAGCTATAAATGCCCGTTCAAAATGAGATGAGCAACCCCAAAATATTAAGCCATACTGAAGTACAGACTGGACTAAACTAAAGTAAATCATTCGCAATATATCAAATGAGACAGTTTCTCTTAAATTACGGATTATGTAGCTAGATGTACTTAACTTTGCTGATACATAATTTACATGAGTTTCCCATGTAAGTTTATGATCTAGGGTTACCCCCAAAAATTTCGTTGTAGTATAACTTTTTATTGATTTGCCATCCACATGTAAATAAAAGTCAGAATTTGGAGTTAAGTTTTTTGGTAAGAAACGCATAAAATGTGTTTTTGTTACATTGAGCTTGAGTCCATTATTTTTACAATATGTGCTAAATTCAGCAGACACAACATTGGTATTTTCCACCAGTTGTATGGGTTCACTGTGAGACATAAGAATATTTGTATCATCAGCATACTGAACAATTTTATCTGGCATTGAACAAAACGTGTTTAGGTCACTTACAAATATAATGAAAAATAAAGGCCCAAGTATTGAGCCTTGAGGTACACCCATCGTACATTGAAGTGGCCTGGACGTTACATTTTCCACTGTGACTACTTGAGTTCTATTGCTTAGATAAGATAGGGCCCAATTGTACGGTATACCACGTATTCCAATACCCTGCAATTTTTGTAGTAAGAGTTCACGATCAACTGTATCAAATGCACGACTAAGGTCATAAAAAAGACCCAACACATTTAATTTATCATTTAATGCTTTATAAATAAATTGAAGACAGTCAGAAATAGCTGTATTTGTAGATTTCTTTTTTCTAAACCCGTTTTGAATAGCAGGAAGAATTTTAAAATGTTCTAAATAATCTGTTAATCTATTTGCATAGGCTGCTTCAAATATTTTAGAGAACTGACTTGACACACAAATCAGCCTATAGTTTGCAATATCCGTTGCAGATCCTTTATTTTTAAAAATAGGGATTCCTTTCGATTCCTTTATATCTGGAAATATTCCGCATGTAAATGATTCATTTATGAGATAAGATAGTGGTAAAGCTATATAAGTGGCAACATGTTTCAAAGCTTTTCCATCAATTTCGTCTACCCCTGCAGCTGTTTTAGAAGCAGTTTTTAATACAATAGATATAACTTCTTTTTCAGTGGTTGGTGATAAAAAGAAACTTGAATTGAATTGGTCAATTTGTGTAGTACGGTTTACAACTGATAGTTCATTATTTTTTACAGCATTAATAAAATAATTGTTGATTTGATCAGCTTTATGATAATTTTGTAAGTCACCGTTGTTACTAAAAGATATTAAATTTTGATTTGATTGACAGTTTTTACCTCTATTTTTATTAATTATTTTCCAACTTTCTTTCATTACATTATTGCTATTTCTAAATTGATTATCATATTGTTCATTTTTATGTTTTTTAACAATTGTTTGATATTCTTGTTTAAATTTCTTGTATCGTTCCGAATACTCTGGGTTATTGAGTTGTTTTCTTAATACATTCATCTGACACAATTGATCATGCAAACCCTTAATATGAGGTGCAAACCACGTTTTTTGTTTTGGTCTGGTAGTTACTCTACGCTTTAAGAAAGTAATATTATAATAATATAAGAAAGTATCATAAAATATTGAAAATTGAAAATATGGATTATTATTGATGTTTTTGATGGTTGTGTATGGATTATTATAGGATTATATTGATGATTATTGAAAATATGGATTAAGGTAATTCGATAAGTTGACTTTCCTTGTATTGTTTTCGTTAATCGATCAAACAGTTTATCCCTAGTCAATTTCATTAGAGCATCTATCGTTTTATCCTGTCTCTTTACCTTCTTTCCCTCTAAGTAAATATGCTTTAGGACTTTATGGAATGCTTCTAACTACATATTTGTATTTATTCCCAGTCCATACCTCTAACATTGTGCCCATGATTCCACTCGATTAACTTAGTTATTTTGAAAATAATTAGCAAATTCTTTTGTAGTGTCATTGTTGTGAAGTTCATTTGATGTATTTTCTAGAAGAGTACTAAATTCATTTTCACTAGTACTGTCCATTAGAAGTCTTAAGCATTTATATACTTCAGCTTTAATTTCTTGAGAGCCATTTTTTTTAAATTGTTTTCGCAAGTTTTGATCAACATGTCAAGCACAAAGTAAGCGATGTAGAGGTAAACCCAAGCCACTTACCCAAGCATTATAGAAAACAGCATCATCATCGGACATAAATACTTTAGGAGTTATAGATCCAGTCATAGTTTTAATAATTTCAAAGAATACTATCATAACAAATGTATCTGTTTTATTTGAAATTAAGTATGCCACAGGAATATCTTCTCCATACTCGTCAACAACAACAAGAGTACTTAATAGGAAATCGTAACTGTTTGTGCTATGTGTGGAATCTATACAAATGATGTTTGTACCAAAGTACAATATCATCTTCCTTAAACATATTATTTTCTGCTACTGTCGATTGTAATTTGTAATAAATTACAGGTGATTCATCTACTAATTTATTACACATATTATTTATCCAAAGACTCAGGCTAACAGCCTCATTTTGATGTAAATAAATGGATTTATGTATACAAAACTCCTTTTCAATGTTTGGCAAATCTTTTCGATTCAACAAATTCATTTGTTCAATATTACTACTAGCAGAGTCTCGAATGTCGTCCAATATTTTTTGAAAGGATACTCCCATTGATAATTTTCCTTAAAAAAAGAATTATTAAAATTATGTTCAATTGTATGTTTGATAAGGTTACCTGCAATCATTGACCTTTCATCTTTGAATAAATGTACAAAACGAAGCGATTGGTTATTTGTGTGAGGGGTCTAAATTGTGGCTTCAATTGAATTTAATATTTTTTTTTCAATTAATTTAATAGTTGAACAACATGCTGAATCCATTTTACAAGAACCTTGTCTTCTCAACGCTCTTTCTCTTGTTTCCTCTGAAACTGATTTTGGAGATCCTGATCTGTGGCAAATAAAATAACTGATTTTCTTTTGAGATGAAATGTTTTCAATTTGTTTGGAATACATTCATCCATACTGCTTTTCATTTATTAAAATCTACAAGATTTATGCAAAAATATAATATTATACCCAACAAAAAATATATAAATAATTAGTAATGAAATAAAAAATGTTCTCACAATCAATTTGATTGTGAGATCTCACAAAATCGCAATGATTTGATTGATTGTGAGAACGTCTTTTATTTCATTATTAATTTAGTATGTACTCACATGCAACCCATTCATTATTAAAAAAATACATCTTTTTGCATTATGGACTTACCATTCATGGATTTAAAATTAACAGTGTTCTGAAAAATATCTATTTGATGTTCAGTAAGCAGATGATCTCGAAAATCGTCATAATGAACAATACTTATTTTGCAGTACCCACATTTTAATTTACCATAACTACCTGCATTGTCTTTTAAATGCTCTAGTTTATGAACTATTCTTTGATGAGGGTACACATGTTTTCTCCATTTAAATTTTTTACCACACAAATCACATAGACGTTTTGCACTTTCCATATTGTTTTGTTTGTTTAAAATTCGGAGTCACGTACTTATTCAAATTTTGAATAAACTGACTTTTCATTTGTTTTTACTTCAAAACTAAAACAAAATTACATGACAGTTACAATTATCTCCGCTATGGCGCTACAATCGCGTCCACTGGATAGCTAGCCGCTCGTCTTCTACAGGACCTTCGTTTGCTGGAGTAGAGCGAATTGATTGCTCTGTTTTTGGCGTTTCATAAACAATGTAGGATGTTTTTGATCCATATGCTTTATAAGTATAGATGTCGATTTATTTTTTACTGATAATGTCTGGCCACAATACACACATTTGACCTTACCTTTAATTTTAACAGAACAGTAAGTCCAGAGCTCACTTTTTTTGGAGCCATGGTCAAAACGTTTACCGGAAAT
Organism: Diabrotica balteata; assembly: GCA_918026665.1. Lineage (NCBI taxonomy): Eukaryota > Metazoa > Arthropoda > Insecta > Coleoptera > Chrysomelidae > Diabrotica > Diabrotica balteata. Next base: position 65,385,308 of record OU898284.1, on the reverse strand, counting down.
CTAAACTGACTTAATTAGGATTTACATACTAATTTATTAAAAATATTCATACCCAAAATTATCGTAATTTAAAACAATTGTATCTTCGATCCAGTGGATATTTGATAACAAGTTAACAATACATCTTTTAAGAAACTTTCACTATGAAACCGTGTAGTGTCTAATTTTCTATTATAAAGATGACTAATTCCTAATTCCCAATAATTATAGTTCTAAGAAAACCTACACAGGAAATAGTGCTGTGCTGCCACTTACTGTGTGGTGTTTTACTATTTTGTTATGTCATATCTTTATTTTTATGATACACTTTTTATTATAATGATTTTTGGTATTTTCAGCCAACTAATTAATGTTTTCTTTTAATTTAACCCATAATTTTTTTAATTGTTTTTGAGATCACTTCACACAATAAAAAAGTGACTTCAACACACCTTTGTTATTTTCATAGCGTGTGTTTTAAAGAAATTAAATCATTTGGCTACTATGTGCAAAGTTATATTTAGAATTCGTATCAAGGGTATCGTTTCTCGCTCAATGTAACACCGGCACCACAACATAAGGAAAAATTTGTGTCTATGCTGTGCTGGCGCTCTGGCGCAAAACAATACTGAAACAGCGTGTCATGACACTTTATTGTGCTGATACATTGTACTGATGTACACAGTCAGCCGTATCAGTCTCATTGTGTCAACACTCAAAAATTTACGGTGTTACCCATAACTAGTGTATATTCTTGGTCTGAATACGGACACCTAACTTTCACAATATTATTCTCACCTATTAACCCCCCGTCAGGGAAAGCTCCTAAAAATCCATAACCTTTTTCGAAACACACAAACAATCCACACTGATTTACTATATTTTTTATTTTGGAAACATGCTTTAATAGCTATACTTTGATTAAGTTTTTCGTACTCCAACTGTTTTAAGGACGGTAAAGATTTATAAAGAGATTAAAGTGGATTTTCAAAGTTAAATTTTTCGCTTGCTTATCTCACTGAAAGTAGAAGCTGTAAGACAAGTTTTTCTTTTCAAACCAGTTTTTATTATCACTTTGGCCTCTAGTGGACTGCTCTATATATTTACCAATCTCTGGTGGTACGTCTTGTAAGTTTGTTGCTCAATTAATTCGCGTATTTCATTCTCTGACAGGTCGAATTTTTGACAGTGTCATCTTTAATCTGTAACACCTTGTTAAGTGTTCTCATTATGGAGTAACATTCGTCTGGTTCAACCAAATTTTCGTGTTTTTTTATATTTATTTCCTTGCAAAAACCAGCAGCTTGACATCTAATATTGAAACTATTTCTACGACTGTAATATGTCTGTTGACGTTAATAAACTTTGCGACTTGTCGCATAAGTTGTTCTGTTCTATTGCTAGTTACATCTTTTTTTAGAGAACTTGATTCTTTTTTTTTAATTAGATGGCTTTGGTAAAGACCTTATATTAAAGAAACCAGAGATATAACATGCACATATTTACATGCTTGCGTGAATGTTGCCTTGTTTCTAAACAGAATCGATGGGGTGGGGAGCGTCTAAATAAACGAAACAGTGTTGGATCCAGAATAATTAACCCTTTCGCTCACGACTTTTTGTTTCACAAAATTTTCTACTTTCCCAATTAAGAGTTATAGTATGTATCCAAACGTATACATTGTGACTTGCAGGTAAAATTCGCCTGGCAATGATTTTAAGACAATGATATTTATCTCGTAGGCCCTCGTTTGTATTTTTTTTTAAATGTAAGTTTCAATGAAGATATTTTGAAAATTTTAGGTCGAAAATTTTCGATAAAACATACTTATGTGGGTTGGAATCTTTCAGATAAATAAATAATGTCATATTTTTATAAAAATTTTTAATGATTCAAAGAAACAAAATTACAATGATTTGCTTGTAAATTTATAAAAAGTTTTAATTATTGTGGGTATCTACCTCAAAATCTAGAACTGGAACATTAAATCCATCAACGTCTTCGACTACATTAGCACCTATAAAATTTTCATAAAATGGTTTAGCGTCTGAAGGAATTAGATGCAAATAGCTTTTAATATCGTTAATTTTATCCTCTAACAGGGGTTTACCATTGGGCCAGAGTTGCATAAGCAGCGCCGAAAAGCTCTCTGTATTTAATCGTCCTCGTCGCTCAATATCCAAACATACACTTTCATCGCCAAAATAACTAGGTTTCGCAAATATGTGGTAAGGACTTTCTTTTGTTAATATAATTTGTTTCGTCTCCAACCAATTTATTTTTTCTTTATTAGTGCCAACTTTTCTGTTTATTCTGGCCTTCGCGAGATGTTGGTAATCAAAAACCATTCCTTTTTTATTTGTGTAGCTATTATTGGAGACTTTTTACGACATGAATTTATTATATTTATATAGTCTAAAGGTGTATATATTCGTTCTTGAAGTTTGAGTTGACATTCTATATCCCCAAAATCTTTATCATTTGGTAGAAAACTATGGCCGGAAATCAGAAATTTAAATGTTATAGTTTTTATATTATGGCCATATGAGGAAGACTGGCCATGAGGAGTGTTATTTTAATATTACGGTTCTGATCTCCACAAGAATCAGACCACAATATAAGATGCTCAACAGTGCTTTCTACGTTTTCTAAATATCTTACAATACAGGAACCAACCTCCTGAGCTCCTCTTCCAGCAGTTCCTTGAAGCCATACATAGGAATAACTAATACGTTTTCCTGAAAATACACCCAGATTATACAAGGAAACTTGCCTCTTATAATATATTACATTGATATACAAATCCTGATGAGTGTCGAGTTCAATTTGTAAAAGTTGCTTTTTATGATCATTCGTTTCATTTTGTAGTTTTATTTTAAATGAATCACATACCTGGCATGTGTCCTTCTTGGGAACATTAAATCTCAAATTAAATTTTTCAGGGTTTTGAACTTCAGTTTTGTATAGATCATACATCTTTAATATTGAGAGATGTGCCGGTAAAAATAATGCAGACGTGTTTTCACGACAGTAGTGCGATATGATATGTACTTTGGCAGTTTATTGATCTGGTTGATTATTTCCTGAATTTTATTTTCAGGGACTTTGTTTAAACCACCTTGTTTTCTACCTCTTTGATCAAGAATTGGAGTACGATTGTTTACCTTTCTCAGAGCTGTTGTTACTCTTGACGGAGTTAGTCTAAGACTATTGACAAACATTTGCCTACAAATACGCTGATTTAGTAAGCAATATTGTCTGGAATACAGACGTCTTTCAGTGTTTCTTCCATATATTCCTTTTTTCGGCATTTCGTGGATATTATTGCCAATGAAGATAGTTTGGCCATTATAAGACCCAAGACTCCAAAAACTATCAAATTCCTGTTTTCGTGACTCTGTAGAAATTAACTTAGAATATTTCATCGGACAGTTACAATTGTAGTCATATTGAAATTCTTTAGCAGCTTTTAATTTTCCTTTGTAGTCAATGTAAGATTCATTTTTGTTCCTATTAATCTTTGATGTTGCTCGCGTCATTGCAAATTTCTTTTTTCTACCCTTCTTTGGACGACCTGATGTACTGGCTAAAAATGGACTATCATCACAACTTTCATTGTTATCGGAACTCTCTTCATGTGACGGTGGTATATTCATATCAGAGGAACCGCTACTCTGCAGAGATATAAAGGTATTATTGGATACTATTTTAAATAAAAATTTCAATTAATTCTAGAAAGCGTTCATTTTAATTAAAGAAGTTGGCTTTTAATGAACTACGAGGTACCAAAAAATAAAACAAATTCAATTCATTCAAATTAATCTTTTGCATAAAGTTTACTATAGGTAGTTATCAAAAAATATTTTTCATGTGCTTTACATTATTGTATAATTACTTTAATCAATAATTGATGATCATAATAATAGGTATCAATTTAACATTGCTATAATAAGATTAATACATATGTGTTTACAAAATTGTGTGTACCTAAGGAAGTTGTATTTTTTCTTTTAGATTTTAACAATAGGTACATCAAAGTTTAATATTCATTAAACAGAAATATAGAGAATAGCATTATAAAGCATTTTACTAAACAGTATAGGTACAAAGATTTAATACTTATATCATAATCATCAATAGAATCTATGGTAGAAGCTGATTCAAAACATCCAGTTTTCTCGTTTAAAACCATTTCACGAATACGACTATTGGATGACGATGGTTCGCTCTGAAGGTGGAATTCTGTCACCTTTGTATCATCCATATTCTACAATTTAAATTTATTCTACAATTTAAATTATTTAATGATGTATAAAATGCATTTATTTTAAAATTTAGTTAACATATTAAATTTTTAGTGGCCGTGTCTTATTTTGTTCGTGATTTTCGGCCAGATTAAAGAAATAAAACAAAAGTGTATTTTTTTTCTGTTTTTTTTTAAGATTTAGCAACCAAATAAATAGAAACGTTGTAAAGAAAAAAAGAAAGTTTTGTGTTATTTCTTCAATCATAGGTATTTTTTAATAAAAAATTTCCGACTTACCTCAACATTGGTAATATTTGAATCAAATTACACTATTTGTTTGGTTTTCCATAAGTTTTGCTAGCTCACACATGTATTTGCTTCTTTTCGACATAATTATTATTAAATAAGTATTTTTAAACCCGAACAGTCAGAATAATCAGAAAAATCAGACAACTGAATAAAAAGAAATGTACATTTATTTAAAACGAAAGGAAAGTGATTAAGATGAGTACCTATAATAAATTAATTTTTATCGACCAAGTTCCAGAGTTTACACGCTCAATGGACGTTATAAACATTAACAGGGCACATTCCCCTAATAAAATTTTATTAACGACCGAAATCGAAAATTCATCTACTGTTCTTGTACGCTCGCATTTGCCGACCAATCAGCGTACGAGAAACATCTCCAAACACGAAAAAAATTGCTCATTGGTTGGAATAAGGATTATTTCATGGGATCCAGAAAACTGCAACTTCATAGACCAGACGCTACCCGACCGTTCAGCCTTCAGACAGATGACTCAGACATTGGTATGGGAGCCGTACTCTTCCCAGGGACTCAAGAGAAGAAAGAAGTAATCGCCTACTCCTCAACCAAATTGAAACCAGCAGAGAAGCGTTATCACATTAATGAGAAGGAGTGCCTAGCATTAGTATGGGCACTCAAGAAATACAAACACTTCCTCCATGACCAGCATTTTACCCTATACACAGACAGCCAAGCCCTGTTATGGCGAAACCGGTTCAAAGAAGACAAAGCCAAGTTATCCAGATGGGCCATATTGCTACAAGAGTTTAATTTCTCCATAAAGCACATACCTGGAAAATAAAATGAACTCCCAGACCATCTCTCTAGAAAGCCAACCACCGAGAGAAAAGAAGAAGACGAGGACCTGCACGAAGAAGTGAAACGCTTAAGCTGGTCAACAGAAACAATGGAAGACACAGGCGATGAGCCATTTCCATTACTTTGTATGCTGGAAGACGTAGAAGAATAATCCCAAACACTAAAACAACCCCATCCTTGATGACATCTCGAAGTCACTCATTCTACCAGGGGATGTTACGATTTAAAAGAAGATGGCACAGGATCTCGGACAGAGGACCCAGGAGCGAAGTAGAAGCAAACTTCCTCCGAGAATTTACCGTGGAAGACGACGTAGCCTACTACGTAACCCAACCCAACCATAAGGCTATGTGCAAACAAAATATTTTTCCATGTACCTTTGCAAACAGACAAGAGAAAGAAATAGTGCAAATTAATGAAGCGAGATTTAATTGGACCCAAAAGTATCAAATACGTATGTGAAGAACATTTTGATGTGAGTTAACACTTGCTTATTTACTATCAAGATATAATAAATAATAGATATTAAGTAATGGTGTAATTGCAAACAATATAATATTATATATGTTACTTATGTAATATCAAATACACTAGTTTCATTTTTTTGTATCTCTACAAAGTCCATAAATGCATGCAGTAATATGCAACCGTCTTAAGTAGAAAAAACTCCAGAAAGATCACAAAATTGACTTTAAAGTCTTAAGCTAGGTTTATTGCAGAATGTTTAACAATTGAAGACCTTAGAGCAACAACGGTACATGCCACAAAAGTAAGTTTTTGAGAAAATCAAATATAAAGGTTTTAATCAAATCCTGAAATACCAAATATGGATTAGAAATTTCGTAAATGGTATTATTTGAAACCTGTATATCAACTATCCGGAAAAATACGGTGCGGTATTTTGGGATGGACTTAATATGTGTTTTTACGTTTTCACGATCATAGTCATTAATTTATTTGCTCTGTTCTGGCGTTTGCCACGTTTATCTGCTTTTGGGGTACTAGCACCTTCCTTCATTTGTTCGCATAAAAGTTGAATTCTTTTTTTTTTATTTTTGCAAACCATGAACTGCAAGAAACTCTTGTTTGCATATTTTTACATCTATACCCTTGATCTTTACAAAGTATTGTATTGAAACATTTCGCGACGATACATGTTTTTTGGTTTTTTTTGAGGTAGGTTCTTTTTTTGGAACAGATTTGATTTGGGAAAAAAGATAAATATTTTGTTTATCATAGTCACCCAAGTTCCAAAACGCATTAAAAATCTGTGCTTCATTTCCTTGCAAAGTATCTCGACATTTCTTGCTACACTTACATGGAGGTCCGATTTCCCTGTCAGGTACTTGTTTTTGCCGTTTACTTACATAGCTATGGCCCAAATTTCGGTTGGTTTTTCTTTTATGTCTAGTCTGTCTCTTTAGGTTTGCCTGGCGCCATCTTGAAGAAAGGGCTTTCTCTGGCGTGGAAAAAGAACCTCGTCTGTTAAGTAGATCGTTTTTTGTTTCGGTAGCAGCAGAAAATTCATTTGCCTGCAAACAAAAATAGTGTTATATTCCTGGGACTACCATAAAAGTTTTGTAAGAATTTTTAAGGCACTAAGGGGATAAGCCACAACTCGACGATAAATCGATATTATAACATACAAACCAAGAATGATTTATTTTTTTTTTATCAATATTATGAAAGCAGTAGTAGGTAGCTATGGTATTTTAGCATTAAGAAATGATATTTACATTGTTTATTACAAATTAAGAAAAGAAAATTTAAGCCACAATAATTTCATTAAAAAGGGGACAAGCCACAAATTTTAATTACTCACCTGTGTTTCACTACCTGAAGAGTGTTTACTATCACTATTACTTTCAATATAGTCTTTGTCTTTAACACTATCATCAGAATCACTTTCAGAATCTTCATAATAAAACGATTTTTGTGGAGCTGTTCGACTACTTGAAGCGGCCATTATAAAAATATGGTGGCTAGTACCGTTGTTCGACTTAAAATAGTTGATTTTAGTATAAAAATAACAAGGATATTTATAACTCGTGGAGTCATCTATGAAGCAAAAGCTGTAGTTTTTATTTTGTAGGTAGATAGGAACCTAACCATTTGAAAAATATATATAACTCATTTTTAGTAAGATTGTGGCATGTACCGTTGTTGCTCTAAGGTCTTCAATTCGTTAAAGTGTATTTGGATGGTCTCATGCCAGAGTGAACCAAAAGCCGAAATTGAAAATTTTCAGTACGACAGTTTAAAGTTATGAAGGTGTTATAAAATATACGCAATATGTTATAATCTCTTATAGGATATAAAAGGTTCTAAGACTATTCAAAAGAACATTTCTTTAAGACTTTTAGTAACAGCACATGATTTTTTCTACTTTTAAAGCTGTTTGGTCAGCATTTGCAGTACATGGTTCACTTTGGCAAACTTTTTAGCACTTAGTTCTGTCTGGCATGAGAAGTATAAATAAATTGTTCTTTTTGTTTGTAATCAAGTTTATTAATACATCATTAAAACTAACAATACAAAAGAATTAAATTTTCAAGAATTATGAGTAATTAAATTATACAAATGTGTAAAAAAACTAATAGTAGCAATATTTAGATCGCATTGTTCATCTCATTTTCCTCTTCATTGTTATTGTCTTCTTCAATGTCATCTTCCAATACTTCACTTTGTTGAAGTTTATTGTAAAATTGGTGATGGCATGGTGGTACGAATTGCAAAAGTGATCTGATATCATTAAGTTTTGCTTGACTTAATTTTCTTCCTTCGGGGTAAAGAATGCTTAAGTTTAAAAAAGCTAGGTTTACAGGTCGGCCTTTCAATCTCTTATTTAGATTTACTGAATAAAATTGTATTTCTTTGTTATGTGTGTATTTAAATTCTATAACTCCGGGATGGTCTTGAGTAAATTTCATTTGTTTTATTTTTAACCATTCTACTTTTTGTGCATCTGAGTCTTTTTTGCGGTTTACCAGATTTTGTTTTAATGCATCCATACTCTTGAAATCCTCTTTTTCCATGCATACTACTTCAAATTTGTTCTTTTTAACTCTTGAGTTTGAAATTATGTTATGCCATTGTGTAGGCACATAAATTTCAGGATGATATTTCAACTTTTTTTCTATATCACCAAAATCGCTATCCTTTTGTAGATATGAATGTCCTGGCTCAGCAAACTTATGAACTACTTCCTTTATGTTTAAAGTAGGGGACTGCACTATGTACATCCATAACGCGGCAATATTAATGTTGCGATTTTGGCCGCCACATGAGTCAGACCATGCAATCAATATGTCCTTATGATCATGGGTATTTACGAATTTTAAAATACATGATCCTATTTCCTGGGAACCTCGTGAGGCAGTGCTCTCATCCCAAACATGCATTGTCCCGACATTATTTTCAAAATTATGTATACCAAGATTGTAGCATGAAAGCTGCCTCTTATAGTAAACAACTCCTGTGGTTAGTTTAGGAAGAAGCATTACTTTCTGAAGATCAAAACTAATTACTGTAGCTTTCCCTTCTTTACTAATCTTAACGTTTTCATTTATTTCTGAGCGAGTTAACTGTACTTTTCTGTGGTGTAGTTCCTGGTTTAGTTTCTTAGTCTTTAACATTGCTTCATCTTTGTTTTCCTCAGCTGCTTTTATTTCAATGTTCAACCTGTCACATGTTTGACAGGTATCTTTTCGTGGAGATTTAAAACTAAGATTAAAATCACGTCTGAACACTTTTTCATAAAGCGATTGGCTTGGAACTTTGTCAACATTTCTCTCTCTTAAACTATCAACATAGAGTCTGTACATTAATGACAAATTTAAATTACAATCCAAGTATTTTAAGTAGGGAAACTTTGTATATGATTTTTTATTGACTCCATTGTGGACGGTGAAGATTTGTTATGAGGCACTTTTTTCCCTCTAAGATCACTTAAATTTCCACTTTTTTTCTTAAGCAAAGCACGATGTACTCTACTACTATTGATTTGTAATATTCCCATAAACATTTTTTTGCATACTTTAATATCTCCGTTTTCAGAAGGGATATAAAATTCACGATTGCCTGTTTTTTTTTTGAAATATCAGTGTTCTTACGACGTCTTATTATCGTTCTACATTTTACAGCACCACTTATTATGCTTGTTTGAGTTTCCCAAGACTGTGACTCGTTATAAAACAAATTAAAAAAACTTTCTTTTTGCTGTGCTGTAAGCTTATTTTGGCAGTTTATTTTGCAATTGCAGGAATAGTCATTAAAAGATTTAGAGTGTATGACAGTACCTGAAGTATTGATATATTCTTTACCAGCTGCCCTTTTTTGCTTGCGAATATTTTTTTCCACTTCTTAGGATCAGATTTTCTCTTCTTGTCTTGAGGTTCTTCCTGCCCTCTGGTATTTTTTTCATCTGTAAAAACACAAAATTATTAATATTTTATATAAGTACATATTTTACATTACTTTTTATGTTATAACATAAAAATACTTTGAAACACACATTCACTATGCATAAGACAGACAATTTACGTTCTCTTTTGCCAAAGTGAACTATGTGATTTTAATTTTTTTTACAATTCCAATATAAATTAATGGAATATATTGCTTCATTCTTATATAGATAGGTAAATACTATGTTCTTAGGTTGGTATAACTGCTCATATTTCACTAGCACTCCCAGTGGACACTGCAAGAAATAAATTTGCACATGGTTCACTTTGGCAAAAGAAACGTTCCAAAACATAACCAAACTTTGATAATGAAGTTTTATGGCAATAAATATTATTATCTTACCTGATTCTGTAATATCCGAATCAGAACTTGGATGGTAATCATCTGAAGACCCATTACTGAAATCAGCGTGTTCATCTTCACTAGAATTTCTATCAACAATGTCATGACGATGTGAACGATGTGCACGGGAAGCCATCTTGGACTGGATGATGGTTCACTGTGGCATATGACTACCAGTACTACCACCCTTTTGCTAAATAGAATTTACTAATTTCCAGCTGATGTTTTCTGTTATTCACATAGTTCTTTTTGGCATAAGTTTAGAACAAAAGTTTGCCTCATAATGGAAATAAAAAAGTTAAAACAAATAAAATGCACATAGTTCACTCTGGCATGAGACCATCCATTTGCAATATGTAAAATTTATATTTATACCTTTATAATGTAACAAGTAAACTAGTTAAATTTTGTTCTATATTTCTATTCATTTTATTAGTACAGATTGAAAATGATACAGAAAATTTAATAAAGTTTAAATTGGTCGGTGGAACATTAAAATTGAAATCAGAAATATACCCTCACAAGTTTGATTGCCAGAAAGTAGTAAAACCTTTAAGAAAAAGTGGAGCATATGAAAAAAGACGAAAAGTAGAATGTTTTAATGAGATTTTAAAAGATGATGTTCCGTCGACCTCAGGTTGTCAACCTTTCGAAATCATTAATTGTGATTAAATATATGAAGAGAAAAGTGTACCAAAGGACCCTTTTTCCGAGGATTGTATTTTGAAAAGTCTACTAGGTATCCAAAGAAAAAATATAAACATAAAAGAGTGCAAGTTAATATAAAAACTCCACAAAAAAACAAGGAGGTGCAAACAGTAAGGTTTAGAACGAAAAAAAGTGACATGGAAAACAAGCTAAAAAACATCTGTTTCTCACCTGAAAGTTCTCCTTAAAAAATGTCTGTGTCATCATGTAGTAGCACAAGTTCAGATAGCATGTCAAATACAATCAAATCTAACTTTTGTAAAGATACTATACTTAAAATAAATACCAACATCGGTTTTTATTTGGGATTACCAGAAGAAGTATATTTTCTACACAAACAATTATCTGAAAGCATTGCTTCGCCAGTAAGAGATATTTTAATTTCATTTAAAAAAATTCGTCTTAACTGGCCATTCACTTCGATGTCAGCACAAGTTTAATAGAAAAAATATTTAACAAAACAGTTCCGTCAATAGCCAACCGCATGAAACAGTTTTTTTTTTCGCTAATGAAACAAATTTATGAGAAGTTACCCATATCTTGTAGAAAGAGATATTTTAAAACTGTCGGTGTATTAGATTGCTTTGAGAGAGAGAGAGAGAGAGAGAGAGAGAGAGAGAGAGAGAGAGAGAGAGAGAGAGAGAGAGAGAGAGAGAGAGAGAGAGAGGAGAGAGAGAGAGAGAGAGAGAGAGAAGAGAGAGAGAGAGAGAGAGAGAGAGAGAGAGAGAGAGAGAGAGAGAGAGAGAGAGAGAGAGAGAGAGAGAGAGAGAGAGAGAGAGAGTGAGAGAGAGAGAGAGAGAGAGAGAGAGAGAGAGAGAGAGAGAGAGAGAGAGAGAGAGAGAGAGAGAGAGAGAGAGAGAGAGAGAGAGAGAGAGAGAGAGAGAGAGAGAGAGAGAGAGAGAGAGAGAGAGAGAGGAGAGAGAGAGAGAGGAGAGAGAGAGAGAGAGAGAGAGAGAGAGAGAGAGAGAGAGAGAAAGAGAGAGAGAGAGAGAAGTTTTGTTTTTAAAATGAGATTACATTTATAAAACACAACATGGTATAGTATACAAGATACAGTAGAATCCGGTTATAACGACGGCCAAGGGACCTGTGTCATTGATGTTATAAAGAGATGGCAATTTTGATTTTTGTTTTTTACGACATAATATTTACATATTAATGTTTACATGATACATTACAGAAAAAAAGACATTCAAATCAAAATATTTATTTTTAATAGGAATGAAAAAAAAAAATGAAAAAATAGTTTCACATAAACTTTGCCAAATACATATGTATTTGGCAAAGACAGAGAGACAGCGGAACCTGATCATCATCGTCGTTGTCGGCAGCCACTGGGACACTGGGACTATCTCGAACAAATCCAGCATGTTTATAACATTGTTCTGAAGCTATTTTTTTGTGGCATTGTAAATTAATTACTATTAAACTGGGAATAAGCCACAATTAAAGATAAAAATACGTTTATTAACGTTTCAGTTTCCACTTCGGAAATCGTTCTCAAAATACAAACAGTAAATTGGTATTTTAAACAGTCAATAAACGTATTTTTATCTTTAATTGTGGCTTATTCCCAGTTTTATGTTTATAACAGTTGGAAATCGTCGCTTTCGTAAGCTTGTTCCAGGCATCATAAATCATTAGAATGGCATCCAGTATTGTGATCTTCGGAAACTTGGCACTCGTGTCTTCATTTGCATCAAGACTGACGACAATTATTAGAACCAGATTTTTCCGAAAGTTTGATTTTAATGCTCGAATTATTCCTTGGTCCATAGGTTGCAACACAGATGTTGTGTTAGGAGGCAGGAAAGTAAGATTTATGCTTTTCAAGTCACTGACTGAGGGATGAGCTGGACAATTGTCAACCAGAAGCAGGATTTTTTTCTTATTTTTAGTCAGTTCACGGTCCCAATCGCGTACCCATTTGATAAAGATATCAGATGTCATCCAGGCCTTGCGATTGCTCTCATAATATACCGGCAGAGATTGTACATTTTTAAAACATCTTGGGTTCTTTGATTGGCCGATAATTAACAACTTCTTTTTTATTGTACTACTCATGTTAGCTGCAACCATCACAGTTATTCTGTCTTTCGAATGTTTTCCTCCCGAGCATTTTTCCCCTCTAAATTTTAATGTTTTATCTGGCGTTAGTTTATAGAATAATCCAGTTTCATCTGCATTAAATATTTCGTCGTCACTAAATTTTTCGCGCAACTTAGGCCAAACTTTGGTTAGCCATTCGTTCACATCGTTCTGCTCAACTGACAAAGACTCTCCAGTAATTTTTCCGCCGACAATATTGTGTCTATTCTTGAAACGGTTAATCCAACTTGCCGAACAATCAAAATTAAAAATGTTTAGCTCTTTAGCAAAAAAAATTGCCTTTTGTTGAAGCATAGGCCCATTTACAGGTATTCCTCGATTACGTTGCAGTTTAAAACCATTCTAAAAGTGCACAGTCAACTTGTTTTTGAGACGACACCCTCACACGTTTCGGTTTTAAAACATTCGCATTGAATAAAGATTCTATCTTGTGTTTATTTTTCTTAATTGTCGATATTGTGGAATGATTTACACCGAATTCCTTTGCAATCGTTATATTTGACTCGCCAGCTTCTAAACGTATTATTATACTTTTTTCTTCAATGGAGAAACATTTTCGTTTTCTAGAAGCCATTTTTGTATGCGTAATCACTAATAATCGTCTGCGAATTACTGTCGAATAATAAACAGTCGCATTCCAGTCAGCGACGTTGTGGTAAAGAAGGTGCGCGGGGCGGAGACAGCTTCTTATCTACGATTTTTTTAATGGGTTGTCGTTGAACCGGACAATATTGTTTAAAATTCCGTCGTTAAAAGCGGTCGGTCGTTATAAGCGGAGTCGTAATAAACGCATGTCTTTTCATGTTGGCTTAGATTAAAACCAAACATTTGCCTTATTTACGTCGCTAAAAGCGGTTAGTTGTTATATGCGAAGTCGTACTAAACGGACTACACTGTATATTAAAATACTAATTATAAAATTTCCATAATTAAAAAATATATATTAATTAGCGCAACTGTCCTCAAAAAATTTCTCTATACTGTAGTAACATTTTAAAAACTTCTTGATTGCTCTTCGGAATACAAAAATATTGCTTGAGGATCTTATATCGAGTGGTAGGTGATTAAACACGTTCTTACCAGTGTAAATAAATGATTTTTTAGATAATGTAGAAGAGGGAATTGGAAGTGGAATAACATAATTTAGACGAGTAATATAAGGGGAAACTGTCCGAATATCCTCTTTATGTTTTTTAAAAATTAAGCACGCTAATTCAAGGATATATATGCAAGGAAGTGCCAAGATACCATGTTTCCGGAACAGAGGCCTGCACGATGTACCAAACTTGACCTTGCATAAATATCTGAGTGCTCTCTTTTGTAGCATAAAGTTTCTACTGAAATGGTGAAGAGAATAGCTACCCCAAAAGGCAATACCGTATCTCAAATTAGATTCAATCAGGGCCACATAAATACTTTTTGCAATCTTGAAATCTAAATGGTGAGCAACTGATTTGACCGCAAAGCAACCCGATATCTTTTTGCTTAAATATACAGTGTGTTACTCAAATTTAAGTTTATTGTCAATATAGAGACCTAAAAAAGTGTTTACAGTATCAGAACAAATTGCCTTCATTGCCCATAGTGATTTAGTTTTTGAAAAATTAAATGTCAAATGATTATCTTTGCACCATTCTAAATTTTTTTTATACCATCTGATTGTTTTTCGATTACATGGGTAATAAGCTAACATCTGATCTTGTCTGTCAATTCTACTCATAAAATTATTATATGCAATGATAGCTTCAGGTTTTTCACTTACTTTTCCTCTTTTATTTTCAAATTGTCCCATTTTGTTGTCAAATTCTGTGGTAATATAGGTAACATTTCTTTTGTCTCGCTATTTTCCACAATATACTCCATTTTTAAAATAAGATTTATTTTCCCCTTTTTTTAGTTTGGCAGTCACTAGCTCTGCTGGATTATTTACTCGATCTGTTCTTAAAGTACCACAACAATAAGTTTTACTTACTTACTTACTTACTCCGTGGCGTTACAACCCTTCGTGGGTTTTAGCCGACTCGACAACATGCCGCCACTGTTTTCTGTCTTGAGCAACCTCCATCCAATTCTCCACGCCCATAGTGCTTAGGTCTCCTGCTATATTATCTCGCCACCGGAGACGAGGGCGTCCGCGTGGTCTCCTTCCAGTTGGGACTTCCTGCCACACCAGTCTTACTGTTCGTTCGTCAGAATGTCTTCTGAGGTGTCCTGCCCATTGGAGTCTTCTGGACTTTATTTCTTTTATGATGTTGGCGTCTGGGTAAAGTTCTTCAAGCTCTTTATTAGTTCTTATCCTATATTGTCCTGATGTTTCATCAAGCACCGGGCCAAAGATCTTCCTTAGGATTTTTCTTTCCCAAACACGTAGTCTCTCTTCATTTGCCTTTGTCATCGTCCACGTTTCGCTTCCATACATCACAACGGGTCGTATGATTGTTTTATAGACCTGTATCTTCGTACGTCGTGTTAGTTGTTTTGATTTTATAAGGTTTTGGAGGGCAAAAATACATCTGCAATCTACAATAAGTTTTACTTTGTAATAATTTCTCTGCTAATTTAACAGTGTTATAAAAGTTGTCTAGGTATATTGCGTGACCGTTACCTAACTTTTCTTGTAGTAAATGAAGAACAATTTTTTCAGTATGTCCAGTTCCACCAAAAATATCTGGTGCACCTTCATAGATACGAAATTTTAAAACCAGTCCATTAGGCTCTGTTAGCATATACAATTTTATGCCATACTTATGGCGTTTATTTTTTATATATTGTTTAAATTGCAATCTGCCACGCCACAGAACCATCGCTTCATCCAAAGACAGTTCTCTGCCTGGGTAGTATATTTCACTCATTTTGTTCACTTTACACGTGGATCGGAGGTGGAAAAGTGAAGACATCTTAAAATAAGCAGAAATCTATTTTTCGACATAGACATGAAATATTATAATACAGCGGAACAAGCTGTATTATAATATTTCTTTAGAGGTCCGAAAACCGACCTATCTAACGGTTGTAACTTGTGGCTGGTGTGAGGTGGAAAGGTCAGTATGACGACCCCCGATGATTTTGCTAAATTTAAAGCTTCAACTGAAATGTGGCTCTCTTGATTGTCGACAATCAGTAATGATTTATTGTCAGTACTTGAATTTGTATGTTTTATATAGTGATTTAAATACTCAACAAAAATCGTAGAGTTAAGCGGCGTCCTCATTGAGTTGACATTGTCGATCGACTCTGTCTATCGACACTGTCGACCGACAAATCGAAAAAGCTTCGATGTCCACTCCAGGTAGGCAGAATATTTGTCGACAGTCGAAACGAAAATGTGTGACGAAGATGACGCCATTATTGTTTGTGCCGCATTTGTTATTATCACAACTAAAAACGTAAATCATCGCGTAAAAGATTTTGGGTTCGACCAAGCCTTCAAAGTAGAAATCGGTATAGCGGTAGTAACCTGATGGAAGATTTGAAAAAGGATGATATCGATCTATTGAAACTTGAATACAGATGTAACGGAGGTTTTAGAAATTTTTTTCGAATGTCGGAAAGTGAATTTGAATATTTGTTGCAAAAAATCGGGCCAAAAATTTGTATGCAAGACACCAATTGTAGACATGCCATTCCAACAAAGGAGCGTCTCGCTGTGATATTACGATTTTTATGTAGTGGAGATTCGTATCACTCACTGATGTATCTCTTCAAAATTTCAAAACAAGCAATTTCTCAAATTATTCCGGAAGTCTGCGATGAGCTTATTGACACATTACAAGATTACATAAAGGTAAGTAGAGTTTTACTAAAACTACATTCATACTGAAAGAGGTATATTATAATTACATTATCGAATTTTATTAACTAAAACGAAACTTACAAAAACGTACCAAAGTAGTAAAATGTAGTGAACTAATTCGGAAATAAAACTAAGTTTTCAAATAAATGTACGTATCAAACACAAAATTAAAAATAATGCTGGTTATATCTACTGTGCTTATTGTGAAGTGCCACGTCCCGGACGTTGTAGTTGTTGAATTAAATCATCTATGGCTTCGTCATCTTCAGTACCTGATTCTGCCGGAGTTGAGGGGTTAGTAAAAGAAGAACATGAAGAATGCTCTGGGGATGGTTGCGGTATTAAAGTCGTTATTGAACCAACAGGATACTGCTGGAGCTGATGCTGAGGATAATATTGCGGTGGCGGCTGTTGTGATACTGGATAGTTGTAGTTGCCCAATTTTCCTTCAAACAGAATCGGCTTCTCATGTGTTGCACTGTAGCTTGAGCATAAGCGGTAGGCAAATTTCGTAACAGCAACTTCTTCTCCAAATACGCTAAAGACGTCCTTTTTATCTCTGTCCAAAAACACCTGTGCCTTCATCCTGTATGCATCCTGTATGCACCTTTCCTTTTCTTGGAATGCACATGGTCAAGATTTGGTGACTTGAACTGTTTTTTCGGACTTGTGTTTCTCTTTGTGCGTTCAACTTTTTCGGCATTTCCAGCATTTGCATTATTACCTTTTGCTAGATTGTTTTCTGTTGAATTATTTGTGGTAATAAAATCGTGACTATTCTCATTATTTTCAGTGATGCCATTCACATCTCCTTTATCTTCCAAAATATCTACTTCAGTTGAAACCTGTAATCAAGAGTATATATATTAGATTAATTAGAAATTAAATAGGTTAGATAATAAAAATAAATAGGTCTTTTTATTTCAGATGCCTAAAACTGAGGCAGAATGGAAAGCTATTGCAGAGGACTGTTACAATCGTTGGAATTTTCCAAACTGTGTCGGAGCTATGGACGGAAAACACATAGCATTGCAAGCCCCAATAAATAGCGGCAGTGAATTTTTTAATTACAAAGGATTCTTTAGTATTGTTTTATTTGCCGTAGTCGATGCAAATTATAATTTTATTTATGCCAATGTGGGATGCCAAGGGCGTATTTCTGATGGTGGTGTGTTTAGTAGCACTGTATTCAATAAATTTCTTGAAGAGAATACAATGCATTTGCCTGCGGAAAACCTGCTTCCAAAGAGTGATGTAAAAAGCCCATTCATTTTTGTGGCAGATGATGCATTTCCTCTGTCTACAAACATAATGAAACCTTATGCAGGGCTTCACCCTAAAGGTTCTAGTGAAAGAGTATTTAATTATCGCGTTAGCAGGGCCCGGAGATTATCTGAAAATGTTTTTGGCATAATATCTAGCGTATTTAGAGTTTTTCGCAAACCAATGCTATTAGAACCGACTACTGCTTCTAATAAAATCATAAATATAGTACAAACACTATATTGGAACCAAAGTGACATAGTTCAAATTGATGGGCAACACTCAGAGGAAGTGATGATCTGTAGAGGAGTTAGACAGGGATGTGTGTTATCACCACTTTTGTTTAACTTATATTCTGAAGAAATTTTCCAAAACACTCTCAATAATATCGAAGCGGGAGTCACCGTTAACGGAAAATTAATTAATAATTTAAGATATGCAGACGACACTGTGATCATAGCAACGAGTATAGAGGATCTACAACATCTTATCGAAAGCTTGAGTATAAATAGTGCTGAGATGGGAATTACTATAAACGCTAAAAAAACGAAGCACATGCTGATTACAAAAAGGCCACAAAATATACATCACCTATTGACAATAAATGGTAACGTGATAGAACAAGTAGAAAAATATCAGTATTTAGGAACTTTGATCAATGAACCCAATGATCATACTGTAGAAATAAACAGGCGAATAGAGATTGCCAGATCAGCATTTATACGAATGAAGCCACTCCTAACGTGCAAAAATCTAAATTTGGAGATCAGACTACGTACCATTTGCTGTTATATATTTTCAATATTATTATATGGAGCTGAGACTTGGACATTAAAAAAATGTAATTTAAAAAGAATCGAGGCCTTCGAACTCTGGTTATACCGCAGATTATTGAAAATATCATGGACTGATAGAATTACAAATAAAGAAGTACTGGAGAGGGTTGGTAAAGAAACAGAACTAATCACCACTATACAAACCAGAAAACTGGAATACCTAGGCCACGTGATGAGGGGACCAAAATATGAAATTTTAAGACTGATAATACAGGGAAAGATTCAAGGAAGAAGATCTGTTGGCCGAAGGCAGAACTCATGGTTAAAGAATCTACGTGATTGGTACCAATGCAGATCGATTGATTTGTTTAGAGCAGCAAGTTCTAAAATAAAAATAGCCATTATGATTGCCAACCTCCGTAGGGAGACGGCACTCTAAGAAGAAGACTGCTTCTAAAATAATCTTAACAGCATGTTATCTGCACAGCTTTCTTAGAAAAAGCGCGTCCGTGTACTTTGGAACATGGTCCAAAGTACAATTCAGAAGACGTTTCAAAGTACACGATAATCACATGTTTAAAATATTCGTTTTTTATTACTCAAAATAAACACAATTCTCTGCAAAGACTAAGAAAATATATTGCTTAAAACTTCTATATTTGTGTAAAGATAGACAAAATATAAGAATATTAATATACTTACAGTTATTTTATTCGATGGCAGAGGATACGAAAATACAACAATGGTCACACCACAAACAAACAAATTTAACTATCAAGTTTTTTGACCGATCTGCTTCATATTACGTGTTCTGCCCTCTGTGAGCGCATAGGAACGTTATATACCTAGTTAATGCACCTGAATCGCTAGTGTGCTGTAAAAGTCCGAACGTTTCAAAGTACAAGCGGTCTCGAAGTACAAGGATCTCCCCTACACAACAATGAGAAAAGTATTAAGTTTCTTACTGAAAGTAATAGAGAATTCAAATTCAGATTCAATGCAGAGGTGGTTAAATTTATTGTAGTCAACAAAATTCAATTTATAATGCTGTATCATTTTCGCTAAGAAATACTTCCAGTTCCTCAACTTTATTGCGTACAGAACATATGTTGTATAAAATAATAGAAAATTTATTAACGATATTAGATTTAGATATACTGGTATCCAGTTTATCACCTACCACACTTACAATATTATTTATGTTATTTGTGTGCCCTGTGTTGTCAAAGATTCTATTTGATCCTGGCTGGGTGATACTAATTACTTTCTCATCTGGGAAGGCCTTCAAAAATCCTTATTGTTACGTTGGTAGTTGTGGAATTTTTTGAAGTCGAAACGTTTAAAACCGATTGCTTTGGGCCACGTAGATTGTTTGTAGATTTGATCTTTATATTTTTCGCCAATCCCAAACATAAAACATTTATTACGGTTTTCCTCAGTCGGTAGTTCACTTACAATAACATCCGCGTCGGAGAATTGTTCTTGATTCTTTACGAACTCTTGGATATTTTCAGATGATATATGCCGCATAATTCTATACAGGTATAACCATACTTTACGCTCGACACCAAAATCACCAGATTCCTCATTTTGTCCAATATTCTTCTTCATAACTCTGTTTCTTTTTGTTTTCTTATAATGCACTGTTGTAAAATCACTCAAATCCAGCACATGTTGTAGGGCATCGGGAAATTTAGGGTCCTGTCCCATAGACAAAGCTAGATTAATTATTTCATCCATTTTATTATTTTGAAATTCGCTTTGCACCTGTAGGTTAGGTGTGTTTGTTGACAAGTTATTTGTTTTGTATACAAAATTGTCGACATCTGATTTAATCGGTTGTTTATATTTATTTTCAATGTTTTTATTTTGTGGGACATTAAGTTTAATTGCTATTTTGTTTTTATCTTTGGTGTGATAGTTTTTTAACTACGTCTTCAATAAATTGACTTTTTCTTGCAGCAAATAGTTATTAGATTTTAAAAGATCATTATTATTTTTCTTTTTCCTCCAATAAGTTCCTTAGCATTTTATTTTCTAACTGCAATACATTCATGGGTTCAGTAACATCATATTGTTTTTCACAACACACCATACGCATGTCACATATTTTAGAACATTTTAACTTGCTTTTAATGGCACAGGAAATATGATAACTTTTTCCACACACCACACATACTATCGTTTTATTTGGCTTAGTATTACAACATTAAATGTTTTGTCTTCAATCCTTTTGTATCCTCATATATTTGAGAGAGAAGTGACGGCACATTCACTCCGTCCGCCATGTTCGCGCATGATTTTTGAAATACTTTTGAAATAATTTGAAATACGAATAGAAAAACCTTCGAGTGCCAAGCAACAGTCGTTGACCTGGTCTGAATATAAACATTGTAATACAATTAAATGTTTGATTTACACAGAGCATTTACAAAGGGCCAGTAACACAATAATATTTGAAGATTGTGACTTTTTGTCACCATGATATTCTTTTATGGCTGACAGGGGTTTTAAAAACATCTCATTTGCTAGAAACTAAGGGTTGCCATCTTATAAGACCTCCAAGCGTTTCTTCAAGCACGGTTAGTTTAAAATTGGAAGTAATGGAAACGAAACGTATAGCAGCGCTACGTATAAATGTTGAGAGATCAATAGGTAGATTAAGAAATTTTTCCATGGTAGACCCTCACGCTTGTATCGATACTAAAGTCATTTGTATGTTGGATTTCATTGTTGTGATTGTGTGTGGTATGGTTAATGTTCAAAATAAATTAATAACATGTAATTAAAACTTATTATCAAAAACATACTTCCAAAACAATGTACACTGTTTATTTAAATTTTTTCAGTATTCTTCATTATAAAATACTTCAAAAACTTCAAAAACAAAAACTTGTTTAGAAGTCTCAAAATTATCGTGAGCGATGCAAAAATAAGGTTTCAGTTTTTTTGCAAAGTGCATTTGTAATTGCACTTGGGCTTCAAATTTTGGTGTTAAGTTATTTGAATTAATATATTTGGTTAAATTTTTGTTCTTCATCGGACATTTAATTTCAATAATATGGTCTTCTGTAATACCATCTGGAGAGGCACCCAAAAAAGGATATTCGCTTAAGAGAGAGTCCGCACTTCTTGATCTTAATATTTTTAATTTTTTCTACCCCTCTCCTTACATCGTTTTCTAGGCGTTTTCCTAAAACAAAAATTAAAAAGTATTATGTAGACCAACATATTAAATAAAAAATTATTAAGTACCTCTTTGCATTGCTATCGGCTATTTAAACTGATATGCTCCTAAAATTTTTTCTACGAGTACCCCATCCGAAGTTTTACATTTTGACGCTTCATGAGCAATAGAAGCCGTTATTCTGCCGTACCTCAGCTCGAACCATAGTGGAGAGTCAGATTGGTTGTTTGTTGCCTTTTCAATCAAGTTACATTGTTTTTCATTAATATTCTGTTTGCAAATGTTATAAATCATTTAAACTAAACTGAACCTTACTACTCTTGTATTTACAAATCAGGTAGTGTAGTGAGCTTTCATCAAGTTTACATCCTTAAAATATGTCATTATTTGTATGTTGTTCGCATTTCGTTTCTTGCATTCGCTAATAAAAGTATTACAAAATTCATTATCTTCTGTTATTTCCGAAATTGTTGCGCAGTCTTTGTTAAAATCTTTGGCTTTAATAAATTTAACGTTACTTCCAACATTAGAAAGCGCTGGTTTCATCCAGTAGCACTTTACTGAAGTAGTTGCAGGTGCCTCACTAATTTTAAAAAGCCACATTAAAAAAGCTACTGTATGTTCACATCCACCTTGATTAGCAGCACAGTCATGGCAAAGAACACTTTCAACCTTTTCCTCACTTTAGTCACAAGCCAATGTACAGTGATAAGGTTTACTTTTTACTTTGTGTTCAGGTGAAATTCTGCATTTAAAAGTACATTTATTGCCTTCACGTTTCACCTGGACACATCCCAAAGCCTCATCTCGATAGGATTCTCTGCAGGCTCTGAAAAATTACTAATACTTAGGTACTTACTTAATTAATATTGTTTTAATCAACTTTACTTATGGACGACCATCATAATGATATATTAATGATATTATAATAACTACAAGCCACTACTGATAACAACTGATATTAAAACTTTTCATGGAAAAATAGTAAGTGTTCTTATAAAATTAATATGCAAGTAAAGAATTATTGATTGGTCGGTAAAAACATTAAACAAATTGGTAAAAGAATAATGTTTGCATTATTATATCTTTGCTGTATCAGCCAAAGAATTTCTATATTAGTAGTTAAGTAGTATGTAGATAACTATAATATTAAGCGAAATTAAATAGATACTTACTTAGAAAGTTTTACTCCTTTTATTTCAGCACTTATATAAGATGGATTGGAAGAAAAAAAGTCCATCACTGTATAAATATCAATTTTTGGCAAATTATCACTTTGACCTTTTACAAATCCGTCTTCCATTACGATAAAATAAAATTTGAACGCTACTACACGTATAACACTTGCTGGTTCAATGCAGAATAAATGGACCGTTCGGGACACTGCACTATGCCGCTCCAATACGGAGACGTGACGTCAGAAACAAAGTCGAAGCGATAATCATTTCGCGCGGAAATTCCCAACTTTAATATTCCATATCTCTGTCATTTATTAACGGATTTCATTCTTTCTTTTACTGATTTACCAGTTTTATTCTAAACTTTGACTCTATTTGACTGAAAAACATATTTAGCGATAAAAAATATATTAATACCTTAAAATATTATAGCAATATTATTGTAAACCTTTTTGTAAAACATCAGTAGTAAAACTTTTACGTTACACAAAGTAGCAATATAGTAATAAGCAAAATAGTAAATTTTTATTTGCAACAACGTTCTAAGCGACTGTCGCTTAGAACTTTGTTGTAAACATTTTGCGGGAGTAATCACGGTTGAAACGGTCATGCATAAAATAATCAACACATTCTCATGTTAAAAAGTAACTTTATTTTACAGACAAAATCGTAAAACCAATTTTAAAAAAACTTATACAAATAGTATGCATATTTGAAAACTTATATAGTATCAAAAACTTATTTATAAATTATTGAATTTTTAAACTAAACGATAATGCCACTATACGGAAAAATATACACATTATACAAAATAATACCTGCCAAAGTTATGAAAATAATACAATTTAAAAAGTTAAAGTAACACAAAATATCAATACAAAAACAGCTTGCTTTTAAATATTTTAGTTTAGTTTAGTCCTGGTCATAAACAGATATATTTTCATAAAATGTCCTAAATTCCTCAGGCACATATGGCACACATCATTGACATGAGATCCTTCTTTTTCTCTTTTTTTTTTATTGGAAGTTTCACCT
>OU898284.1:65334599-65360599 GCA_918026665.1 Diabrotica balteata | reverse complement strand
TAGTGGCAAAAGCCATAAAATATTGTGGAGTGGTCTTATGTCGAAAAATAGTCCAACTGTTCAATGACTGGTTCGATTTGTTCAACTCACGTTCAAAATTCACTTCTAACTGTCCAGAAAGAAATGCTTTCGGTATAGATATTAACAACCGATGACACCTACTGGATCAAATGATGGTGTTCATTAAGTCTATGAGAGTAGGCACTCATAAGAAAATGATTCCCTTTCAAAAAGGAATTTTACTTACAAGTACATCAATGTCGCAAATGTACGATTATTTGAAAAACAAATACGATGTGGAGTATATATTAACTTCCAGACTAAACCAAGATGTTCTTGAGAACTTTTTCGCATATATTCGGGGCATTGGTGCAAGTAATGATCACCCTTCTCCCGTTGACTTTCAGTACAGACTTCGATCGTACATTCTGGGCAAAAATTCGTCAGCAATTTTCACAGAAAACCGAAATACAACAGATTCTAATGAGGAGTGTTTGTTGAATATTCTCAAGGAGTCTCAGGGCGTAATATCTTATCTAGAAACAGAAGAAGTTTGCTTGACACAGAAATTGTTGTACAACCTTGATGAACCATTAACGAGCCGCAAGAAACAAAAGAATACCGTAAACCGGGGTAATTTTGCCCCTGCCAGGGTAACTTTGCTCTATTGTTAAAAAAAGTTTCATTTTAATTTACCTATGAATTAAAAACCGTCTTCTGGTTGCCTAATTGTACAAATTATCAGGTGATTCGGGGTAACTTTGCTCCAAAAAAGTGGCGCAAAGTTACCCCGAAATATCAATTATGTTTAATATATGTTTTTGTTACAGATATGCCTAGAACACCTAAAAGAGTACTAGGATCACGGCGCTATGCTGACTATACACAAAAAACCCTACAAGAGTGTTTAAATGAAATAAGAAGAGGTGAAATCTCACACAGAAGAGCAGAAGAAAAATATAAGATTCCAAGAAGGACCATTTTAAATAAACTGAAAGGGAAACATTCCAAAACGCCAGGGAGGCAAAACGTATTTACTCCCGGCGAAGAAAACCAATTTGTTAATTGCCTGATTTATATGGGAGAGTATGGGTTCCCTATTAACGCAAGGGAACTAAGAAACTTTATCAAAAATTATTTAAACCGTTGTGGAAGAGATGTCAAAATTTTCAAGGATAACTTCCCTGGCGGGGATTGGATCAAAAAATTTATGGTCAGACATCCTGAAATTTCCCCACGTTTTGCAGAAAATATTAAACGTGTACGAGCAGGAGTTGATGAAAACATATTGAGAAGCTTTTTCGAAAATCTGGCAGTCGAGTTAGAAGGCGTTCCTACAACAAATATATGGAATTGTGATGGAACTAATCTCACTGATAATCCCGGCAAAAAGAAAGTCATTGTTAAAAGAGGTTGCAAGTATCCAGAACTAATTAGAAACGCTTTAAAGACCTCTGTGTCCATTATGTTCTGTGGAAACGGCGAAGGTGAACTTTTACCGCCCTATGATGTTTACCGGGCTACTAAAATGTGGACTACTTGGGCTTAGAATGGGCCAAAAGGATGCCGTTACAACGCTAGCAGTGCTGGATGGTTCGATGCCAATATTGCAGACTGGCTTGAATTCCAGTTGGTACCTAGGTTTAGGAAGCTGAATGGTAAAAAGGTATTACTATGCGACAACCTCTCTTCACATTATTACAGTACATGTACTTCAATTCTGTCGTGAAAAAGACATTTATTTAATTTGTCTGCCTCCAAACAGTACACATTTGACGCAACCTCTAGACGTTGCTTTCTTTCGGCCTCCAAAAATAGCCTGGCGAAAAATTTTGTCAGATTGGAAAAGTACTGAAGATGGCATCCGCAACACTAATATACAAAAGCAACACTTTCCTCCATTGTTGTCAAAGGTGATAGACTTGCTTGGTCCACAAATTAAATATAATTTAGAGGCAGGGTTTCGAAAATGCGGAATATTTCCCCTGAATGTTGAGGAAGTACTCAGCGGAATACCACGAAAATGCGACCCATCTGTTGTGCAATCGGAGTTTTTATAAGCCATCGAAGCAAAAAGATCCGATTTGACAAAAACTGTTAACCACCGCAGAAAAAAAAATTAATGTTCCAGCTGGAAAAAGTGTTTGTGCAGTCAACGATGCAGATATGGAAGAACCTACAACCTCTGGCATGAATACCAATAAGCAACCAATACCTCCTGACTAATCTTCCGATGAGGAATCAAATATTGTTCGCTTTAGAAGTAAAGAGATGGTATTTGATGATAATCCATCGGACGATGTAGACTTTGAAGAGCTTGCCAGGGAAAAAGAAGTTGAAAATGAATTTATAAATTTTTTTTAGAAGACAAAGAAAACAAACATAATAATTTTGAACCTGACTGGATACAAACTCTCTCTAGAGGTTCTCTTATACATCAAAATTATGATTTGTGGGAAGTTGCTCTGAAACTTGAAACTGAGTTCCATAAAGTACATGGTAACTCTTTATCTAAAGACGAGAAAATTTTTCATAAATTAGCTGATAAAACCATGTCACAAATGAAAACCACATCTGTGCCTTACGAAGTTTTCCTTTACTTTGCTAAAACTAGAACATATATTAGGCTACGAGAGTTAAATAGAAAAATTAGTCTTAAGAATGCTCAAAGCCTAGAGAAGAAAATGTCAAAATTTACAAATTTTAAAAAATAATAGTAGATAATATCTACTATCTACTAAAAGATATTATCTTTTTACTCTGTTATCTTGTAATAATTTATTCTATAAAATGTCGGTATTTTTTTTCTTTTTTTTTTAGTGGACTTTATAGTATTATATATCATACATCTGCACTTTTTTATACTGTGTTTAGATTTTATTCTACGTGGTTCTTATCAGTTTAAGGTAAGAGCCATCTTCCTTTCCACTCGACTTTACAGACCGCGCAAGGTATCCCAATGTTTCATTCACAGATTGAACTCGTCCGGGGGTGCCTTGTCCGAAGAAGGGTGGTTTTAGTTGGTAGGCAACTGGTAACGGGTGCATGCGGCTCATATAATCCATTCTTTGGATGCTATGTTCTAGTATGTGCTCCTCTCCGGATTGAATCCAACAGTACTAGAGACACCTTCCCTAGTCTGTTTAGAACCTTACACCTCGGTCCAAAAAAAATAGTATTATATATAACATCAATGTTCTTGAAAATATCTAAGGGTTAATTACGTGAAAGTTTAAAAGAGAAACTTTTCAAAAAGTTATTAAGACATTATTTCAAAAAAATATTTTTATTATTTTTGAATTACTAATCAAGGCTTATTGTTTTTTGACGTGTTTCCTAGCCAATAATTTTCAAGTACATTTTATCGACTTATGAACAAAGTGCAAATCCCTAGGAATAATAATACACAGTACAACTATTTATCTTAAAATCAGTTTTAATCAAATAATCAGATGACATAATTTTATATTCGATAAAATTGGAACGTATCTCATAAAATTCTATGAACATTTTTCTCGTGCTGACGTCATATGCAGCGAGAGAGACAGCGCTACCATGCGCAGTGGCATACCGTGTCTGTGTGTATCGTGAATCAGAGGTAACGAAGATGAATGCATCAGTACCTTCTATTTAAATAAGGCTGTATTAAATATTGAAGAGGTCGAAGAATTGTACTTTTTCACTGTAAGCCAAAGTGATGGCAAATGGTTAGAAGAAAAAAGACGCAAAATATAACTGGATCAATTTGCTACCAAATACATACGTATGCATTTAATACTAACCCTAACTGGAAGCAAAAAATAAATCAATATTTTATTCCACATTTAGGGGAATACAAATACCAGGTATGGAACGGAACAAAAAGTAAATGCCTTAAAGTTGTGCAATGATGTCCAGAACTGTGCAGCAAAAAAGGGAGGCTTCATTGTTAACCCTCAATTACCATGGGTTGGGTTTAGGTCTGATGCTTTGTTAGACAAAGATGACAAACTCATACGGTTAATTGAAATCAAGTACCCTATATTGGGAAATCAAAAACTGTTCTAAGCATTTTAAGGCAATTAACTTATGTAAAAATTGTCAATGAACAATTGCAATTAATTAAAAAACATCAATATTATGCGTAAGTACAATTAGGAAAGGCATTCTGGAAGTATCAGATTGTGATTTATTTATCTATTGTTCATATGACCAATCATTTTTCCCTCTACCTATAAAATTTGATAAAGAATTTGTAACAAACATGTTGAACAGTTTGAAAGATGTTAATTTTGAAAAAATTGTGAAGTACCGTAGAGTTGGATAACTTAAAATTGTTAGGGTGACTTTACAGAGCAGACAATTATTTTTGGAATTGCTGTTGCCATCTATTAGGTAAATACTCAAACTTCAAAATCTTTTCTAAAGTATTCTAAAATGATAAACTGATACCATTAGTTGCAAAAAGTTGTACATAATTGTTTTGTTTGGCTCCTAAAAAATACTGAATAAAAGGTAAGAAAACCACGATTTTTGATATATGCTTTATAATTAAGATCATCAACAGATGTCGGTATCAGCAAATTGCGTACATGTCATATTTTTTACAATAGTTTATTACCTTCTTAACCCTTTCCGACACGGCGTACACTGCAGTGTACTGTTACGATAATTACGGCGTTTATAACTATCAATATATTATGACTAATTCTGTTTTCTGTTCCAGTAAATTCGAAGTTGTTTACAGAAACCTATAGACCCTAATTTTATGAGTAATCCACGTCTCGAGGCTTTTCAAACAGTGGAAAAAACGAGTCGAGCGCCTTCACCAAAATACGAGATTATTCAAGAAGTTCGCCGAATTTTCTAGATGACAACAGTTGTGTATATAAATGAAAGATTTTTTTATTTGAGGCAGTCATAAGAAGATCGGGAAACGCGATTTACTTGTAACGAAACGTAATAAATAAATTTGTATTTAATAAGCTATTTAATAAATTAGTAATTAGTTATCGTGAGTTTTAATAAATTAGAATATAAACAATAAATTAGAATAAAGACAAATAAATTAGAACAATATAAATATACAACAGTGGTGTCAGAAATGGGATTGTAAATAAATTTAATTTGAATTTTTGAAAAGAAGTGAAATTGGTGAACGATGGCTACGATTTACGAGCTCACAGTTACGAATCTAAGAAGGCATCTTGAAGACAGAGAATTAGCTTCTACTGGAAAAAAGACTGAGTTAGTCCAACGACTAAAGAAGGCTTTGGAGGAAGAAGGTTTGAATCCGGAAACTTATATATTTGAAGATGCTGTCATCTCGTCGATTTCGAAAGTTTCTTCCGATGTAGCCAAAATTTCCTGTGATATCGCATCATTAGAGAACAAAGTCACTTCTGAGATGTCTGCCCTCGATGATAGAGTGTCTTCGTTAAAGAACCAAGTTGCTGCCGATATGTTGGCCTTCGAAGAGAGGATAAAAGAGATGGAAAGGAAGATGGAGGAAACAGGGACAGCAGAAAGAAAAAACAATCCAATTATAGCAGAGACAAAAGAAGACGAGACGAAATGTAAGTTAGAAACACGGCCGAAATTTGAAGGAAGCGGAGGTTATGTTCATGTCAAGGTTCCAACTTTCGACGGAAAATCGTCATGGAACAACTACATGAAACAGTTCGAATCAGCTGCAAGAGCGAATGGATGGTCAGAAAAAGAAAAGGCTGTAAACCTGACTATAGCTCTTCGAGGAGATGCCTTAGATGTGCTCCAGACCATAGCCGTAGAGGAGACGGATGATTTCGAACAACTGAAGAAGAGGTTAAATATGCGATATGGCCACGAACACTTGGAGCATGTATATCAGTCGCAGCTCAAAAATCGAAGACAAAAGAAAGATGAGGCTCTTCAAGAATATGAAGTAGATATTGCCAGATTAGTGCGATATGCTTATCCAACAGCTCCCGAAGACATGATGGAAAAGTTGGCCATTCAAACGTTTATTGATGGTCTTCGTGATCATGAAATGCAGAGAACATGTAGCGTTTACGCTACTGATTAACCCCTTTAGAAATTTTTATTACCCGCCTACGATCGATTTTAAATCGACATTTTTCCCCACGCGCTGTTATCGCTTTGAAAGGAAGATCGATTTTATGCGGAAGCCGAACGATCAGTTTTGGTCTGAACTCGTCAACGCAGCCACGCCAACCGGTGAAATTTTTCACCTTCAAAGTGACGGAATTGGAACAAGGAAGATAATTTGAGGAAGAATAAATTAATTTATAAATAAAATACATATCTTAATAATAATAAGTAAAATTTTTTTAAAATCAATATTTAAAAGAGTTCCACATAAAAAGAAGATTTTTTTGCCGTGCTGCAGTTCCATATTCCGTCACGTGAAAATATTAATTTCACTTCACTTGAGGATATTCTCTTCAGAATATTCCCTCAAGGACTCAAGTAACTGAATCCTATAAACTAGTTAGCAACTTTATGAAACCCGTGGATTTTGCTGTCACCCAGAGACCAGTGACTGGTTGTGGCTTTTGTGCCCAGGATTCGTCTTTACAGCCATAAACTGATATAACCGTGCCAAGAGGAATTTTCCTATGGACTTATGGGGCTGTAAAGATAAGTTGTTTAACTATTTGACTTTTTGTTACTATTTATTTACTGTTACTTCCTATTTAGTAGTATACCCGCTTCATATGCATATGATAAGGTGAATACCTTTTTTTTGATAATTTAATTTTTGATAAATCTAATTCTAAAATATTGGGGAGAAGAAAATACATTACATGTTTTTATTGGGTTTTTAAATAGGATTTCAAGAGTACTGACCAAACTCACTTTTGCTATAATATTTTTTTTTATACAATATATTTGATAAAATAGGTACAATTTTGATATTGGGGAAAGGGAAATAAATTTCATGTGGTTTTTAAAACATTGTATAAGGAGTATTGAAGACTCACTTTTTTGGCTGTAATATATATTTAATATAATTGTAATAGAGATTTATCAAGTTTGATATCTTTACAATATTGTCATTAGTACCTCATTTTAGTAGAACTATTTAAATCTAAATTACTAACCTTAGTGTTAAGACTTAGGCTACCCTACGGACTATTCTTGTTGTATACTAATATTTCATATTTTATTTGGCCAGTGGTAGTGACTATTCGTTTGTTGAGGGGCTATTAGGTCCCATTGTATGTGTACACCATCCACTACCACTGTTATTTGGCTTTGCATTATATGTAAATTGTTTATACACATATACCTATATACATTTTTATATAAATATATTTATTGTTGCTATTTTGAGTTTTATTTCAGTTCTACTAACCAGTATATAACATAGCAAAACAAGATTATTATTTAGTATTTTTGTATTTCAGAGTATTATCTCCAGATTCATTTGTTACTTCAAAATCTCAACTATCGTTGAGTTGGCGCCCTTCTTTTCTCTTCTTATTGTTCTCTTTCTATAAATTTATTCCCAGTGACCTTCTTCAGTTGTATCACGTTTGATATTACCAGGTCTCATTTCTTTCTTGTCTCATTAGCTCATTATCTCTTGTTATTGTTGTTTATATCTTTAAAGCCACAATCCAGTGCATTGAAGCTAGCCCGAACACTCACTTGAGATTTAGTGTCTCTTTGGCCATTTAAATTTGTTCCTCTGAGCTTAGCCCTATTTTTAGTATTTTTTTTTCATCACTTCTCTTTCAGTTCTTCTGAAATTTGGAAGTTCTACACTTCCAAAAACCCAATACTCCCGGAGTATTGAGCGTTTCAAACACTACGATTGGCTCGTCACAAGACGCTGATGGATGTCTTATCCGACGCTCTTGAATACGAGTCAGCCACGCAGGCCTCTGGCGGGTACAGTAAAGTTAGGACTGTAAAAGAGGAAGAAGATGAAGATAAACTTGACCAGCTCGTTAATATGATGAAAAGCATGACATACAAGAAAACGAAGACCATAAGATGCTGGAATTGTGGCGAAATAGGACACGTACGAAGTTCATGTAAGCATCCTAGGTACGACACAAATCAAGAAACTCACCATCAGGAAAACTAGAACGGGTCGGCCTTAGGGGGGCAGCTTCGACCCAGAACTTTACCAAAGACCCTCTGATACTAATAGCTTCTTTGAAATGTCGTGAAGATAGTGTATATGTAGATGGAGAAATAAATGGTAAAAAGCATACGTTGTTGGTGGATACGGGAGCGACCAGAAGCATTATTCGCCCGACAGTTATAAACAGCCGTAAGAAACTGTTACCAACGAGGTTGCGACTGCGGACCGCTACAGGTGAAAATGCTAACATTCATGGAGAAATCCAGGTACAATTAGGAATTGGAGCAGAAAAGTTCGGCCATACTGTTATAGTTGCTGACATCGAAGAGGATGTTATATTAGGAATGGACGTAATGAATACGCATGTATTCCAATTGGATTTTAAAAATAAAGTAATCAAAGTTGGTAACGAGGAGCAGCAACTATGCAAGCAGCCGTTAAAGAAGATACAGTCGTGCCTGCGAGAAGTGAAACAATCATAGTAGCGCGGCTACAGGGAATTGTGGACGAAGGGACACCTGTTATGATGGAGCC
Organism: Diabrotica balteata; assembly: GCA_918026665.1. Lineage (NCBI taxonomy): Eukaryota > Metazoa > Arthropoda > Insecta > Coleoptera > Chrysomelidae > Diabrotica > Diabrotica balteata. The sequence goes on along the minus strand of OU898284.1, from coordinate 65,351,991 downwards.
TTGGAACCATGACGACGAAGTTGGCCGTGGAATCATAATTGGAAAGGAATTGGTGACCTCGGCTAAAGAAATTCCTGTTAGACTTATCAATGTCAATGACTACCCAGTGACCATCAAGAAAGAGACAAAAGTAGGAACTTGTGTACCTGTGACATCCATAATCCGTCAGACGACAACGTCTGATAATTCCAGCGACAAATTTGATCAAATGGTTGCAGTTGCTGTACAGTCTCTGAATCAGATTGAGAAAAGGAAATTAAGGGAATTTCTTCGGCAGTATCGTGATATTTTCGTACCGAAAGGAGGAAAGACGGGAAGAACTACCGTTGTTAAGCATAGAATTGATACTGGTAATGCTAAGCCAATTCGTCAAACAGCTCGACGATTACCACAGGCGAAAAGAGAGGAAGCTGAAACGATTGTTCAGGAAATGAAGAAAGACGGGGTGATAGAACCTTCTACAAGTCCATGGGTCTCTCCGGTGGTCCTGGTTAAGAAGAAAGACGGAACGACGAGGTTCATGTGGAGAGCCCATGGGTCTCTCCGGTAGTCCTGGTTAAGAAGAAAGACGGAACAACGAGGTTCTGTGTGGATTACCGTTTGCTGAACAACGTTACCAAGAAAGATAGTTATCCTCTGCCTCGGATTGATGACACATTAGACACATTGGCTGGAAGTAAATTATTTTCTACTTTGGATTTGAAGTCTGGATACTGGCAGGTAGAAATGGACCCGGTAGATAAAGAAAAGACAGCCTTCACCACAGGATCTGGATTATGGCAATTCAACGTTATGCCATTTGGACTTTGTAACGCTCCTGCGACATTTGAGAGGCTTATGGAAAATGTGTTGAGAGGGTTATCTTGGAAAACATGCCTAGTTTATCTAGACGACATAATCGTCTTGGGGAGACATTTGAAGACCATCTGAAGAATTTAGAAAACGTTTTTAATCGACTTAAAGCTGCCCAATTGATGTTAAACCCCAAGAAGTGCCAGCTATTTCAAGGTAAAGTCAATTATCTGGGTCATATAGTCAGTAAAGAAGAGTGGCCGTGGATAAGGGAAAAATCGATTCATTAAGGAATGGCCAAAACCAACTGACAAACATCAAGTGAGAAGTTTTCTTGGACTATGTACTTATTACCGGAGGTTTATTAAGAAGTTTGCAGATATCGCTAAACCATTAACGCGACTTACAGAGGAAGCAAGAGAATACCGCTGGGATGTAGACTGCCAAAATGCCTTTGAGACCTTAAAAAAGCATTTAATCACAGCACCAATTTTAGGGTATCCACTGCCAGAAGGAGAGTTTATCTTAAATACAGATGCAAGTAATGTGGGAATTGGAGGAGTGCTGTCTCAGATTCAAGGAGGACAGGAAAGAGTCCTTGGATATTTTAGTAAAGTTCTCTCAAAACCTGAGCGGAATTATTGCGTCACGAGAAGAGAACTTCAGGCAGTAGTGAAATCAGTAGAGCACTTCTATCAATACCTCTATGGAAGGAAGTTTTTAATCCGAACCGACCATGGCCGCCCTTAAGTGGTTGATGCAGTTTAAGAATCCAGAGGGTCAGATAGCCAGGTGGATCGAACGACTCCAAGAATATGATTTTAAGATTGAGCACCGGACCGGAGTTAGCCACCGAAACGCTGATTCTCTTTCCAGAAGGCCATGCCCATAAGAGTGTTCCCACTGCAACAAAACGGAATCCAAGGAAGCAGCAGTGCTAAGAACGACGGTGGTCAATGACGACTGGACGCCTACCAAGATCAGGGAAGAACAAGAGAGAGATCCAGTTATCCAGAAAATCCGAAAATGGAAAGAGGAAAACCGTCGACCACCTTGGCAAGAAATATCGAATTTAGGCTCAGTAGTAAAGACGTATTGGGCCCAGTGGGACTCATTTATCATGGAAGATGGCTTGCTCAAACGAGTCCTGGAAAGTGATGACGGTTCAGAGAAGAGAAGACAGTTGGTGATTCCAAAGAGCAGAATAGCCGAAGTACTTCGTCAGTTACACGACAGTCCATCAAGAGGGCATTTTGGTGTGAAAAAGACCCTTCAGCGAATTCGGGAACGGTTTTATTGGATGAACAGTTCCGACGATGTGAAAGACTGGTGTAAGAAATGTACTATTTGTGCTAACGAGTAACGGGCCTTATCGAAAAAGGAGAGCTCCTATGAGACAATATAATGTTGGAAGCCCGTTTGAAAGAATAGCTTTGGACATTGCTGGGCCATTTCCAGAAAGTGATAATGGAGGCAAGTACATGTTGGTAGTAATGGATTACTTCACTAAGTGGGTCGAGATTTACGCACTTCCAGACCAGAAGGCCGCCACCGTTGCAGATAAGTTGATCCAAGAATATATCAGCCGATTTGGAGATCCATAGTGACCAAGGCAGGAACTTCGAAAGCGACTTATTCCAAAGAATATGTGATAGACTGGGTATGAAGAAAACAAGAACTACGGCTTATCATCCGCAATCGGATGGTATGGTAGAACGGATGAATAGAACAGTTGGCAAGTATTTGACAAAGATGGTGTCCGATCATCAGCGAGACTGGGACCAATATCTTCCGTTCTTCACAATGGCCTACAGATCTGCTGTTAATGAGTCAACAGGCCAGACACCATCCAGAGTCCTATTCGGACGCAAGATGCGACTACCTTGTGATCTAGAGTTTGGGTGTCGACCTGGAGAAGATGTAGCAGGTGAAGATTATGTGATCGAATTACGAAGAAGAATGGACGATGTACACGAGTTGGTCCGTTCCCATCTCCAGATCGCTAGTGACCGAATGAAGAAACGGTATGATACGCAAGCCGAAAAGGGGTGTTTTAAGAAGAACGACAAGGTCTGGCTCTATAATCCCAAAAAGCGAAAAGGCTGCTCTCCCAAATTGCAACAGTTTTGGGAAGGTCCATATCTCATTATGGAGAAGATCAATCATGTTATTTACCGAATAAGCAAGATCCCGAGAGGAAAGCCGATGATAGTACACCATAATCGGCTGGCGTCTTTCGAGGGTGACCACGACGTAGATGAAGAAGTGGAAGTAAACCAAGTCCAAGATGTGTCTGACCTCACGTTTGAGGAGTTCATGGGTGCCTATGGAGGTACCGGTAAAGCAAGACATGGTGTTACCACTGAAGAAAGGCAAGATCTACTCGCGCTTTCCCGATGACTACTCACTGGCTCTTACCATCCCGGCCAGTATCAAAGACGCTCCAGGGTTGGCATCCGTCTTTCGAAGGAAGTTCGGTCGAGTTGCAGAACTTCAATGCCAAGTGCCAGCTCCCGGTAAAAACCTTGAAACTCCAAGATGCATCACGTGACCTTTTCTACCTGGTAACAAAAGACACTGCCCGTGACCAACCTACCTACCGAGATGTATGGGAAGCTTTACTTCGATTGAGAGAGCACGTACTAGAGTCCGACGTGCAAAAGTTAGCCATGCCAAAGTTAGAGTGCCACCAATTAGATTGGAGGGTTATTCGAAGTATGGTGGAGGAGATCTTTAGAGACACCGAAGTCCAGGTGTTAGTCTGTTGCAATCCGCATAGTTACTGATGCGGAGAGAAAACAGTCCCTTGTCATTTTTATAAAACTGGAAGTTGTAAAAGAGGGTCCAGTTGCCGATACCAGCATACCGTTTCAGTTCCAGTCCCGACAAGGTTCCAGGAGGAACCATCTTTTAAGAGGGGGGCAATGTTACGATAATTATGGCGTTTATAACTATCAATATATTATGACTAATTCTGTTTTCTGTTCCAGTAAATTCGAAGTTGTTTACAGAAACCTTTAGACCCTAATTTTATGAGTAATCCACGTCTCGAGGCTTTTCAAACAGTGGAAAAACGAGTCGAGCGCCTTCACCAAAATACGAGATTATTCAAGAAGTTCGCCGAATTTTCTAGATGACAACAGTTGTGTATATAAATGAAAGATTTTTTATTTGAGGCAGTCATAAGAAGATCGGGAAACGCGATTTACTTGTAACGAAACGTAATAAATAAATTTGTATTTAAGAAGCTATTTAATAAATTAGTAATTAGTTATCGTGAGTTTTAATAAATTAGAATATAGACAATAAATTAGAATAAAGACAAATAAATTAGAACAATATAAATATACAACAGTACATATACTTCAAATGCTAGTAATGGGCTATTTCCGAATCAACTCTCTGTAAGTCATGCGGCACACTGTAGTGTCGTATGTCAAATTGCATATAAAATCGACGCATCACATCAAAACGTTTACCTTCTACTGTTTTGTGTAAAGTGACCATTCTTAGTACAGTGAATACACTGTAAAGTACATATTTGTAAACATGAAGGTTTACAAATATGTACTTTACAGTGTACATGATAACTGACAGACGGTACTGGAAAAAACCGTTAACTGAGAAGGAACTTTATGAAATCATCAATGGAGATAATTCCGATTTAAAAGAACTAGATATGGAAGAGGATAATTACTTTGAAGATCGTGATATGCAGTGTAGGGATAAGTGGGACTCTTCTTAGTTTTTTATTCCTTTTTCTTTAGCAAAATTATGTAATATTAGAGTACTGTTGTTTGTAGATGAAAATGAATTGGTGGAAGGCGATATATGTGAGAAACCAGAAGAAGCTGCGCTGATTGAAATTGTGTCCGAATCACATGATATTCAAGACACGCCAATGCAAGAAATACACACATGTCAGACAGCACACGAATTTGCAAGCGAATACCTAAAGTCACAAAATTTAATTGAAAAAGAACAGATCAGTTGGACAAAGGGGATCTATGAAATGTCAAAAAATATTCAGTTTTATAAAAGTAAGAAACAAGAAGTGATAAGTTTACCCAGTCCAGTAGAAATTTTTTACCAGTATTTCACGGATGAGCTCCTCAATATCTGCGTAGAAAAAACAAACTTATATGCTGTTGTTAGCTCTGTGTAAAACTTTCCCTTTACTTAAACATTGCAGAAGTCAAGACATTTTTTGGAACTCTGTTAATAATGGGTAATTTGAATTATCCGAGAGTCCGAATGTACTGGGAACAAAAATTTGCAGTTCCTCTAATATCTGAAAATATGCAAGTAAACAGATTTTTCAAACTATAAACTACGATGCATTTCACTTCCAACGAAGATCAACAGCCGGAAGACCGACTGTGGAAAGTACGCCCCCTTTTCAATACCATAAGAAAAAGATGCAGGCAGTTGGAACCGGAGGAGGTATATAGTATCGATGAACAAATGGTTCCTTTTAAAGGTGCTGTGAATATTAAACAATACATTAAAAATAAGCCGACGAGATAGGGTATAAAATTATTCCTATTATGTGGGATAAGTGGAACAATATATGATTTCATCGTCTATCAAGGTGCAAATACAGAACTGAAGGCAGAGTATATGTTATTTGGCCAGTCTCCGTCTGTAGTAATGCACCTATCCGAGCAAATACCTCCAGGAGCACAACTTTATTTTGACAATCATTTCAGTTCTTATTGGTTATTTCAATGGTTGTCAAAGAAACTAATATATGCCGCTGGTACAATTCGGTTGGACCGCTTTTCTAAACCACCTTTTACTATGTGCCAAGAGAATAAAAAGAAACTTACCAGGGGTTTCGTCGAGAACATTATCTGCAGAAAATCTGGTGTTGTACTAATCAAGTGGATTGATAGCGGAGTTGTAACTCTCGGTTCCAATTTCGTTGGAGTAAGTTCTTCTGAGTATGTCGAAGATGGGATAAGAAGATAAAAAAATATATTGAAGTGACACGCCCCAAAGTAGTTTCTCTTTATAACAATGGGATGGGAGGTGTTGACAAGTGCGATTTTCTTATTTTTTTGTACAGATCGTTTATCAGAACAAAGAAATGGACTGTTCGATTAATGTCACATGCTGTTGACATGGCTGTCACCAACAGCTGGTTGTAATAAAGAAAGCAATCGGAGGAGCTGAAAATACCGCAAAAAAATGTCATGGACCTTATACATTTTCGACAACACGTTGCTGATGCACTTATTTTGGCAGGAAAAATACCCAGCAAAAGACGGGGGAGACCAGTTTCAAATAATCCTCTACATCCTCAAGGTAGTTCTCCTGTAGGTAACGCAGCAGGTCCTTCTGGTAAACAAGTGCGTCCGATTGAAGATATTCGTTATGATAACTTTGGCCATTTACCGACTTTCTGTGACAAAATCGCTCGTTGTAAAGTGTAAAGCAACTGTGGATTAGGGATGTGTAGTTCACCATCGAAATAGTTCTAATGATTCTTTCAACTGAACTAATTAAACTAGTTCATTAATTTTCATAGAACTAGTTCACTGCGAACGATTTGCATTATAAATTATGTCTCGACTTCTAAAGAAGAAAATAATGAATGAATGAATTAGAACATATATTTATTATTTTGTGAATGGATGGACTAACTAGTTTAAAAAAAATGCCGATTAGCCTCAGATAACAGATTCATAATTCTCATGAATGTGACAATATCATAAGGTCTTATCTTAATGTCATAATGGTTTGGATCTTATGCCCATGTATTGGTTTGGATGTTGCCATGCTGTGTTGTTTCTTGTATTGTAATTTTGAAATGGTTGTTGTGGTTAAAATAATTGAGGCATTTACATAAAATATAATTTTATGTAAAAGTCAAAAGGGAAAATGTATTATTTAATGTTCCTAGAAAATTCACTGATTTTTTTTTGTAAAGGTTCTTTTAGAAATAACCTAATTATAAATACCTATTAGTTTAAATATACGTAAATATAAAAATAAATCATACTTGAACCATATTTATATTTAAAAACGGTTAATAAAAAACAAATCTTAACAATTTTTTGCAAATAAAAACTATCTAATCATATAATAATTTAAACCATTTAAACCTAAACATACGATCGAAAGAAATAGTTCCGAACTACTTGTACGGTAGTGAACTAGCGGAAGACTGACTAAAAGAAAGAAATAGTTCCGAACTACTTGTACGGTTGCCTGCAGGTATATTTTTTTTTCAGCAATGAACTAGTGAAAGACTGACTGAAAACCGAAGAAAACGGGCGGCCAGCGCCGAGCTTGTGTGATGATTGAGACGAGACATCTGGCAACTAGTTCTGTTAGGGTTGGATTTCGATGTCGGTACTACAAATAGTTCTTTCGCGAACTAGTTCACTGAACTAGGGTAAGTGCACCAGTAATGGACATACCGCTAGTAATGGTCACCTTAAGCCAATTAACGTCATTATATTCATTTCTTATTACATTTTACCGCACATTTTTACATTACCCTGTTGATTATACTATCCATAATACAAGGACGAACTCTGCGCCATCTGACAATGGTTTTTGACTAACTGTCATGCGTAAAACTTTGGCGCGCCAAAAATCAGTTTGTTTTGATCTATCAGACAAGTTGTGTAGTCGTTGGGTTGAAATTAGTGCCGTGAACGTATTATTGAAATTTATATATTTATTTTGTGTTGTTACACATTTAAAGGGTAAGTACTTTGTATTTTTTATTCATATTTACTAAAAACATTATTATGAAAGTTTTTGATCATGGGTGACCATTACTGAATGAAAATTCTGTTAGAAATTTAGAAATGGTCACCACGGGTGTCCATTTCTATAATACAATGATCTATTAATGGTCACCAATATATTCGATCCATTTAGCGCTTTAAAAATTATGTGTTATTTTTTTATTTATGTTTGTTTGTTTGCTTAATACATCATTGTGGAGGTTTTTGATTATGGGTGGCCATCTTTAAAATACAATCATTTATTAATGGTCTCTTTATCCATTTCGAATTTAGAGTTTTAAAGAATTTAAAGTAACCTGTAATTTCTTATTATTACAGACATGGATACCCAGAGAGGAAAGAAAAGGCCTTTTTTTAAATGGACGGAAGATAAAATGAGCCTTGCTATAGACGCAGTAAAAAATGAAGGTTTGTCCAAAAAATGTGCAGCTAAAGAATTTTGTGTTCCTAGAACAACCTTAAAGCGTAGACTTGAAAACAATTGTCTTAAACGAAAAATGGGCCCTAAAACTATTCTTTCAGAAGGCGAAGAGAAATTATTAGCTAATTGGATCTTGTCTATGGGCCGAAAGGGCTTTCCTGTTAATGCAACAAATCTACTCTCCACAGTGCATAAAATTATGAAAGAAACTGGGAGGTCGACTGTTTTTAAAGATGGGATGCCCGGGAAAACTTGGTTCGCTGCTTTTCTTCGAAGACATCCTGAGATAAAAAAAGAAGAGCAGAGTCTATTGCAAAATCAAGAGCTGCCGTCTCTAAAGCTGATATAGAATAATGGTTTAATGAAATTGAAAACTATTTAAAAGAAGAAGGTATGATTAACATACTAAAATACCCAAATGCAGACGAAACCGGGTTTAGCCTTGATCCTAAATCTGGTATTGTCCTTGGGCCGGCGAAATTGGAAGAAGACTTTTATGAGAGAAAATCTAATGCAGAAAAAGAGCAAATAACTGTTATGGCCTGTTTTTCAGCCGATGGTATCACAGTTCCACCAATGGTCATATATCCGTACAAAAAAATACCAAAGGATATAGTTAATTCTGCACCACCAGAACGGGCAGTGGGACGATCAGACTCCGGTTGGATGAACTCGGAAGTATTTTATGAGTATATTGGCAACCATTTTTTGCCCTATCTCAAAGAAAAAAATATACCACAACCTGTTTTGTTTTTCGTGGATGGACATAGGTCCCATCTAACTAAACAAGTCAGCGAATTATGTGAAGCAAGTGGTATCATCCTGGTTGCTCTTTTCCCCAACGCCACTCATATTCTCCAACCAGCCGATGTTTCAATTTTTAAACCTTTAAAAACTGGTTGGCAGACAATAGTAAGAACATGGAAATTTGAAAACTTTCCGAAGAATGTATACATTTGCAACCATTCTAAGTACGGTTTTTAAAAAATATGCAACGGAAAGTACAATACGCAACGGTTTTAGAAAATGTGGACTGTTTCCTTTTGAAAAAAGCAATGTTGATTACACCAAATGTGTTTCCACTCGGCAAGTTGTAGATCCTACAAATCTATCAGATATTAAAAACACAATTATTACAAAAGGGAATATATTATCCGAACTTGAGAAAAAAATACCACCACTTGAATTGAATTATTTCAGAACAAATTTCGACAATAAAGATGACTGGAAGGGAGACTTACAATTTAAGAAACTTTATGAGGTTTGGGCAGAATTTAAAAATGAAGCTTTATTAGTAACAAATAAACATAAACCTGTCACTGGGGAGGATGATTCTAACTTAATGGAAGGAAATGAAGAAATGTCAATATCGTTTTCAGTTCCAACAGCGTCAACTTCAACTCCAAACGGTAAGCAGAGAGAAGAGAGTGTAATTCTTCCAAATGAAGAACAGTCACAGAACGGGAACAGCACTATTTTACAAGATAAAAGTACTACTCCACTAAATGTTTCAGAGTCATTTCTTTCACCGGATAAATTAGAAAACGTTGCGCTGTATAAGGACAAAGAAGACCAAGGATATGTGGTTAGCACTCCTTTCAAAAAATGTCTCATTTTTCCTAAGACTCCTGAAAAAGAACCACCCAAAAGAAAACGAAAAATATTTCCAGCAGTTGTATCCACTACACTTTACAGGGCCCATTATGATAATATAACGTCTAAAAGTGGCCCTTCAAAACAATCACAAATTAAAATAAAAAAGCCTGCAGTAAAGAGAAAAGTAATAAGCGAATCTGAATCTTCTGCCGATGATGTTCCTTACTGTGATGAAGATCTAGATGCGAGTGATGTTGAAAATTATACGAAGAATATTCATGATGGAGATTTTGTTATTATCAAATACAATGGAAATCTTTATCCAGGTAACATTCTATAACTATAATATATTTGTTGTTTCCGTCTCCTAACAGAATTATGTTTTAATGATCAAAATTTTTCTTTGTTCTAGGAAAAGTGATAAAAGCTAACCAGGAAGGAGCAGAAGTTTCGTCAATGGAAAAAGCAGGCTATGACTGGAAATGGCCAGAAAAAGAAGATGTATTATTTGATTTTTATGAGGACATTAAAAAGATTATAAGGGAACCATTAGATAAAGGCAAACGGGGTTATTACAACGAAGGGCCAACAATTCTGAAATCTGAAATCATAAATGCAATTAATCATCTCAAAACAAATAAAAGCCCAGGTCCAGACGGAATATACCCAGAAACGCTCAAATTAATCAGCGAAGAAAATATCGAATTATTTGTCCTTTTATTCAATCGCATTTATGATACAGGTAAAATACCCCAAGATTGGCTGGAGTCAATATTCATCCCACTACCAAAAAAGCCAAACCCACAACACTGCAATGAGTTCCGTCTGATAAGCCTTATGAGTCATGCTGTAAAAGTCCTACTAAAAATCGTACATAATCGTATCTATAGAAAGTGCGAAACAATCATCGGAGACGATCAGTTTGGATTCAGAGCCGGTATGGGAACGAGAGAAGCCCTGTTCAGTTTACTAGTTCTCGCCCAAAAATGCTACGACCAACAGAAAGATATATTTATATGCTTTATAGACTTCGAAAAAGCATTTGATAGAGTAAGACACGACCTACTATTAGAACGTTTGCAAGAAGTCGGTTTAGATGGAAAAGACATCAAATTCTTAAAAAACTTGTACTGGAACCAAAAAGCCAGAGTTAGGGTCGAAGGTTCCACATCCGCAGAAGTAGAAATTAGGAGGGGAGTTAGACAGGGATGTGTTCTGTCGCCTCTGCTGTTTAATCTTTACTCCGAGTTTCTATTTAAAGAAGCATTGGAGGATTCCAAGGATGGAGTCAAGGTGAATGGCGTAAATATCAACAGTATCAGATACGCCGATGATACAGTGTTAATTGCGGATTCCGACTCAGGTCTACAACGACTCATTGACAAGACGAACTCGACCTGTGAGCAATTTGGTATGAAAATAAACATTAAAAAAACCAAAGTGATGTCAATCCGAAAAAACCAAAACGTACCTCAACCTTGCACAATAAATGGGCACATCTTAGAACAGGTCAATAGATTTAAGTACCTGGGATGTTGGATCGATAGCAGCCTAAATCCTGATCAAGAAATAAGATCGAGAATAGAACAGGCCAGAAAATCTTTCGAAAAAATAAAAAAACTGCTTTGTGATTCTCGAATAAAACTCGAAATTCGACTACGTTTATCAAAATGCTACGTCTGGTCGACTCTTCTATATGCAGTTGAAACGTGGACCCTTAAAACATCAACCGTAAATAAATTGGAGGCCTTTGAAATGTGGATCTACCGGAGAATACTCAAAATTTCATGGACATCGCATACCTCAAACGAAGAAGTGCTGCATAGAATAGGCAAGGAAAGAGAACTTTTTAACACAGTAAAAGTAAGAAAAACATCATACCTAGGCCACATACTAAGAAATAATAAGTACCAATATGCCCAACTTATAGTGAAAGGAAAAATCGAGGGAAAGAGAGGCCTAGGAAGGAAAAGACTATCATGGCTCAGAAACATCCGACAATGGACAGGGCTAAATTTTGAACAGCTAATAAGAACAGCTGAAGATAGAGAAGAGTTTAAAATTGTAGTAGCCAACCTCCATTGAGGAGAGGGCACTTTAAGAAGAAGGGTTATTACTCAGTACCAGAACTATCTAGTTTTCTTTAAAGTGCGTTATACAATCTTTGAGTGAAACATTTTTTTGTAGTACATCACGGGCGTAGCCAGGTTTTAGTTTCGGGAGGGGTTTAAGAAAATAAAACGACAAAAAGTACATAAAATAACACTTATATTCATAAGAAAATTTTTATAAATCTTAATATTTAACTTTTAGGGGGGGTTGCAACCCGAACCCCCCCCGCTACGCTCATGGGACATAAGTTTACATTTTGCTATGTTTTTTTTGAATGGTTGTTAAAAATTTCAGCAATGTAACGCAGTGAAAAGCTAATATAAAAATATATTTGATAAAGTGTCCATTACTAAATTATCGAGAGTCCATCACTAGAGTTTTTGTGACCATTACTGGCGATTTTGGCATAGTTCATTTTTGTGAAGTAGTTCTGTTGAACTAGTTCGTCTAAAAGAACTAATAAGCACACCTCTACTGTGGATCAAGAACGTATATTCGTTGCACAAAATGTCAAGTATCATTATGTATTGCTTGAAATCAAAACTGTTTTACAGATTTTCATACCAAATAAATAGTTTTTGTCAATTACAGTCTTATAAATAAAAATCATTTCATATTGATATGTGTCTGTTAATCATTGTGTACACTGCAGTGTACATGACGTAACTTCAGAATGTCAAATTTGACAAATTTCCTGAGGAGCTTAAAAATTGTAGAAAACTATTTCTAATAATCGCTAAAACTTTATATATATATATATATATATATATATATATATATATATATATATATATATATATTTAAAAAATATTCAATAGTTGAATATCAGAGGTTGTATCGGTCAATAATAGGCAAATGAAAGTCGTCAACTACTTCATTGATTTAATCGAATACGTTTCGCTTTTTAGTTTTCAAAAGCATCATCAGTTCACTACAAATAAAATAAAACGATGTAAAATATAAGTAAATAACCAAAAGGGTTCATACTTACAAAAACAATTTGTAGGTTTTGTAAAAGATGTTAAAAACACTCTACGATAACTTAACATTAAAAAATTTAAAAACTAAACGATAGAATCGAAACAAAAAACACACAGGAAAAAACTGAAACAGCACTATTGTTTATTTAATTTTTACCGATGGCTTCATCTCAATGTGGGTGTAAGCTCTTTCGACGACCCAACACAATAATCTCTTGGAATGTTTTCTATCGGTTTTAGGCTGTCATATTTGCACATGTGGCATGTGTCGTCCATACGTTTCTTCGGAAAGCAGTGAGGTACAATTATTAAAAAAGTTAGTAAGCAGAACGGGGACAGCCCTATTTTTCAAAAAGGAATATTTTTTTCTACAAAAAAAAAATATTTTGAAAATAGGGAAAGAAGAAGGGGAATGAAGTTACTATCTTGTAAGTGTTTATTTTTTAATTATTATTTGTTGTGTATGATGAGAGAGTGATATATCTGGCTCAAGTTGTCAATGTCGGTTCTTTTATTTAGGGATGATGGATGTTTAAGAATTTGACACATTTCAAGGATAGAACGCTTATGATAATTTTTTTGTTTGCACAGTATTTTGGTATTAGTGAAGTCGATACTGTGTTTGGTTGAAATGGCATGTTGTGCAAGGGCACAGGATGGTTTTGAAATCCTAATGTCGCTTTTATGGGACGTTAGTCGACCTTGAAGAGAACGGCTGGTCTGGCCAATGTAGCAGGAGTTGCACTCCGCACAGGGTACATTATAGACGACGTTAGTTTGTTCTAGAGGGGCCAATGGAGTTTTTGTCTTAGAAAATAACTTTCCTACGGTTCTGGTGTTTTTTAAAGCTATTTTGACAGGTAAGTTTTGGAAAAGTTTGATTAGCTTGTTCGTGATTTGTGGGAAGTACGGGAGCGAAGCATATTTTATGGTTTGTTCAGGAGTGAGAGGGGACTCATTCATTTGTATTCTGTTAGAGATGGACGCTAATGTTAGCCCGTTGGGTGTTTCAGTGATGGACTGCCCATAGCTTTTGGAATATAGAAATTTATTGATAATGGATGCCGGATAGGAGTTATCTATTAGAATAGACTTCAGTAGATTGAGAGATTCTTCTTTGTAAAGCGGATGTGTCAACATGTGTACTCTAAGGCTGAGGGCTTGTACCAGGTTAAGTTTATATCTGATTGGATGTGTCGAATGGTAGTTTAAGAAACGGTTGCTAGCCATTTCTTTTCTGTACCAGGTAGTGACTAATCTGTTATCTGGAGTGCGAATAATTCGCATATCTAAAAACGGGATACTGTTCTCAACCTCCAATTCACATGTAAATTGTAGGTGAGGATCAAAGCAGTTAAAAACTGATAAAGTGTCGTCCGTCTTGTTCGACGGAGTTGCTAAAATCAGATCGTCGACATACCGTTTTACAAAGGGAACCTGGAAATCTAACTTCTTGATACTATCATTAATAAGATCGTCTAGAACAAAGTTGACTAGAATAGGAGAAATCGTGGATCCCATAGGAGTTCCAAAAATTTGGCGATAAAATTTGTCATTAAAAATTAAATAGTTGGTGTCAAAAATCAATTTTAATAATTCGGAAAAAGTTTCCCAAGGTATCGGACTGTGGGGTTGGATTTGATTCCAATGGTTACGGAGAGAAGTTAATACACTGGAAAGTGGAAGATTTGTGAACAAGGATACTACATCAAAACTTACTAAGACAAAGCCTCTGGGTAGTTGATAATTATTAATAAATTCACTGAACTGGAAAGAATCTGTTATGTTGAAGTCATTATTATAATTGTATGCTTGTGAAAGAATGTTCGTTAGAAATTGAGCTATATTAGTGTTTGGAGCATTTATTGAAGATAATATGGGTCGCATACTTAGTTGTGGTTTGTGAATTTTGGGGAGACAGTAAAATCTAGGAGCATAGCCATTGTAATTATGGAGGGATTTGGCTAGTTTATCGTCAATAATTTTTTTGTTTTTTAGTTCAGTGATATATCGGTTGATTTTGTTGGTGTAAGTAGAAGTGGGATTGCGAAGAAGTGGTTGATAGTATTTACTATCATCTAGGAGTTGTTGGCTCAGGTTAATGTATTGCTCTCTCATCATAAGGACTGTGGCATTACCTTTGTCACTAGTTTTCGCACTCCAGATAACAGATTAGTCACTACCTGGTACAGAAAAGAAATGGCTAGCAACCGTTTCTTAAACTACCATTCGACACATCCAATCAGATATAAACTTAACCTGGTACAAGCCCTCAGCCTTAGAGTACACATGTTGACACATCCGCTTTACAAAGAAGAATCTCTCAATCTACTGAAGTCTATTCTAATAGATAACTCCTATCCGGCATCCATTATCAATAAATTTCTATATTCCAAAAGCTATGGGCAGTCCATCACTGAAACACCCAACGGGCTAACATTAGCGTCCATCTCTAACAGAATACAAATGAATGAGTCCCCTCTCACTCCTGAACAAACCATAAAATATGCTTCGCTCCCGTACTTCCCACAAATCACGAACAAGCTAATCAAACTTTTCCAAAACTTACCTGTCAAAATAGCTTTAAAAAACACCAGAACCGTAGGAAAGTTATTTTCTAAGACAAAAACTCCATTGGCCCCTCTAGAACAAACTAACGTCGTCTATAATGTACCCTGTGCGGAGTGCAACTCCTGCTACATTGGCCAGACCAGCCGTTCTCTTCAAGGTCGACTAACGTCCCATAAAAGCGACATTAGGATTTCAAAACCATCCTGTGCCCTTGCACAACATGCCATTTCAACCATACACAGTATCGACTTCACTAATACCAAAATACTGTGCAAACAAAAAAATTATCATAAGCGTTCTATCCTTGAAATGTGTCAAATTCTTAAACATCCATCATCCCTAAATAAAAGAACCGACATTGACAACTTGAGCCAGATATATCACTCTCTCATCATACACAACAAATAATAATTAAAAAATAAACACTTACAAGATAGTAACTTCATTCCCCTTCTTCTTTCCCTATTTTGAAAATATTTTTTTTTGTAGAAAAAAATATTCCTTTTTGAAAAATAGGGCTGTCCCCGTTCTGCTTACTAACTTTTTTAATAATTGTACCTCACTGCTTTCCGAAGAAACGTATGGACGACACATGCCACATGTGCAAATATGACAGCCTAAAACCGATAGAAAACATTCCAAGAGATTATTGGGTTGGGTCGTCGAAAGAGCTTACACCCACATTGAGATGAAGCCATCGGTAAAAATTAAATAAACAATAGTGCTGTTTCAGTTTTTTCCTGTGTGTTTTTTGTTTCGATTCTATCGTTTAGTTTTTAAATTTTTTAATGTTAAGTTATCGTATAGTGTTTTTAACATCTTTTACAAAACCTACAAATTGTTTTTGTAAGTATGAACCCTTTTGGTTATTTACTTATATTTTACATCGTTTTATTTTAATTTGTAGTGAACTGATGATGCTTTTGAAAACTAAAAAGCGAAACGTATTCGATTAAATCAATGAAGTAGTTGACGACTTTCATTTGCCTATTATTGACCGATACAACCTCTGATATTCAACTATTGAATATTTTTTAAATTTAATCAACGGTCGTATTTTTTGCTATATATATATATATATATATATATATATATATATATATAATATATATATATATATATCGTTTTAAAAAATTCGTGTCGGAAAGGGTTAAGGGGTTCTGAACCTCTTAATTAAGTTTTTTTAATTTTTTGTTACAGATTTTGGAGGACTTGACAAAATGCCTAATAAATATAAGAGAGAGTTAGGAAAAAGGAAATATCACCAGTTTAGTAAAGATCAATTAGAAGAAGCCTTATAACAAATATTGGTAAATTCGTAATGATAGATGAACATTGACGAAAGCTTTAAGTAATACCGGTATATCAAAATCTACATTATATCGAAAATTAAAAAATAACAATATGAACACTTATGGAGGCCAGACTTCATTGACAAAGGAGGAGGAAGTGGTTTTAACAGAGGCTGTTTTATTTGCTGCGGAGTGGGGAGTTCCCTTAGATAAAGACACTATTAAAGATCTTGTTAGAAATTATTTAAACAGACATGGACAGGAAGATTAGGATCTTTCACCGACAACAGACTGGGTAATAGTTGGTACTACACATTTATGAATCGTCATAGTAAGCTACCCATTCGTGTATAAAAAAATATAAAGCGAATTCGTGCTGCGGTTTCTATGGACGTTTTAAGATAATATTTTGATAAGTTGTCTGTTACTTTAAAAGACATCCCTGATGAAAATATCGTAAATTACGATGAAATGTTTCACCGATGATCCTGGACGAACCACAGTAGCTCAACGCACATGCCGAAAAAATGATGGACCACACAAAATCTTCAACGAGTATGATGTTCTCCGGTAGTGGATCAGGAGTTATGTTAAAACCTTATATTGTATATAAGGCAGATATATAAGTTTGATCTACATTTATTCGAAGACTGGTCTAAATTTATTGTGTTCCCTTATTTTAAGAAACTTGAAGGATCGAAGGGGTTAATCGATGACAATTTAGCCAGTCTATCAATCTCATACAAGAATGCCAAAGCAATAATATTAGCTGTTCTTTTACAGCCCAATAGAACGCATCTAAAGTAACCGCTGGATGTTGTTTTAGACCACTGAAGGGGAAATGGAGATCTGTTTTGACTAAATGGA
>OU898284.1:65195751-65325545 GCA_918026665.1 Diabrotica balteata | reverse complement strand
GTCGCGTTAATGGTTTAGCGATATCTGCAAACTTCTTAATAAACCTCCGGTAATAAGTACATAGTCCAAGAAAACTTCTCACTTGATGTTTGTCAGTTGGTTTTGGCCATTCCTTAATGGAATCGATTTTTCCCTTATCCGCGGCCACTCCTTCTTTACTGACTATATGACCCAGATAATTGACTTTACCTTGAAATAGCTGGCACTTCTTGGGGTTTAACATCAATTGGGCAGCTTTAAGTCGATTAAAAACGTTTTCTAAATTCTTCAGATGGTCCTCAAATGTCTCCCCCAAGACGATTATGTCGTCTAGATAAACTAGGCACGTTTTCCAAGATAACCCTCTCAACACATTTTCCATAAGCCTCTCAAATGTCGCAGGAGCGTTACAAAGTCCAAATGGCATAACGTTGAATTGCCATAATCCAGGTCATCGATCCGAGGCAGAGGATAACTATCTTTCTTGGTAACGTTGTTCAGCAAACGGTAATCCACACAGAACCTCGTTGTTCCGTCTTTCTTCTTAACCAGGACCACCGGAGAGACCCATGGGCTCGTAGAAGGTTCTATCACCCCGTCTTTCTTCATTTCCTGAACAATCGTTTCAGCTTCCTCTCTTTTCGCCTGTGGTAATCGTCGAGCTGTTTGACGAATTGGCTTCGCATTACCAGTATCAATTCTATGCTTAACAACGGTAGTTCTTCCCGTCTTTCCTCCTTTCGGTACGAAAATATCACGATACTACCGAAGAAATTCCCTTAATTTCCTTTTCTCAATCTGATTCAGAGACTGTCCAGCAACTGCAACCATTTGATCAAATTTGTCGTTGGAATTATTAGACGTTGTCGTCTGACGGATTATGGATGTCACAGGTACACAAGTTCCTACTTTTGTCTCTTTCTTGATGGTCACTGGGTAGTCATTGACATTGATAAGTCTAACAGGAATTTCTTTAGCCGAGGTCACCAATTCAATTCTTGAAGAGCCTCATCTTTCTTTTGTCTTCGATTTTTGAGCTGCGACTGATATACATGCTCCAAGTGTTCGTGGCCATATCGCATATTTAACCTCTTCTTCAGTTGTTCGAAATCATCCGTCTCCTCTACGGCTATGGTCTGGAGCACATCTAAGGCATTTCCTCGAAGAGCGATAGTTAGGTTTACAGCCTTTTCTTTTTCAGACCATCCATTCGCTCTTGCAGCTGATTCGAACTGCTTCATGTAGTTGTTCCATGACGATTTTCCATCGAAAGTTGGGACTTTGACATGAACATAACCTCCGCTTCCTTCAAATTTCGGCCGTGTTTTCCAACTTACATTTTGTCTCGTCTTCTTTTATCTCTACCGGATCTAAAGCTACCGTATTAATTGGTGGTAGCACTCTCGTGTTAGTTATCATGGTCTCTAACTGTTTGATTTTCTCTTCTACTTTTTCGAATGTTTTGGAAACTTCTTCAAATTTCTCATTATTCTTTTTCGAAGTTTCTTCCATCATTTGAGAAACATTTTCAAATTTCTCGTCGAATCTTTTTGACACATTTTCGAGTTTCTCGTCGTTTTGTCTAGCTACTTCTTTAATAATTTGAGACGTTTCATTGAATCTTTCATCATTTTTTTTAGAACTCTCTTCGATCTTCATTAAAACTGCTTCTTCTGCTGATTGAAAATGGAATGTCTCTGGGTCATCTCCATTCTTGTTAAGAGCATTTTTTAGTCGTTCTTGGAGGATCTTCTTGGACCCGCTGCAGTCTTCATCGCGTTCTTCTAATTGCTCACGCAACTGTTTTACCGAGAGTTGTACTAGCAGCATCTTTGTACAGGCACACACGTACTTTTATAAATGTTCTTTTGTACAAAGGTCACTACCGAACTACGCGGATGTTCCCGACGAACAATACTTTTCAAAAGTTTTAAAGTCTTTTTTCAAAAGTCACTGCTGGATTTATGTTGGAATCCCACTTCTGACACCAAATGTTATATATTTATATAGTTCTAATTTATTTGTCTTTATTCTAATTTATTGTCTATATTCTAATTTATTAAAACTCACGATAACTAATTACTAATTTATTAAATAACTTTACAAATGTATTTATTTCACGTTTCGTTACATTTAAATATCGCGTTTGCCGATCTTCTTATAACTGACTCAAATACAAAAATCTTTCATTTATATACACAACTGTTGTCATCTGGAACTTTCGGCAAACTTCCTGAATAATCTCGTATTTTGGTGAAGGCGCTCGACTCGTTTTTCAACCTCGAGACGTGGATGACTCACTAAAATTAGTGTCTAGAGATTTCTGTAAACAACTGGTAGCGAAGCTCAGGTATATTTTGACCTACAAATTACGAGAATCAATAAAAAAGAATTAGTCATAAAATATTCACAGTTCTATATGCCATAACATTTAAAATCGTAACATTATATTACATTGAATTAGGGTAATATAAAACTATAAAACATATTTAGAATCAACAATTAACATACTACGAAATAATGAGCATATATTTAAAAAAATAATAAACAAAGCAAAACAATGCTAAAATAAGTAACTCGGAATGTTTTACAATTAAACAATCGGGCATAATACCACCCTGGTGTCAAATGTAAATAAAGAAGCATTTGAATTTTAAATACTGTTCAATACTTACGTAAACAAATGAATATTTTTTTTATCACTTCGGCATACTTTGCTTTTATTGTATACACATTCTTTTACACTACATCGACTCATTTTGACACTAAAATCACAAAATAAAAGCAGAAACTGTTTTGAAATTCAAAATTGAATTGCTTGCGTTAACCCTCAACGTTCAATGGCACGAAACAAAATACGAGCTTCGAACATTATCGGCGGTTCTCGTCACGATACGAGTTATTACCCCACTGTATAAATGCTTTTTATGTTGGCTCTGGTACTTAATATATTTGCTTAAGTAATTGTTTGTTCTGAAATCTTGTGTTATTCCTCTCTGTTTGTGTTTTCTTAGTTCTGTTGATATCATGCCTGATATGTAATTATTGTTTCAATTCGTTGATGGTTTTATTACTTACGTATCAAAGTCTTTGTTTCAGGCACTATATAGCTTTCTTTATTTAGATGATAATTGTGTGTAATATTACATTTTATTTTCAACTATCTAATATGTTGTTTCCAAGTAAGTGAAACTTTACTATATATTTATTGCGATTTAAAATGCTTTAAAATAACCAAGTGCCAGGCCGAAGTCTGCAGAAGGATATTGATCGTATATCTAAGTGGAGCACACAAAATGGTATTTGGATGCGTCAAAATGTCATAATTTTCATTTGCACCTTCCTCATCCCCCAATAATATTCGAATATAGTAAACACAATTTAACCCTATATTCTACTTTTGAAAGCAAGGATCTAGGTGTGAACCTTGACTCTAACCTTATATATAATTCACACATTTCCACAACAATACAGAAATCTATGAAGCTACTTGCTTTTGTGAGGAAAACCATCAGAGATTTTTCATACATCTCTGCTATTTGATCCCCTTCTCCATGGTTAGATCCCTTTTTATTTACTGGTCCACAGTTTTGTCCCCCTATTACATTACACCTAAACTTAAGACTGTACAATTTCCTGTCATGCCATTGTATGGATGCATCTATACTGTGAATATGTTTCATTAGAATGTACACTGAACTTCTCTTGAGGTATGTAGAAATCAAAGAGACTGAATAGTTCTATTTATAATTATCAACAGTCTGTGCACCTGCTTCAAACTTCTCTCCAAAATATTTGTTTATTAGTCTCCAATATTTCAACTAGGTATGTGCAGACTTTTTATGTTCTTTTCATAGATACAATTATAACCCGACAAGCGAGAGCTGGCGGGTTGCGCGTAGAACAAATTGAAAAGTGGAAGGAATTGCTCTTTTCTATTGCAGTCGGCTAGGAGTTCACATCGTGTATAACCGTTTAAGTACCTATACTATATACCTATAATCGCGATTAAGTACCTCTCCTATCTCTCTTAGAATAATTCCTTTTCTCTTCGCACAGCTCACCCACCAGCTCTCGCTTGTCGGATTATCCTCTTATAACAACTTTACTCCCAGAACTCTTCTATTAGCTAACTCTTCAAAGAATCTCCAAATTTTTAATCTATCAGTTTTCCTTTTCAAAAGTGATAATTCTGATCCAACTTTGTAATACTTTCGACTTCAGCTTTTGTATTGTGTTTAGTGTTATATTACCTGCATGCATTAGATAACTTAAAACCATTAGACCTTGTGACTTTTTCTGAATTGATTTGTTATCTTATTTTGCATTCCTCTCTATCTGTAAATAATAAACTCCTAATCTATAAACAAATACTGAGGCCAGTATGGACCTATGGCTGCCAACTCTGGGGCTGTGCCAAACCTAGTAACATCAAAGTAATCCAGGTATTCCAGAATAAAGTGCTGAGGAACATCGTAGATGCGCCTTGGTACGTTAGGAACAACAATCTTCACCGGGACCTCAAGATGGAAGACGTCAATCAGATAATCAAGAAATTTGCAGGGAGCCATGAACAACTCCATCATCATGTAAACGTCGAGGCTATCCAGCTCCTCAATAATACGAACCTAGAGAGAAGGCTCAAAAGAACAAAGCCTTTTGAACTGGTATAGTGAGCGAGTGAAAAGCAGAGCAAAGTGTTGTGCGAGTATGCATGCTAAATTTAATGCTAGTTATTAGAAATAATAGGAAAGATACTAGTGAGTAGACACCTAATTTTAAGTTTTCATTAGTAATTTAAGTTAGAAACAAATTGATAATTGGTCTTACTGACCAGATTTTAATGTAAGTACACTTCAGTGTATTCAGTAAAAAAAAAAATTTGTGAATATATGTTGTTTTTTTGTTATTGTACTATTCATATATTCTTTTTCCAAATCAGTTTATTGTATTAACTGCATTTATAGCACTGTAAATAAAACTTGTATAATGTAAATAAAATGATATATTTTTAGTAGCTTTTGTTTTATTAAAATTAATGATTTTACAGGAGGAAGTGTGTTTATAAGCTAAGTAAGAAAAGTTTGTAAATATAACATAAATATTAATGAACCAAAATATTTACAAGTATCATCATTCTATTTGCCTTTTTGCCTATTTAATAGATGTTCCCTCATTTTGTTAATAAAAGCCACACCCAAACTTACTCTTAAATACTCATTCCTCACCTCATCTTTTTTAGTTACTCCACTCACCCAATGAAGCATGCTCATTTCAGCCATGTAATTTCTGTTTATTCCTATTTACTGTACAACATTCAGTACCATATATAATCACTGGTCTCAAGACAGTATTATAGAGCCTGTCCTTTAGTTTTACTGGTACCTTCATATCCTTATCACAACACTTCAGTCGCCTCCTTCCAAGATTTTCTGCAGCATTTAACACCAGATTGAATACCAAGCATGATAGTGCATCTCCCAAAGATGCACTATCATGACTAAATGACTTCTCCTTGTATCCACACTTTACATTTAACAATATATTTAATAATAAATAGGTCCTGTTGAGTTTACCTATTAGCTTTATTAGTATTTTTCCATCACGCCGAACTCCACTCATTTCGTTAATACTGTTTTAATTCTATTACTTACATTTACATCCTAATAACTCTGTAATACTGAGTCTAACTACCTAAAACTACCACTCTCTTTTATGTTTTATAACACTAGATTGAATGGCATCAAATATAAAATAGGGGTCTGTCATATTTTTCAATTAACAAGTAAAAATATTTATAAGGTAGTAATTGGGCCAAGAGTAACTAATTTTCCAGCAGATCTATATAAAGAAGGTAGTTCGAATATCACTGGCAGTGGCATCACAGCAGCCTAGAAAAGAAATATGAATACAGCAGTCCCTCCCCAGCGATTGGAATACTTGCACCATACATAAAAAGGGAGATATATCTCAATACCCACATCACAGAAGAACTACTCTCCTTCATACTCTGTGCTGTTGCATGGCACATAATGATAGTGAATAATAGGAAACTAAGGCTTATGAGGCTATCTAAATTTTGACAACTCATTAAATATTGCAACCTTTAGGTAAAAAGTAGGTACATATAATACAATACATTAAATTAATAAAAGTTAATATGCTATTGATATGATTTGTGGCTAATGAACATAGTTTTGAAGCCAAATCTCTCTGCATACTGTCACACACACAATTAACAATATCTTAATTATATTAACTTCATTAATTTTACATCTAGTATTTATGCATGAAAATATATACTAAACCATACAATAAAAGACTAATTATAACATGGACATTCTAAGTTGATTAAGAGAGTATTTAAGACATGGAAAATTCAAGAATATCATTGGCAGTGTATAACCTGACAAGCGAGAGCTGGCGGGTTGCGCGTAGAACAAATTGAAAAGTGGAAGGAATTGCTCTTTTCTATTGCAGTCGGCTAGGAGTTCACATCGTGTATAACCGTTTAAGTACCTATACTATATACCTATAATCGCGATTAAGTACCTCTCCTATCTCTCTTAGAATAATTCCTTTTCTATTCGCGCAGCTTACCCGCCAGCTCTCGCTTGTCGGATTATAACTACATATACAACCATTCTTAGATTTTCAAGGTGGTCTTGGTAGAGTAAGTACTCTTTATTGAGTCCCAACAAGCTGCACATATAAACCAAATTTTATTTATTTTTTATTATTATTTATATTACCTACAGATGCAAACAAGTTAACTGTACATAGACCTGGGCAAAAATAGTAAATTAAATTATCACCTCTAAAGAAGATGGAGAAAATTTGTCATGAAATGTATGGGATATAGTTTAATAATATACACACATCAATAATAATTAATAAAAATCAATAATATACACATGGAATCACCCAGTATTTCCGATTTTGTAAAGTATTACTAAATTTTTTTTAATGAAAAATGAACTACATTTTATAATAAACCAGCTAAATTACTATAAAAAAAATCAAAAAAATGTTACAAATGCATTAAATTAACAAAAACACAAACAAATGAAAACATTGCAATGGTTGACTAAAAAAAGATAGTCTTGTTGTTCATTTTAATAAGTTTTTCATAAGTCAGTGTTACCATATATATATATTCTACGGCACTACAGCCCAAAATGAGCCTTGGCCTCCTTTATTTTTTGCCTCCACCCTTGTCTGTCTGTGGCTGCTCTTCTCCATACACGGACTCCTAAAAGTGCTTGTGCGTCGCTGCTTACTGTGTCTTCCCAGCGCTTTCTTGGCTTTCCAACTGGTCTCTTTCCCTGCATTCTGGCGTTCAGTGCTCGTTTTGGTAGCCTATCCTCTCCCATTCGTATCACATGTCCGGCCCATTGCAATCTTTGTATTCTAATGAAGTCTGACAGGGGTGTTTCCTTATACAGTTGATAGAGCTCGTTGTTATATCGAATTCTGAAGATTCCGTTTTCCCTCACAGGTCCTAGTATTCTCCTCAGTACTTTTCTTTCGAATGTGTCGAGTTTGTTTTTGGATGTTTCTTTCAGGACCCATGCTTCGCTGCCATAACATGCTATTGGCCGAATTAAAGTTTTATATATTCTCATCTTTGTATTTCGGTGGACACTTTTAGACCGAAATATATGGGAGAGGGCAAAATAAGCTTTGTTTGCCTGCGTTATCCTTTTTCGTATTTCTCCATCCTCTGCTCCATCGGCATATATTTCTACTCCCAGGTATGTAAACTTTCCAACCGTTTCAATGTCATCTTCATGTATAATGTTTTGTGGGATTATATTTCTTCTCGTCTGTACCATTATTTTTGTTTTTTCTGTGTTAATTTCCAGACCTAGCCTTTTCGTTTGTGTTTTTAACTCTGCGTATGCTTCCTGTGCTCCTGTTGATGTTCTACTCATAATATTAATATCATCGGCGTAGGCAGCCAGTTGAACCGTTTTATTGGTCAGTAGGTTTTCTCGTCCAGTTTGCATTTGCCTAACCGCATACTCCAGTGCCAGGTTAAACAATGTTGGTGCCAGCCCATCTCCTGCTTTAGTCCCTGCGAGATTTTGAAAAAGTCTGTCCGGTTGTTTTGTATTCGTACACATGCCTGGTTTTCATCCATTGTGGCTTTAATGAGTCTAATTAGCTTATGTGGTATTGCTAATTCTGCCAATATATAGTATAGTCTGTCCCTTTTGACTGAATCGTATGCCTGTTTGAAGTCTACAAACACGTTGTGAACATCAATGTCGTGTTCCCACGATTTGCTCAAGACCTGCTTGACTGTAAATATTTGATCCATTGTCGATCTTCCCCGTCTGAAGCCCGTCTGATATTCTCCAATAATATTTTCTGCTAGTGGTTGGAGTCGCTGGTTTATAATATACGTGAGGACTTTATACGCTGTACATAGTAGAGAGATTCCACGGTAGTTTTTGCATTGGAGTTTGTCTCCTTTTTTATAGATTGGGCATACTATACTTTTCTTCCATTCGTCGGGTATTTTCTCTTCTTGCCATATTTCTTTGATAAGCGCGTGGATATGACTTGATAGGTGGTTGCCACCTACCTTATACAGTTCTGCTGGAATCTCGTCAACTCCCGGGGCTTTATTGTTTTTCTGGGCCTTAATAGCTTCGAGAACTTCCTCTATGGTTGGAGCTTCTACTTCAACTTCGTTCTCTTCTACATGGTTCGTACCCATTTCATCTTCCATATCTACTTGTTTTCCAAGTAGGGTCTGAAAATAATGCTTCCAGGTTTCTGTGACTTTCTGTTGGTCACTGATTATTTGCCCACTTTCATCTTTGCATAGGCTTGTTTGAGGTTTATATCCACTTTTTATCTTTTTTAGGTATTCGTAAGCTCCTCTAATTTCGTTTTTTTTTGAAATTTTGTTCCATTTCTTCTATTTGTCCATTTTCATAAGCTCTCTTTTTGTTTCTGCATATCTTGTCTGCTTTCCGTCTTGCGACTTCAAATGATGTTCGTCTTTCCCGTGTTCTTCTTGTTATGTACATTTTGTGCGCTTCGTTTCTTTCTTCTATCGCTTGCCTGCACTCGTCATCGAACCATGTTCCTCTTCTCTTCTTTTTCTTGTTTCCCACGGTGGACACTGCTGCTGTCAGCACTGCTGTTTTGATATTATTCCATTTGCTCTCTATGGAGTGCAGTTCTTGTGTCCTTAGCTCATTTGTGACTTCTTGCTCGAACTTCTCTCTACATTCCTGAGTCTTCAGTTTTTCCAGGTCTAGTTTGTTTGTTCTTTGTTGTCTTTCGTTTCTTTCTCTGTTAACTCTGCACCTAAATTTGGTTTGCAGTAAAAGATGGTCTGATCCACAGCATGCTCCTCGTCGTGTTCTCACATCAGAGATACTACTGGCTGCCCTTTTGTCTATCATCACATGGTCAATTTGATTGGTTGTGGCTCCATCTGGCTCCACGTCATTTTGTGTATGTCTTTATGTGGGAAGCATGTGGAGCTTATAACCATGTTTTTACTGGTGGCAAAATTTATCAAAAACTCCCCATTCTCGCTTGTTTCATTGTGCAGTGAGTGTTTTCCTGTTGTGCCATAGAACTGCGGTTCCTTGCCTATTTTGGCATTCATATCACCCATTATAACCTTAATGTCATTTTTTGGCGCGTTGTCATATACTATCTCCAGCTGTTGGTAGAAGCTTTCCTTTGTATGTTGCTCTTGTTCATCTGTTGGGCAGTAGATGTTTATCATAGTAAGGTTGAAGAAGTGGGTGCGAATTCTTAGTTTGCATATCCTTTCATTCACTGCCTGGAAGTCTATGATTTTTGACTTAAAATCATTATCTACCACAAATGCAACTCCACATTCTTTGATTCCTTGTTCTTTGCCACTATATAGAATTGTGTGCGTTTTGGTGTCCCTGACACCTTTCCCCAGCCATCTTGTCTCCTGAAGAGCAGTGATCATAAGATTATATCTTTTTAGTTCTTGTAGAAGTGCAGTTTGAGCTCCTGGTCTATTTAGCGTCCTCACATTCCAACTTCCAAATGCATAGTCCATGTTTCGTAGCTTTAGTCGTCTCCGAAAGTTCCCCTTGTTCCGAGGCAAATGTTTAGGTTTCATAACAGTGTGTTTTTCCGGGAGTGGGTTGTTAGCCCACTGCCCAACCTTCCTCCTCTACCCGGGCTTAGGACCGGCAATGGTGACTCCTGAGCTATTCAATCCACCCATTAGTCACCACAGGCGGAGTTCAGTGTTACCACCTCTAGCTCTAATACAAGCTTCAATCTGACGGGGAATGCTTCTAATCAAAGCATCAACTTGTTCTTGAGGTAAGTTTGCCCATTCTTTGCGTTTCATCTTCAGTTTTCAGAAAGTCTGTGGATCAAAGTCTATTATTACCATTATTGCTTCATTATGGTTATCTGGCCACATTATATATTGAGGCATTAATAATAAGATTGCTGACACAATTTCTTTAAAAATACACTATGGGCTGTACTCTTGGCTATATTGAACCTGTCGCCACAGGCTACAAACGATTCTGGTTTAGCTAAAACCCAGGTGGTGAACAGCACTTTTTTATCTAAAGGAATTGTAGCTCCAATGGGTATAACTCCTAAATTTCCTAGTTGCTGGGTAATTACCTAAAACATTTATATGTAGTTTTCAAAGAACTAATATTCTTTACTAAAACCTACTTCAGCACATTCCCTACTCATGCGAAAATGCTTTACAAAAAGATCTCCCATATATTGGGGAATGGTTTCCTCATAAAAATTTTGATTAGGAGGCACTTGAGCTCTCTCAGCATTATTCAGCTCTAATTCTTCAGTTTGTGCCAACTGATCCACAACATTTCCAATTAGCTGGATATTATTTTCCTTGTCCGCTAGTAATGTGACGTAAAGTTTAATAATATTTAAAAGTCAAGCTAAATTGGCAATCTAAAACATAAACAAAATATTTAATTTTAAAATGACAAATTATTTGACATTGACAGATAAGGTAGCGGTAGCGGAATCCAGCAGGTTTTGACTTATGACATTTGGTCCAGCGCTTTACGCATAGATAAATTTACCTAGATTGGTAACAGAGATAGCCAAGGCCAAATCACAGACCACTAATAACTCTGGGAGGTAGGTGATCTGTGGGCCAAATCATGTTCGGATTTGGCGCCCATTCGTATGGTGGCGCTGCTAGTCTCTTTCCTGCGCGGAGGGAGTGTGCTGTGGAAAATTCAAAGTTGAGTTTAGACAAATACGGCGCCATATTTGTATTTGTTTTATCTATTATAATTTATTTTATAATTTAAAATTTTTTATATCAGTGGTGCAAAAAGGTACAATTTTAGACGATTTTTTTATTATGGACTCGAACACATTACATGGAATAACAATGTAGAGACGAAGAACTGAACAAAAAAGATGTGTTTCAGATTGCATGGATACTACTGGCAAACAATATAGTTTTTCTTATATGGATATGTTTGATAAATGGGTGAATGTTGTTAAGAGCCTTAATTATAGAATGCTGCAACAGAAACTATTTATAACAATTTTCGTGTATGCGCTAGTCATTTTAAAGAGGACGATATAATTAATGTTGGACATACCGGTATTACGAGAACAGCCCTTCTGAGTTTGTTTTTACCAGCACCAGGTAAGAACTATTATGCCAATACAT
The DNA here is from genome assembly GCA_918026665.1 of Diabrotica balteata. NCBI lineage: Eukaryota > Metazoa > Arthropoda > Insecta > Coleoptera > Chrysomelidae > Diabrotica > Diabrotica balteata. The sequence goes on along the minus strand of OU898284.1, from coordinate 65,313,877 downwards.
GTATGCATGATACTATGAATAACAAGATAGGATCTTCCCGTAGCTCAAAATCGGTCGGGTTCGCGCATGCCGTCATTGGAGACTAGAATTTGAATTCTTGTTAAAGTTAAATGAGATTTGTATGCATTCTGTGATGAAATTACTAGACGAAAATAAGTTAAGAGGTTTAATAAATACAATAATCGTACACATAAGGATATCTCCAAACTATTTATGAAAGATTATTTATTGATATATACAAAAACTGACATTTCGAACGTGCAAGTCTCCAATGACGTCACAAAAACATGCGCAATATCTTATCTTATAGTCATAGTATCATGCATGTATGTATGTGACATGTGACCTTTTACTTATAAAATTAGTTAATTATAAATTTAACCTAATCTTATATATTATAAAGTCAGTCTTACTTGCTTACAATTTGAATTATTTTGTAGGTGGTGGTTCAACAACTATCTTAAAAATCATCACCTTAGAGAGGGTTCGACATAAATTTCTACAGGTGTGCGCCTTTCAAAGTTGGATTAGATTAGCAGACCATGACTACACTATCATATGGAGAGGTCTTTGAGCTTGCCTGTTAAGTGCGAGGAGGGATCTGTGCTTTCTTGTGAGTGAGATTGGTCTTAGAGTACCATATTACCATGGTTTGTCTCATCTATGTACTTTTAATGTTCCATTTTGTAGAACAACCTTGTTAGGAATTTATCTGTATTAAAAAGCCAGCAATCGACGGATTTGTAGTTATCTGTTTTATTTGCGTAAAAACAACTCAAATTCCTACAATATATAAAATTAACAATATAAAAAAAACTAATTAATTCCCATTACTTACTGTTCTCTTGCTGTCTGCTAAATTCTTAAATTATTTAAATTTTTCCCTGGGTGACAGTTTTTTCTTGACGTTTTTTATATTATATTTGACATAATTTTCGGAACAGTAGCAACGGGAAATTTTATGTAACATGATAAAACTAAAATTGAACTAAATACATTTTATACAAATAATAAATATTCGTAACACTCCCACCCGGTACAGTTCGATGCGAAAAAGAGACTGTACCACTTATTTTTCATCATCTTTTTGGTCTCCATTTATTGGTATTACCGCTAATTTTATAACAGGACGTTCATATATTCCACTTTTTGTTTGAACTATTGCTCGTCGCACTTGCCCATCAGGTGATTCTTTAACTTCAATTACCTTACCCTTTGGCCAATTGCATCTTGGTAAATCTTTATCACATATAATTACAATATCGCCCTCTTTAATTGGTACAACTTGTTTATGCCATTTTGCCCTAAGTAGTAGTTCAGGTATGTATTCAGAAATAAAGCGTCGCCAACATTTATTTGCAAATTGCTCTCTGTATAAATAATTAAACTTAAATACTTTAATGTCTTCGTTTAAAAATCCAATTGGTTTATCTCCGTTTGAAGATCCAATTAAAAAATGATTTGGAGTTAAAGATTCAGATTCTATTGGAAGATAAGTAAGTGGTCTTGAATTTACTATGTTTTCTGCAGCTATGAGACAACTACAAAGTAATTGGTCAGTAGGGTTTCTGGTTGGTAATGAATCATATAACGAAATTTTAACCGCTTTTACTAGGCGCTCCCAGGCCCCACCCATATGTGGGGAAAGGGGTGCGTTGAAGTGAAATTTTAACTCTGGGCTAATCAGTGAATTGGCTATTAATTTATGTTATATAGATTAATATAAAATAAAAGAATGTGTTGATATTTTTATTTTAATAGTAACTCAAAAACGTGATACATAAAAATACATACTTAAAAATGTGGTGGTTCCATTACGATACTATATGCCGTTGACATTGACACACGTCAGTCGCGCTGTCAACCATAGACAGGTTTGTCTCCTATTCACGACTATTTATTTAACACCCTCCCTCAAACCTGTCAGTATACAAAACTAAATTTAAACCCTCAAACCTAACTTATTTACAAAATAATTAAATTTCTCAAAGCACAGAGACTTTGTAAATATATCTCCAAGTTGCTCATTTGAACAAATATATTCAATCTTCATAATACCCTGTGCTACCAGATCCAAAACAAAATGTAATTTTACTTCAATGTGTTTACACCTTTTATTGTTTTCAAAGTTTTGTAGCAGTTTGATAGCACTTTGATTGTCTTCAAATATTGTGATTGGTAATAATAATTTAATTTCCAAATCTAACAGTAAGTTTTTTATATAAATTAATTCACATGAAGCTGCACATACTGCCACAAACTCAGATTCTGTACTTGATAAAGTTACCAAACTTTGCTTTTTGGAAGACCATGAGATTAGATTATTAAAAAGTTTAAAACAATATCCACTAATGGATTTTCTATCATTTATGTCATTAGCCCAATCAGCATCAGTATAACCAACTAAATCAAAACAAGAAGTATCTTCTAAATGATAAAAATACAACCTAAAGTTAATAGTAGATTTCAAATATTTCAGTACTCTTAACAAATGCTTAAAATATTCATTAGTAGCACTATCTTGAAATCTCCCAAAATAACTAATGCTGAAACAAATATCAGGTCTAGTACCCATCATTATATACATAAGACTACCTAACAGTTCTTTGTATGGTAAATTGGTACTAAGATTACAATCAGTATTTCTCAGTAAATTCAAATTCTTTTCAATTGGTGTTTTAAAATTTTTACTGTCTTCAACATTATATCGTTTTACAAGATTTTCAATTGCAGGTATTTGATCAAGAGTTATGATCCTATTTTCAAAATCTCTGTCAATTCTTATTCCCAAAAAGTTAAACTGACTGCTTATTTTATTCATTTTAAAAGATTCACACAATTTTGTTTTCAAATAATTCAAAAATACATCATTATTACAAGCCATCAAAATGTCATCTACATAAAGCAGCAAGTAACATCTTATATCCTTATTAATAAAACTATATAAACAGTAGTCTGTTTTTGAACGTTTAAAATTTAACAGTAGCATAAATTCATTAAATTTCTCATTCCATGCCTTTGGGGATTGCTTGAGACCATATATTGCCCTATTCAATAAACATACTTTATTTTGATCATTTTTCGAAACTCTAAGACCTTCAGGTATTTTCATAAAGGTTTTTTCTTTCAGAGAACTATTCAGGAAAGCATTTTTCACATCTAATTGTAACAATAGTAAATTATAATGATTACAGATAGACAATATTATTCTTAATGTAGACAACTTTGCTACAGGAGCATGTATTTGTGAAAAATCATTAAAATGACTTTGTTCAAAGCCTCGTGCAACTAATCGGGCTTTATAAACAGGCTTACCAACATCATTTTCCTTTAACCGAAAAACCCACCTATTACTAATTACCTTTTGATTACATGTCTTCTCAACTAATTCCCAAGTATTATTATTTTTCAGTGCATCCAACTCATCTTCAATTGCCTGTTTCCATGAACTCCATTCTGAACTTTCTTTTGCTTCTGAGTAAGACTTCGGTACATTTGTTAGTTCACTAAGTAGTGCCAAACAGCTTATATCTAATTCTTCATCACACTTTGCTGCATCTAATTCATAAATGTCATATTTTCCAGGTAATTTTCTTACTCTTCGTGGTCTGCCATTTTGGGTACTTCCAGAAGGCACTCCTTCATTATCCTTTTTATCTTCTTCCTTGTCTTCTTCACTATCAGACTTCCTGTCTTCATCTCCAGCTTTAGTTTGTATTCCTCTTTCTTCGATTTTATTTTCTTGTATATCATAATTTTCTTCATCTTCTTTTTCTCTGTTTCTTCTCAGATCTTTTTCCTTTTTATTCATAAAATTATTTTCATCGAATACTACATTTCTACTGTGAATTAACTTGTTTTCTTGTTCTTCCCATAACTTGTAACCATTTTCTGTATAACCAATAAATCGGCACATCACTCCTTTATCGTCAAGTTTCTTTCTCAAAGCATCTGGTACTCTGGCATATGCTATGCAGCCAAAAATTCGCATATTAGAGACATTTGGCTTTTTACCAAGCCACAATTCAAAAGGACTTTTATTCTGTATTAAGCAAGATTGCGTTCTGTTGTTGATATATGCTGCCATGAGAACTGCATCTTCCCAAAAACATTTATTTATTCCTGCCTCTTTTATCATACATCTTGCTCTATCCATTAATGTTTGATTCATACGTTCTGCAACTCCATTCATTTGGGGAGTGTACGGTGGAGTGTATGATATTTGAATTCCCTTTTCTGAACAAAACTTTAAAATTGCATTAGAACAATACTCACCTCCATTGTCACATTTTAATTTTGAGATAGGTTTATTACAAAATAATGATGTCACTTTCGCTGTATAATCTTTAAAACAATTGTAAACTTCGTCCTTTCCTTTTACAGTATATACCATAACAAACCTAGAAAAATCATCAACAAATGTTATGAAATACTTATAACCATTACGTGATGTTGGTGTGATTGGACCACATACATCTGTATGAACTAATTCAAGAACTCTAGTACTTCTGGATATTTTCGAATTATATGGAAAACATTTTTGTTTCGATTGTACACAAACATCACAAATTTTATCAACCTTTGATTTGGTAAACTCTAAACCATTAACTATATTTAAATTTTTAATTTTTGAAATAGAACCATAATTCAAATGACCATACCTTTTGTGCCAAATATCTATATTTAGTGCTAAATTTGCAGATTCAATATTAGATTCAACATTGATTTTAAATATAATTTTATATAAATTATTAAGACGTTTACCTATTACAAAAACATTATTATCTTTTTTTATAAAGATCTTACCGTCATAACATACAACTTCAAATCCTGCCTTTTCAATGGTAGGTATAGACAACAAATTTGCTCTTAATTTTGGTACACAAAATACATCTTTTAAAGTAATTTTCACATTTCTATTTTCCACCACACTTGTCACTTGTAAATCACCTATGCATGTTGCCTCCATACTTTTTCCTTTTTCTGCCAGTTGTATTTCTCTTCTCTCTGCAAATCTTTTCTTGTTTATCAGTACCTCTTCATTGTTTATATAATGATGTGTAGCCCCCGAGTCTGCATACCACTCTAAGATTAAACCGTCTACACTTTCAGATGTTGCACAGAAAGCAACAGCATTATCCTCTTCTCCATTACATTCATTCATAGCATAATTTGCCCTGTTTCCAATTTTTTGTTTGTCATTCACATTCTGCTTTTTGACTAAACATTGACTTGCTCTGTGTCCCATCTTACCACAGTTGAAACATTTAATTCCACATACACTCTTCACATGCCCAATTTTTCCACACTTAAAGCATTTTACTTGCTTTTCTGTTGCACTAAAAGATGAAGGCAAAACTTTTGTGCTTCTTGAATTTTTATTGGAATGAAATTCCAACAACCTACTTTTCACAAATTCTACTTTTAAATCATCTGCTGATAAAGTTCTTTTGGCTGTAACCACATTTTCAAACTCTTGTGGCATTGACAATAATAGGAAACAAGACATATCAGATTCATCAAAATTACTTCCCAGATTTTTAAGTTCTCTGAACAGTCGATCACATCTTGAGAAATGATCCTGAATATCTATGTCATTGGTGTATTTTAACGTTGTTAATTCTTTTAATAAATAAAACTTAGAACACGTACCTTTTTTATCAAAAATTCCTTCCAGTTTCTTTATCATATCATGAGCTATTTCCACTTCTTTGATGTATTCCAAATGCGAGTCAGCAATACTTTGAATAATTACCATACATGCTTTATTGTTTTTCTTGTGCCATTCGTCATTTCTATCAACAGCGGGAACCGGCTTCAAAGCTTCACTACATTCCAGGGCCTTCAATACTGAAAACAACCTAAATTTCCAGTTATCAAAACTGTTTCCATTAAAAGGTATTATGCCATATTTGTTTTCAGTTGACTTCTCCATTTTTGAACTTTCACAACCACGTGTGCCTTTACTAGCCTCTTGGATGAGCGTGTGTGAAGTATTTTGAGAATTTCACGTATAATTTTATTAAATAAACACTATAAACAACAAACTAACTGTACAAGAATAACTTAAATATATAATTTAAAAATGTCTTCATCCAAGCGGGGTTGTCGTCGATCTCTTCCTTGGCTGCTCTTCCTCCCGGCGTAAACCGCCCTCTCTCGCGTTCGGTTGCTCGTCTGTGCTCGTGGTAGATCGTAACGCAGGCGCACAATTTGTAGGTTTTAAACTATAATGTGCGCGAGCAGGTCCGTACTTAACATATACTCCTTCACCTTGAAACCCCAAAGACCGGGTTTCAATATTAAATAAAAAAGTGTTTTTCAAATAAAGTTTCAAAGATCATATTACTTATAGCTATAAAGAATTTATTGATCTTGGATTGGTAGAACACAAATTTTCACAACCGGTCGTTTAATGTCACCAGTGTTTGTCTTTATCATAACCGACCGCACAATATTGTCACTTCCGGTATAAGTTTTTAAAATTCTACCTAACTGCCACTTTAAGGGAGGAAGTCCATCATCCTTAACCAGTACCATTCGTCCAGGCTTGATCAGCTGTTGGCAATTCTCCTTCCACTTGAACCGCTGCTGAAGATGGGATATGTATTCTTTGGACCATCGTGTCCAAAAGTGCTGTAATAACTGTTGCACCCTTTGAAATCTTGAAAGACGATTTTCATTCATGTCGATTAAGTTCTGTTGTGGTATAGTCGTCAATGAAGACCCGATTAACAAGTGTGCAGGAGTAAGGGGATTAGGGTCATTTGGGTCATTAGAAAGAGGATAAAGTGGTCTGGAGTTGAGGCAAGCCTCTATTTGATATACAACCGTAGAAAATTCTTTGTATGTTAAGATTGCTTTACCTACTACACGTTTCATGTGGTGCTTAACTGATTTAATATTTGACTCCCATAACCCTCCAAAGTGGGGAGCGCGTGGAGTAATGAAGTGCCATTGAATACCGTCGCTTGACAAATCTGTCGTAATGGCATGAGAGTTTTTGTCAAAAAATTGTTTAAGTTCGTTATTTGCTCCCACGAAAGTGCTGCCGTTATCTGAAACGATTTCGGAGCATTTACCGCGTCTGGCAGTGAATCGGCGTAGTGCCGCCAAGAAGCACTCTGTCGTGAGGTCACTGACAACTTCTAAATGTACAGCCTTGCTGGCGAAGCAGATAAAGAGAGCAATATAAGCCTTAGAAGTTTTGTAATTACGACCCTTTCTATCTCGTAAAAGAACGGGACCAGCATAATCGACTCCAGAAACCGTAAAAGGCCGTGAGGGTGTGATTCTCGACTCTGGAAGATTGCCCATAAGATACTGTTCGGGATTATTGTTGAATCTGAAACATCGGACACAATCACGAACAATTTTTCGAACCAAGTTGCGCCCTGAGATTGGCCAGTAATTCTCTCGTAAGGAAGCAAGAAGTGCTTGAGGACCAATATGTAAAAGCTTCAAGTGCTCGTGGCGAGCAATGAGAATCGTGATATGATGTTTTGAAGGTAGCACTATGGGGTGTTTTTTGTTAAAATCAAAAAATGATGAATTGTGTAAACGACCCCCAACACGTATTAGTTTTGTTGTAGTATCAAAGAATGGGTTAAGGCCAAGAAGTTTACTTCTTCTGTCAATTTGATTGAAATTAGAAAGTGCATTATAATCATATGGAAATGATTGACGTTGTACAAACCTAATTAACGTTAAAAGAGAAGTACTAAGTTCGAGTGTGGACAGAGGACCTGTAGTTCGTAGATGTCTAGGATTCGACAAATTGTCTTTAAATCTCAATACATAAGCAAAAACGCGTGTTAGCTTATTTAGAGAAGAATATTTGTTATAAAAGGTAAATTCATTGTCGATGTGATGAAACACAACAGTTTTATTACGTAGTTCAGGTAGTTCAGAAGTTATACAAACTTCTTCATGTTTTGTATATTGAGGCCATTCTTCTTGGGGTAAAGTGAGCCAAGAGGGTCCATGAAACCATAAGTTCGAATTAATAAGTAATGAAGGATTTATACCTCGTGATAAGAGATCCGCTGGATTGTCATAAGTTTTAACATACTTCCAATGTTCGAGATTAGTCAGCTTCTGTATTTGTGCTACTCGATTCGCAATGAAAGTTTTAAGTAAATGGGGAGAGGTGTTTATCCATGAAATTACAATTGTAGAATCAGTCCAGAACGTGATATTTTTAAAGCAAACGCGTGAAGATGAAGTGACTTTTTCAACAAGTTCAGAAAGTAGTGATGCCCCACAGAGTTCGAGTCTTGGAATAGTTAATAGTTTCATAGGAGACACTCGAGTTTTGGCACAATAAAGATTTGAAGTGTAATTTCCAAATGTATCCGTGCAGCATATGTAAATGCATGCACCGTAAGCTGCCTCTGAAGCATCTGAAAACCCATGAATTTGAACAGAGATTGGTTTAGACGAAAGTACATGTCTAGGTATTTTTAAAGTATTTAATTTTGTGAGCTCGAAGTAGTATTTCGTCCAAAGTGTGTAAATACTTTCAGGAACAGATTCATCCCAACTTATTTTGAGCTTCCAGAGCTCTTTAAGAATAATTTTGGATGTAACTATTACGGGTGAAAGTAATCCTAAAGGATCAAATATTTGTGCTGTACAAGACAAAATTTGTCTTTTGCTAACCTTAGAGTTTGTTGTGGAGATATTTATAGAATATTGTAGGGAATCAGAAGACTGATTCCAGAGTAATCCTAGTGTTTTATTGTGTTCGTCAGAACCAATAGATAGGAATTCAGGATCAGAATGAATTTGTAAAGACGAATCATTAGTAGTCCATTTTCTTAGGGGAAAACCGTAAGAAGACAATAAGTTTGACATGGTTTCCTTGATTTCTCTGAGTTCTTCAGATGTGTCGCAGCCAGTTAGTAAGTCATCTACATAAAAGTCATGTAAAATGATGGAAGAAACCTTTGGGTATTCGGAAATATGTCGGTAGGCAATTTCATGAAGAGACCTAATGGCAAGAAATGCTGCTGACGCTGTGCCATATGTAACAGTGTTTAATGTGTAGACAGAAATCTCATCATTTGTATTAAATCTCCAAAGGATCTTTTGAAGGTAACGTTGTTCTGGCGTTATGAAAACTTGACGATACATTTTAGTGATATCTGCCCCTAGTACAAATTTATGTTGCCGAAATCTAAGTAAAATGTAGAATAAGTTATCTTGTAAGTGAGGGCCGACATACATTATGTCATTTAATGAGTAGCCTGTGGTAGTTTTTGCACTACCGTCAAATACAACTCTTAATTTTGTGCTGGTTGATGATTCCTTGAAAACACAATGATGAGGTAAAAAGAATCCAGAATTATCGTCAGTGTCCCGTGTTAGGGACATGTGGCCAAGTTTAATGTACTCAAGTATGAAGTTATGATATTCTGATTTTAATTGAATATTGTTTTCAAGTTTTCTCTCTAAGTTCAGAAAACGTGTTTTAGCAGAAGTTTTAGAATCCCCTAAGATTGATGGAGATTCCTTTAGAGGAAGAGTAGTGATAAAACGACCATCACAATGGCGAGAAATGTGTTGCTTAAAGTGATTTTCACAATAGTTGTCTTCTTCGGAAACAAACTTGGTTTTAGGACATTCCTCTAGTTCCCAAAACTTTGTGAGCTGTACATCTAATTGATTTGTGGAAGAAAAGTAACAATTTTGTTGGGAGTGATGTTGAATCTTTGTTGGAATGGGGCCAGAGATTATCCAACCAAGAGTGGTTTTTTGAATGATAGGTAAACCAGGACCAAGTTTAATTTGTCCTACGCTTAAAATATCCCAGAATGTATCAGCACCAATAAGAAGATCTACTGGACCAGGTTTTTCAAAATTCTGGTCAGCTAGAAGTAAATTTGTTGGAATATTGAGCTGAGAACGATTGACGTGTGTATAGGGCAAATTCCCTGTAATTTTGGGCAAAACTAGACAGGATATCTTTCTAGAAAAATTGTTGATATGTGATTTAAATGTTAGTGTACTCCGGAAGTTAATACTGTGAGTTAATTGATTAACTCCCGAGATCGAAGTGTTAATTTTTTCCTTTGAAAGTTGTAAAATATTACAAAGTTTCTCAGTTACAAAATTGGATTGACTTCCATTGTCTAATAGTACTCTACATTTATGTAAGTTGCCGAACTTATCAAATACGTTGACAACAGCAGTTGAAAGTAAAATATATGGTTTAACAGGAGTGTTGATAGTTGAACTGATATGATGAGTTGAAGAAAAGGTCGAGGTAGAAGAAGATTCATTAGACTGTAGACTAGTGTTTGGATTATTAGAAGATAATGAAGTTTGAGGCGAAGAGTTGTTTTCTGTGATAAGAGAATTTGAAGATTGTGAGTTTTCAAAGTGTAACATGGTGTGGTGTATCTTTCCACATTTTCTGCAACCAGCAGAACGACAATCCTTAGTAGGATGGCCTGTGCCAAGGCAATTAATGCATAAACGTAAACGTTTTGCATTATTTAACCTATTAGTAGGATTTAGTTTTAAAAAGTCAGGACAATAATATATTTTATGTTCTTTATTGCAAAAAATACATTTTAACCTGTTTTCTGTGCTAGAGACAAAAGATCTCGTGTCAGTCTTGTAATGTTTATGACGGGGTGGATTTCGGTCCTGTTTATTATCATTATAGCTGTCTAATGATTCTAAAATACGACATCGTTCTTTTAAAAACTTTAATAAATCGTCCAAAATTGGTACGTCGCCTGTACAATTTTGTGATTCCCAACAGCGTCTTGTTGAGTTGTCAAATTTCGTTGATAATAAATAAATAATCAAATCATCCCAGTGTTGTGTAGGGCGTTGCAAAACTTCTAATGCGCGTAAATGTTTTTGAATGTTGTCTAGAAGTTGTCTGAGACCTTGATTTGACTCTTTTGTAATAACCGGTAAATTAAAAATGGCTTTAATATGATTATTTACTAGTAATTGTTTATTTTCGAATCTTTCAATTAGTAAAGCCCAAGCAATATCATAATTAGCATCACAGACTTGTAAAGATTTGATAGTTTCGGCAGCTATGCCGCGTAAAGAAAGACGTAAGTAATGAAACTTTTGTACATTTGAAAGTGACGTGTTATCATTAATAATGGAATTAAAACTGTCGCGAAAGAAAAGCCATTGATCAAACGTTCCATCAAAGGTAGGTAGATTTAACGAAGGTAATTTAATGTTGCTTGTATTTGTAGGACTAGCTGCTATTGAACTATTGACACTGCGTGAATCAGACAATTCAGTAGGTTGTCTAGATGAAATAAGTTTTTTAGTGTCAGATATTATTTTAAAATATTTATCTTCAAAAGACTGTCTTTCAATAGCATGTATTGTGTCATAGTTTATCTCACAGTCAGGGTCATTAGTTTCAATAAGCAGTTGAGCCTCATTAAAAACCTCTAAAAGCTCTTTGGCTTTAGATAAACGATTTTCCAAGTCTACGATGTCTATAGTATCAGTATGTTCGATGCTTCTAAAGTATGTTGTGAAGCGTGTAAGAGCACTTTTAGCGGCTATTCGCTTAGTTTTGTTTAGATCAGACATTCTGTAATAGTATGATTAAATGTATGGAGATGTAAAATAATGAAAAAAGTATGTATGTTTGTTTAGATAAAGGATGAAGTGTAATGTATGTAATGTACTTATACAGGTTTAAATTAGGAAAATATGTTTGTTGTTTAAAAATAAATATCTAACTAAGCTTTTATAAAATGGTAATGAACTATGATTGTAAAGGTAAATAAAAAATATGTTTCATTTAAGTAGATACAATGGTGATAAATGTTTCAGTTATTAAAAATATTATGTAGGTATGTATTAACGATTGTATTAGTTAAATTTTTGTATAATAAAATCAGTTTAGCACATTCACAACGAATACGAGAATAGGTAAGATATTTGATGTAAATGATATCCCTATTCGAAATAATGAAATGTATTAATTTAGTTTGAAAACCATGTAAAATAAATCAAATAGAGACCGTAATGTTTTAAAAGTGGTAAATAAAAGGAATGGACTGACCTTGTTTTATCTAGTTTTAGTGTAAAATGCAGCCTCGTGGGGTTGTAGGACGGCAATATGGCGTCGTATTTTGAAAAATAAAGATGTTTTCTTTATAATCTTGCTGGAAGCTGGTAATAATTATTCATTCGTCTTCGAAGGACCGTGGATGAGCGTGTGTGAAGTATTTTGAGAATTTCACGTATAATTTTATTAAATAAACACTATAAACAACAAACTAACTGTACAAGAATAACTTAAATATATAATTTAAAAATGTCTTCATCCAAGCGGGGTTGTCGTCGATCTCTTCCTTGGCTGCTCTTCCTCCCGGCGTAAACCGCCCTCTCTCGCGTTCGGTTGCTCGTCTGTGCTCGTGGTAGATCGTAACCAATGACGTATAATATATAGACTCGGTGAACGCTTTAAAAAGTGTCCAAAACATGAATACCTTTGTTATTGTTTATTGTTTTGATACGAAGATGCACGAAGTTCATGATTTCTTACGAAGCATCACGAAGTTGATCTTGTGTTTGAAAACATCATGGACGTATGAAAACATTTTCTCCATTTTGTGTGACAAGCAAATTTTATTTTAAATTGTTGAGAGTTATTTACTTACTATTTTAGTAAAATGCCATACTATTTTATCAAAATAATTATTTCTCTTATAGACGGGAACAAAAAGAAATCATAAATATTTAATTTTAATTAAAAAAATAATTATTGTCATTAACATATAAATGAGCACGCCGCTGTTGTGATAAACATACCTTCAACCTTGAGCCGAGATCTTTCGACACTTGATTCTATAGCGAGAATAGGGGACTGCGTAGTCTATATATTATACGTCATTGATCGTAACGCAGGCGCACAATTTGTAGGTTTTAAACTATAATGTGCGCGAGCAGGTCCGTACTTAACACCTCTTTTCACGTTTTTATCTTTTCTTAATCAACACACTCTTTGTAAATCTGGGCCCATAACCAATGTTATATAGATTAATATAAAATAAAAGAATGTGTTGATATTTTTATTTTAATAGTAACTCAAAAACGTGATACATAAAAATACATAATTAAAAATGTGGTTCCATTACAATACTATATACCGTTGACAATGACACACGTCAGTCGTGCTGTCAACCATAGACAGGTTTGTCCACAGCCACCTTTACTTCCAAGCCATGAAGTAGAAATTTGGCAACAACGCGTGGTAGTCCGACTGTGGTTTGTTTTGGTTTAACATTTCATATAGGAAGGCTTGTAAAGTTTGTTGAATTTATTGTTTTTTTAACTTTATTCGAATGTTTTATTTGTAAATTGTGTTTAAATCAATTAGAAAATATTAATATAAGTAAAATTTCATTAAATTTAGAACTTTTAGAAGATTCTTAACCACAATTTAAAAGGCAAGTATAAATATAACCTACAAAACAAACTGAAAATAATAATACTTTTGCTTCTTGTTACAAATATGTAAACTAAAAACAACAATAATAATACTTTTGTTTTTTGTTACAGATGCTCTGGCATTGTTGTGTACCTGGTTGCAAAACCAATTATGCCAGTACTTTAAAAACGAAACAGGCAGAAAGTATGTTTTTGTTTCCAAAAGATCCCCAAAGAAGGTATACTGGCTTATGCTCTATTCATAGAGAAGGCTGTACAATTACCAAATCTTCCGTAGTATGTGCCAAACATTTTCATGAACATTGAAAAGTTAATATTTCCCAAATTAAAAGGCAATGCAGTTCCTAATATATTTCCTGAAGTACCATCATATGTAACTGTTCATCGTACTAAAGAAAGAAGGAATCCCGAAGACAGAAGAAACTTTTTGCATAAGAAGAGGGAACAAGAGATAACATAATTATGTCAATTAGACTTAGACAATAATATCCCATTGAAAAACTGGACAAGTAAAATTACAAGTGACTGTGTATATTTCTACCTATGTATTAAACATTAATCAGTTGGAACACAAGTGTGATAATATTTGTGTAATATGTAGTGTAATAGTTAGCAGTATTTTAGTGTAATCGTTAATGTAGGTAAGAATAGATTAAGTGGTAATGATTTGAAATGGATTTTACAATATATTAAATTAACAAGATGGTCACAATTAGAGAACTTACTTTCTCATTTAGATCTGCTTTTTAGATAAGTGATAACAAATTTGAGTATTACATTCAAAAATCTTTTGAGAATATAGGCTATTTTAAATCGATATACAAGTTATAAATGGTATGTTACATTCAACACATTTTTCATGTATACCTCTTTTAACTTGTCTATATGACAACAAACCTATTCATATTTAAAATTGCTACTTTTGTATATCTAAGTATGAAAATTCAACAAAAGTTATAAGTAAATAGTAAAATATTTAATTTTCAATTAGATTAATTTAGAACCATATTTATATTGTGTCTGATTTCTTAGGATGAATTTTTTAATCATAATAGTTATACTAAGTTTTTACTTAGCACAAATTTTATATCTTTTGTATTTTTAATAATCTTTTTAAATGTTGTGTTAATGTATTGTGTTATTTATATGCTTAGATACTTAATATTTAAAATTTCTAGAGATTCTTGACTGCATTTGATTGTAAGATTAACTGTTTGACACTGTATTTTAAGTGCAATAAATTTTACTCTAGTGATTATTTTATTGATAATATAACCTAAATAATAATAAAACTTTATATATATTTACTAGGGATATATAAGGTTTTATTAATTTAATTTCCCTAAATATATTTCTGTAATGAATTGAAGTTTTCAAAATATCAGTTTCCTAAAATTCAAATTAGTTTAATATTCTGGAGACCTTACAGCTGATTATCGGACTACCGACGTCATAGAATGCGGTGTTGCCTTTTTTACTTCATGGCTTGGAAGTAAAGGTGGCTGTGGTTTGTCTCCTATTCACAACTATTTATTTAACAATTTACTGTCAACCTTTTGCAGTTCTTCTCCCAATACTCGTTCAGCTGCAATAAAATTCATACCTCGATCACAATAAATATGCCTTGGTGGTCCTCTTCTGTTCATAAAATTTCTCAAGCATAGTATAAAACTGTCCACATCTAGTTTGTAAGCTACTTCGAGATGGACTGCTCTAGTCGTGAGACACGTAAATAAAGCTCCCCATCTTTTCTCTGTCCGTCTTCCAACAGTAACGTTTATTGGACCAAAATAATCCATACCAGTGTGTGTAAATGGAGCAGTAAATGTTGCAAGTCTACATGGCGGTAGAGGTGACATTTCTGGTGGTTTTGGCTTAGCAAATTTGACCTGGCAGTTTTGACAATTGGTCCTAATCTTATTAACTAGTTGTCTAAGTTTTGGTATATAAAATTTTTGTCTTATCTCATTTACTACAATTTCATGATTTCTATGGTGATATCTTTTGTGATAGTCTTCAACAACTAGCAAAGTTAAACTACTTTCTCTCGGTAAAATTATTGACCTTTTTGTTTCTGAAGTAATATCTCTAGCTTCATCTAGTCTTCCTCTTATACGAAGTAAACCATCTTCATCCAAATATGGCGATAATTTAAATAAACTACTTGATTTATTAACTGTTTGCTGTAAACTACCAGAATTATTTGTTTTTAATTGTTTTATTTCATTTTTGAAATATTCACATTGAGTTTGCTTTATTAACATATTCCTAGCATCTAAAAGTTCTTCTGCAGTTAATATTCCTTTAGCCTCTTCAGATTTCATCAGTTTTGCATAAATAATTCTTAAAAATCGAAACACATACGCAGTTGCTCTTAAAATTCTATTAAATTGACTAAATCTTTTAAAATCAATTAAAGGTGGACTATTACATTTTACTTCATGAGTGGTTAATATTTCATCAGCTTTTTCCTTTTTAAGGGTGATGTCTGGAGGCCAACCGTTTTCTAATTGATACAGAAAATCAGGACCTTTAAACCAACATCTCGTGTTTTTTAAATTGGGACTTTTTGTCCATTTGGTAGCTTCGTCGGCTATGTTATTCTTAGTAGGTACATATCTCCAATATGATACCATTGAGTTTTGTTGAATTTCGGCCACTCTGTAAGCTACATATTTTGGTAATTTTCTTGGGTCTTCATTTCTTAACCAGCTTAAAACTGTTGAAGAATCTGTCCAATAAACAATGTTGTGGACAGGTATGGAAAGATGTTGGCAAAGGTTTAGCAAACCTTGAACCCATTACTGCACCATTAAGTTCCAGTCGAGGAATAGTTTGTTGTTTTAATGGTGCTACATGTGTTTTCGCTCCAATCAATGTACACTCTATGACATCTTTTTTCATTATTCTTAGATATGCCACACAAGCACTTGCGTGTTCGCTGGCATCTACAAATATGTGCATTTGCGTATTGGTATCCTTCCAGTTTTCGAGTTTATTAAAAAAGTACCTTGGAATTGAAACCTTCTCTATTTCTGGAAGCTGTTTCAACCAAACAAGCCATTTTTGAAACTGTTCATTAGTTATTGGTTGATCCCAAGAAATGTTACTCCTCCATATTTCCTGTAAAAGGATCTTCACATAAATCAAAAAGTTTGCTAACAAACCTAAAGGGTCATATATAGACATTAAGATTTGTAAAATTTCTCGCTTTGTTGGCTTTCTTAATCCACTTAAAACATCTTTGTTTCCTTTATTGCATTTTAAATTGAAAATAAAATTATCTCCCTTTAAATCCCACTACATTCCTAGAACCTTCTCCATGCTCTTATTGTTCCCTAGATCTAGGTTGACTTCTTCGTTATTTCCGTGAGTGGTGTTCATGATTTTCATTAATTTTTCAGAGTTTGATCTCCAGTTTCTTATTTCAAAATTTCCGCTGGCGTGAATTAAGGCAATTTCTTTTGCTAATTAGATAGCTTCATCCTCAGTGTCTGTTGATTCTAAGAGATCATGGACATAATGATTATTTACTATGGAATCAACAGCTCTAGGATATTCTACACTAAATTTCTTCGCATTAGCGTTTTTAACAAATTGTGCACAACTGGGTGAGCAGGTAGCTCCGAAGGTCATCACAGTCATGACGTAAACTTCCAAAGGATTATCAGAGCTACCATTTCGCCACAAGAATCGTTGTGCATGTTGATCTTCTTCTATTATACCTACACGAAGAAACATTTCCTTGATGTCTCCAGAAAAGCCAATCTTTCTTTCACGAAATCGTAGAAGGACGCCTAATAGAGAAGCAAGTTGGTCATCTCCTTTTAATAACATGGAATTTAAGGATATTCCCTGTATGGTTGCTGCTGCATCCCAAACTAATCTGAATTTGTCAGGTTTGTTAGGATTAAAGGCCGGAAATATGGGAAGATACCATGTTTTTTCTTGATGCTGTAAGAGTTCTTGTTCTGACAGTTTTCTAATATATTCCTTTTCTAGAAAATCTTGAATTTGTTGATTCATTTTGATACCTAGTTTTGGATTTTTCTTAATTTTTCTCTCTATACACTCCAGTCTTTGAATATCCATGGGTTTACTATTAGGGAGTGTCATATCAGTAGGTTATGATTACGGTCACGGGGCTCTAGGCACAATGTAGGGAGACTCGTTGTCAGTTGTCACGACTTGTCAACACGGTTGTTAGATATAGGTTTTTTGGACATTGTTGATTCCTAGAGACTTTGTTAATAAGTATGTTTAAATAAATGTATTAAACACAATGAAATATTACTTGGCGCAGTCTAGTGGAAATTAATCGAAAATCATGGAAGCAAGGTTACCAAATCCATTATCATTTGAAGGCAATGTGGCCGAAAATTTTAAAAGATTTAAGCAAAGTTTTGAAATATATCTGATGGCATCAGGAAAAAGTGGTAAAAGTGATGAAGTTAAAGTAGCAATTTTACTCAATTTATTGGAGAAGAAGGCATTGAGATTTATAACAGTTTGGAATTAACAGAGGTCCAACAAGGAAAGCTAGCAGATGTATTGGAAGCATTTGAGTCTTATGTTACTCCTAGAAAAAACGTGGTTTATGAAAGATATTTGTTTTATAAGCGCAGTCAAGAAGAAGGGGAGCCTTTTGACCACTTTTTAACAGATTTAAAAAATAAAGTAAGAAATTGTGAGTTTGGTGTTGAAGCATTTTCAATGGTAAGAGATAGAATAGTATTAGGCACCAATAGTAAGAATGCAATAATCTTAGCATGCTCTCTCTCAATATTTTTGGGACTACAACTCTGTCTTTGTAAAATATTAGTCCGTCAAGTAAATATAGTTCATTTCTTATATAATAATAATACCTAATTGAATCGCTTACTCTTGACAGGGTTTTGGGCCACCCTTGTATACAATATTTCTTTACTAGTTTCAGATCCTCATCAGCATCCACTTCAGTCCTAAATTGCTCTCTCTTCTCATCAGTCATGTCAATAGTATGAACTATTTCTGTAATAAATTTATCATCATCCAATAGAAGAGCATAATAATACACTAAATAAGGTGTTAGATAGGGCTAGAGAACTAAATGTGAAATTTAACCCAAACAAAATACAATATTGTGTTGAAAGTGTTAGATACTTGGGTCATATCTTTGATAAAGATGGGATGAGAGCTGACAACAAGAAAGTAGAAGCGATAAGAAGATTGAAGGATCCGGAAAATAAAAAGGAATTACAACAAATTTTGGGTATGGTAAATTATTTAAGGGCATTCATTCCAAACTTGTCAGAGATTTCTACGCCCTTAAGAGAACTCTTAAAAAAAAGGAATGCATGGGTATGGACATATCGACATTCTGATGCACTAAATAAAATAAAAGAAGTAATTATGTCAAGTAGTGTGCTTGCCAATTTCAATGAGAAGTTACCAACTGTGATACAGACTGACAGTAGTAGTAATGGCTTAGGGTGCTGTCTCTTACAGAATAACAGACCAGTAGCATTTGCCTCTAGGGCGCTAACGACAGCAGAGTCAAATATGAGTCAAATTGAAAAGGAGTTCTTGGCAATCCTATATGCATGTAATAAATTTCACAATTTTATCTACGGAAGAGAAGTGCAAATTGATTCTGACCATAAGCCTTTGGAGGCATTAATGCATAAAGGCATTGCGGACATAATGTCACCAAGATTACAAAGGATTAGGGTAAGATTATCTAAATATGACATAGAGGTAAAATTTAAGCCAGGCAAGTTCATGCATGTGGCAGATTTATTATCGAGGAATTTTATAAAAGATGAAGTGGATGATGATAAATTTATTACAGAAATAGTTCATACTATTGACATGACTGATGAGAAGAGAGAGCAATTTAGGACTGAAGTGGATGCTGATGAGGATCTGAAACTAGTAAAGAAATATTGTATACAAGGGTGGCCCAAAACCCTGTCAAGAGTAAGCGATTCAATTAGGTATTATTATTATATAAGAAATGAACTATATTTACTTGACGGACTAATATTTTACAAAGACAGAGTTGTAGTCCCAAAAATATTGAGAGAGAGCATGCTAAGATTATTGCATTCTAGTCATTTTGGCATTCAGAAAACCCAACAGAGAGCAAGACAGATATTACATTGGCCACAAATGAACAAAAGTATAGAAGACTGGGTAAGAAATTGTAGCAAGTGTGAGATATTTAAAAGTCACAATGCTAAAGAGCCACTATTACTTAGAGAGTTGCCTCAAGCACCTTTTGAAAAGGTAGCAAGTGATATATTAGATTATGGTGGACAGTCATATCTAGTTCTGATCGATTATTTTTCTAAATGGCTCGATATAGTGAAAATTAATTCAAAAACTTCTCAGGTGGTCATCAAGGAGTTAAAGAAAATTTTTTCAACACACGGAATACCTTACGAAGTCATATCAGATAACATGCCTTATAATTCGTGGCATTGTCAGCAATTTGCTAAAGACTGGGATTTTCGGTTTGTAACGTCCAGTCCCCGCTATCCACGGTCTAATGGGCAGGCAGAACGAGCCGTTCAAATTGCAAAAAACATGCTTAGAAAGTGTGACGACTTAGATATGGCACTCCTGGAATATCGCAATACTCCAATAAATGGAACAGATAAAACACCGGCCCAATTAGTAACTAACAGGGTTCTTAGATCGAAGCTACCATCAAATAAAAAGCACAAAGACATAAATCTAAAGGATGAGTGGGAGAAACTAGAGGCGAAAAGAAACGAATATAAAAATTATTATGATAGAAACACCAAGGTAAGAAGAGAAATAGTGCCAGGAGAGAATGTAGGTGTCAGAGAGGGTAGAGAATGGAGACCAGGAAAAGTTCTGGAAAAAGTGGATGAGGCACCTAGATCTTATTTAGTGCAGAAAGAAAATGGGGAAGTCATCAGGCGAAACAGTTATCACTTAAGGCCTTCCCTAGTTAAAGCGGAAATTAAGAAGAATACTGATTTTGTACATAATGATAGATCATTAAACTCATCATCTGGGAATCAGAGTTGTGGAGTAGAGGAACCTTCAACCTCCCAAATGAATGCTGAAAATAGAACTAGCGCTAGACTCAAAAGGGCTCCGGTGCGTTTTAAGGATTATCAAATGTAAGGGGAAAGATGTCATATCAGTAGGTTATGATTACGGTCACGGGGCTCTAGGCACAATGTAGGGAGACTCGTTGTCAGTTGTCACGACTTGTCAACACGGTTGTTAGATATAGGTTTTTTGGACATTGTTGATTCCTAGAGACTTTGTTAATAAGTATGTTTAAATAAATGTATTAAACACAATGAAATATTATTACTGGGAGTTTCAAGTTGTCATATTTCCAGAGTAATCCAATTTTATATTGGTTACCAATTTGAACTAGGGTGCTTTCTTGTATACGAATAGCCCTATCTAATTCTTTGGAAACAGACGGTTTAATATTTTGAACTCCGAGGCTTTCAATTGAAAAGAAGTCTTTTACAGTATTAAAGAGTTCTTGGTTAGTAATGCTTTCAGAACTACATTCGCAAATGTGGTAAGTGTAGTCTACTTCATTATTTGAAAACATTGCAAAAATAGTCCAACCTAACCTGGACTTTGCAGCTATCGGTTGAAGTTCTAGACCTTCTTTTACTCGAAGTGGTAACGCTAAGTCCCAGTTATCTAAGCCTATCAAGATCTGAGGAACAGCGTTCTTATATGATTTGAAAGGCAAGTTTTTTAAATAGGGAGAGCTTTCTTTAATTGCCTTTGCGTCGAGAGTTTGTTTTGGAAGGCCTAATTTTCTTACTGTTCTGGCTGGTCGGTGGTCAAATTCTTTGGCCCCATTATAATCACCAGAAATAGAAAAGAATACTTTTTCTGACGCATCTTCTAAGCGTTGTTGGTTTCCAGTCCATTTTAAGCAAAGTTTTTCTGGCTCTCCCATTATATTTAGTTTTTTAGCAATACTTTCTTCTAACAAAGTAACGGAAGACCCTTCATCTAGAAAGGCAAATGTAGTGACCTCCCTACTTCCATTTCTTAAAACAACGGGAAGTATTCGAAAGCGTGTTCCTTGATGTGCCTCATTTTCTTCATCTGCAGATAAAAGGTGTGATTCTACTGTTTGCATACCGTTTTCCTTTTTAATAAGCTTTGTACTTTTATTAGATACTTGTTCTGAAAATTCATGAAGAAGAGGATGATGCTTCCTTTGGCATTCTTCTTTGTTGCATTTTACAGGATACTTACAGGGAAATCTGTGTTTCTTTAAGCAAAGCCTACATAAATTTAAGGCTTTAACAGACTCCCATCTTTGAGATAATGAATATCTCTGAAATTCTGAACAACCTGCAATCTTTTTACAATCTCTCTGATTACACAGTTTACAATTATGTGTTTCACTGGAGGCATTTGGTTCATGTATACTAGCATGCACATTATTATTAAATTGCCTTTTGTTATTACTTTGGTCATTAAGTACTAGTGTAGGAAGAGCAGAACAAACATTTGTTGCTAGATTATACAACCAATCAGCAAGTTCACTTAATCCCTGAAATTTATGAAAAGCACTGCGATATATCGCCCAATTAACTTTAATTTGTGAAGGTAGTTTCTCTAATAATTCATGCATAAGGGTAGGGTTATTAATGTAGTCTTTTAAATTAGATGCTTCCAATAAAACACATAAATTTTTAGCTGCTAAAGCAAATTCTACCAGAGTTTCAAGTTTTTCCGGTTTAGGAGATGGTAATCTACGAATAGAATTTATTTGAGCTTCAATAATTTGCTCAGGTCTTCCAAAAAGGATTTTTAATGTAGCTATAATTTGGGGCACACATTGAGGTAAAATTAAAAAACTTGAAACACTGACTCTTGCTGGACCTTTTAAACATTTTTGTAATCTTAATAAATTCTCATGATTATCTACTTGACATAGCTCAGTAGATCTTTCAAAACTACTAATAAAAACAGGCCAATCATGTGGATTGCCATTAAAAATAGGGAGATCTCCAGGATCTCTTCTTTTATATAATATACCTGAACTTTCATCGTTATAAATTGGCAGAGGCTTACCAAGTGTTGGAGTTAAAGAGGCAACATTGTCGATAAAGGGCTTATGTATATTTAAAGAAAGGAATTTATTGACCAAAGGGTTAGTTTCAATTATTTCCTCTTCATCGATGTCCTGACCATCATTCGAGCACTCATCTTCTTCTATAATTCTCCTAGACTCCTTGGTTAACTCTCTTTCTTGGCGTAATAGATCTCGTTCTTCCTGCAGAAGTTGAAGCTTCATTTTTGTTTTGCTGCTTGTTGATGACGAACTTTTTAAGGAGGTTGCAGAACAAGATTTCTTGATTTTGGAACTTTGTGGGTGAGACTTCTTAGTGGTTGCTTCTACACAAAGAGGGCACTTCCAGCTGTCATCACCAATTACTTCGGAATCATCCTGTACATTTACGCATTCAAAACAGCACCATTTTTTACATTCTGTACATTCTACCATCCGTTCTTCACGATATGGCTTGCGGCACACAGGACATAGATCAATTTTGGTTCGTCCAGCAACTAATGGACCCATATTCGTAGACCTTGTAAGATTGTGTGATTCAGCAATCGCGTGTGATGAATAGAATTTGAGCTTGTTGGGAATTTATCTGTATTAAACAGCCAGCAATCGACGGATTTGTAGTTATATGTTTTATTTGCGTAAAAACAACTCAAATTCCTACAATATATAAAATTAACAATATAAAAAAAAACTAATTAATTCCCATTACTTACTGTTCTCTTGCTATCTGCTAAATTCTAAAATTATTTAAATTTTTCCCTGGGTGACAGTTTTTTCTTGACGTTTTTATATTATATTTGACATAATTTTCGGAACAGTAGCAACGGGAAATTTTATGTAACATGATAAAACTAAAATTGAACTAAATACATTTTATACAAATAATAAATATTCGTAACAAACCTAAATCTAAATGTATTTAATATGTCTCTCAATAAATATATAAATATTAGTAGAAAAGAGTTACTGGTAACATAGAGTTTGGAAACTTTGTAAAATACTTCATGTTTTTATTGTAACTAGGTAATACTTTACATATTTTTTATTTTTAATGTTATTTTTCCATCTTTATAGTGCTGGATCTAAGAATCTTAGAGCTAACTGTTGGGTTTATAGGTTTAAATATGACTAAAAATATTATCATATAAATGTATATAAAGTTCTTTCTATAACTAAATCATTTAATTTTTCTGTTTCCAACTTAGCAGAGTTCTGCCTTTCTGTAAGTAGAACGCCAGACAGTAAGAGTACTCACTGACCGCTGGTAGTGTGTGTTATTAGATTAGGATGTAAGTACTACAAAGAACTCAGAATGTCTGACGGCTGTCTGTTGCTTATTAGGCTTTAATTTGACATTAGAATTAAAAAAAAATTATTTAATTACTGACAAGTTCTTGTCACAACATTTAGAACACTAAATTATACTACATTTTTCTGTCCCTATTTGTGAACAAAATATTGCAACTATCTTGGTTTATTTTTAGTTCCAGCTGATTTACAGCTAGATTGAAAATCTGAATTTTCCAATCTTGGTTCATTCATCAATCCAATCATCAGGTTTTTGAACAGGTAAATTTTCTGTCACATCTGGTATTGATTTAGTAGTGGAATTCTCTAATGTGTTATTTGGACTTTCATCTTCATCATTATCATGATTCATTAATATAACAATTCAATAGTAAACTTCGTATATAGTACAGAGCTCCTGATAAAGCAGTTTTTCATTTAGTGATGTCTAAATATTTGGTTTTCAATGCTAGATTCACCAATTTCCATATAACTCATTGTATCTTTCAAACTTAACCATTTCCTTCATGGTTATATGGTGTTGTTCTACTTGAAATATTCCTTTAGAGTGTAGATAATTAATAAATTCTTGTGAAGTAAAGCTAGTTCTCCTTGTCAGATTTTATATATGCCAGCATTCTATATACAAAAAATAGTGATTTAATCTGTGATTGGTTTGAATTGCTTTCCTACCAGATAATGTCTGCATTTTTCTAATACTTCAATGCATTTGCATTTTTTCAATTGCATGTTTTCATTTAGAATCTGTGAGAGTATGTGTGAAAAAAGCAATTGGTTTTCCCCATTGATTGCTTCGCTTATGTAATTATAGACTAAATTTATTAAAAGCATGTACTTATCTTTGTCTTCTAGGGATTTATCTTTAGATTCATTGCTTTCTAAAAAAATCTTGAATGTTACATACCAATGTTTGAATTCTTTGCGAATTATGAGAATAAAATTGTAGGAAAATACCTTTTGCACAATTAGGCTTTTATTCACATAAAACTTGACATACTAAGACAAAACAATTATTTAAATACTGACCAGTTCTTGCCACATTAAGAAAACTAAATTATAGTACACTTGGCTTTTATTATTAATATTTCTTGTAACATTTTTATAAATAAAGATTTTATTCTATATTTTATTCTTTAATTTTTTTAACCACTTTGGCATTTTAATGTAATGTAAAATAAATATAGTCTCAACATAACAAGAAAACCCAAAAAGTATACGACAAATATTTATTATCGTATAGGATAAGGATTTTTCTTGTTATTTTAGGATTATATCGATTTTCCTTTACTTTAAAATGAGTTCACCATCCTAGGTAGTATTACTAAACTTTTGAATTTCGCGCCATGCATATATAGTTAGGCGCCCGGTCACTAGGTGATACGCCAATCATTGTTTTACTCGTCAACACGGAAGTTTCAATCATCGATTCAATGCTAGGCTAGGATAGTGTGCTATGGTATCCGTGTCCGGAATGGCCGATGGTGAATGGTGTTAGTGTTAACACAGCATAGGAAACAAATGTTTTTGGCGTTTGGCGTTTTCGCTATATGTCAGAACACTCAGAACGCCCAGACCAGAATATATGTATATCTCTGCTGTATGCGTATGCGACATGCGTATTTTTGTTTGTCATTGTGATGCCATATGCCAATTTATCTATTATGATGCCATGCCATGCCATCCTTGCCAATGGTTGTAGGTGTAGGTGCTAGTTAATTAAGAAAGAAAATATGTTTGTTTAAGTTAATATGCAGGAGAGTCAACTTTAACAAATACATGGCCATTCTCCCGAAAAGATATTTCTGTAATCAAACTTTTGAATGTATATTTTGACCACACGTAAATGTCGACAACAATGAATGTATTTTTTTCCTGGAATAAATGTAAGTAATATATTTAGATCATAACTACTCATTCATCATATTCTTAATGTTTTCTCTGTATTTTCCTAACTTTAATCCTATGCTTAGTTGCATACATTTCCACATAAATAAAGAATCAAGATGGTTTTATGGGGTTAGCGTGTACTAAATTGCGTATTGCCCTATACTTCTATCTAATGCCTGTCATTATTCCCAAACATATCATAAAAAGGGTTGTCCATTATAGCTGGCCAACCCTTTATACTTACATCTTATAATGTTTGGTCCTTTATATGCTGTCTATAGTTGAAAATATATCATCTGCACCATACATTATTGCATCCTTCTTTAAGTGTTTATGACAATACTGTGGCTATTGACAGCAAATTCTTCATCTGTATAACTAGGATTCAAAAGTGTTGATTCTTTTTAATGTACATTTTTTTAATATCCATGTCTCAGGTCCATATAATAATATTGAAAATAAATAGCATTTAATGTTGTACATTTTTTTTTTAAATTGAGATACATGTTAGTAGTGGCATCAGTTGTATAAATGCTGATCTCCCATTGTTTGTTTCTTTGTAAAAGTTTCTTGGTATTGATATTTTTCTACTTGTTTTATCATGTTGCCATTTATTGTGAATATTTGTTCCATATTTTGTGATTCTTTTGTAATAATCATACTATATTTCATCTGTTTAACATTTATATCAATTCCCATCTCTGCACAATTTTAAGATTTCCACTGCTCTTTGCAACCATCAGTGTCATCTGCATATCATAAGTTGTTAATGGTGGTTGTTTTTTCATGGCAATGTGCACAGCATGTTTGCTGATTTTGAGGAATTACCAAATGATCCATACGATCAAACCTAATGTCTAAACCTTCGGTGGATGACTTATGACCTTTTGAATGGGTTTCATTTTTTTTTATTTTGTATTAATAGTGCAGTGGCTAATGTTTGTGGTAACACCTTGGTAAGGTTCTATCCAATTTATGTAGCCTAACCTACTTGCTCCTACCCAAAGTTTATATATATACAGTGGAACCTCGATTATCCGTCAGGGCACCGGACCAAGGGTATGACGGATAATCGAAAAGACGGTTAACAGAACATTAAAAAAAATTTATAGTATAAATCTCAAATTTTATTTGTATGTTTTGTTTGACAATAGAAGAGGGATTTATGTTAGTATAGTCGAATCAATTTGATTTAAAATATTTCGAAATCTTTGTTTGTTGTATTGTAACTTTACATTACATTTTGCAATGACTGAATTTCTTAATCAACATAAAATCATCAAATCTACCTTATTTGTTTTTTCTTGCAGAGAATACCACTCGATGAATTGTTGTATGTGCGATGCAGCTTCTCTAGCTTCTTTACACAAATCTTTGTGAGTTGCAATAGCATCATCAATATCGCCACCGTCAAAGTCTGTGTCAGCTTCTGAATTAGTTTTCGTCCGCCTTTGTTGCCATTTCAACGATTTCAACGATTTTATTATCTGTCAGCAATCAATAGCCGTTTGCGTCCTAATCACAAATTGACCATTCGTTTATGTCATCTTTAGGCAACGAAAACACAACAGATGACTTAGCGATAACTTCATTTATTACCGCATCACGCTCGGCTGTCACTGGGGCATTTTATCTTGTTGATTCAGGCCATAATTCATTCCACGCTGTTTTTAGCGTTACTTCCGAAACATCAGCCCAAGCATTGTCGACTGCGTGTTTTAAATTGTATACTTTCCAGTAATATGGCAAAATAATATTCCTCTTACATAACTAAAAGTATTGTCGAACGTCCGGTATAAAAAACTAAAAACAATCCATGCATTATGTTGTGCATCAGTCGTATAAGTTCTATCAGCTCTGCTTGACTATTTGCAAGAAGGGCTGTATCATCTGCGAAACGTAGGTTGTTTAGTTTTATGACCATTTATTGAGATGCCCCTTTTCCCATCCTTCAAGTGCTCTTCGCATAATATACTGCTGTGCCAATCAGTAATAAAAGAAGGCGATGGTCACCACTTGCATTTGAACACATCATTGCTGTGATTCGTTGCTTTTTGCTTTTTAAATCCGGGTGCATATTTATCAGACAGTGCAGCGAGTAATTTTGTTGGCAATGCTTTGTAGTTTAAACCAGTTTCATTGAACACTTGATCGCGTGTCAAACCATATTCATTGATTTTAATATTTGCAGCGCTCAATTTTTCACCTTAGATTTTCATTCCCATTTACCGCGGCAAGTTTTCAACTTTTCCAACAAACCGCTGCTTCCTCTGAATGAAGGATAGCCATTCCATTTCATGTTAAAAAACAACGGTTTTTTCGGCAACAATTGGTCTAGACAAAGAAACACCTTTTTTCATTGTTTTACGATGTTTCACCCGGCCATCCAACGATTCCATTTGCGAAGCATACTTTTCAATTCCTTCAGTATTTTTCTTTAAGGCATCGATTGTTGTTCCCAGAACATCACACTTTTTGCTCAATGCGACAGCAGAAACACCTTTCTTTAGCTCTACAATAATTTCTATTTTTTTTTAACTGACAAAACTCCTTGAAGATGCGCAATCCTAAACAAGGTTAAAAGTCTGGCTCTAACTGACAAAACAACACGTTTTTTTTATGCTCCACATGTAGAAGGCTCCACTTTTCAAAACTTAATTGATCAAAAAAAAAAAACAAAACTTAATTGAAGTAACACAATCAATGTTCGAATTTGAATCAAACTGAGTTATGGTGACACAGATATTGACTGTAATAATTATTGTACTGTGCGTTTTTATTTTTGGCTTGCTATTTTAAAAATGTAACTTTTTATATTCATGTACATATTTAAATTAAAATTTAATCCAGAGCCCTGAATCCACAATGCTTAAACAAAATGAATTAATGACTAAATTTTTACTTATGTAGTCATATAACCTATGTATGGACCCTGACGGTTAACAGAGGTGACGGTTAATAGAGAGACGGATAATCGAGGTTCTACTGTATATATATATATATATATATATATATATATATATATATATATATATATATATATATATATGTTATGGTAAGCAAAATCTATATTTATCGATTATTTAATTAATTGTTATCAAAAAAACAAAACTTACCAACAAATCCCCAATTTATTATCCGGGTCGTGCTTCAAATATCTATCTCCTTGTATTTTAGGTAAGATGACGAAAAGGAAAGAAATAAAATAATATACAAATATTCAATCAATAAACAAATACGATTATATTTACCAAATTTAAAAAAATATTAATTAGAATTTATCCATATAAAAACCTTTATGAAAATTAATACTACAATACTAAATTTTAAGTCTTTCGATTATTATTAAATATTAACACAGCAAATGTTCCTGACAATATCAAAAAATTAATTAACTATTAATTGAGTCCCTCTTGGAAGATTTCTTTTAACTGAAGTACTTCACCACGTAATTTTTACAACATAGAAAACAAACTTACATTAGCTTTGGTAAGGTTCCTTCTTAGGGCGCTTTAACTGCTTCTATATGGCCCGCCAGGAAAAAAACCACGAAGACTACCTTTTGGTAATATTAATTCTACCTTTCTCGGCTCCAGCAACACAACACAAAAACTCAATACTTGACTGACTTTTTTCTTCATCAATTTTTCTATTACCCGCACTGGCGAAGCTCTCAAAAAAATTGTTCTTCCCTTGGAAATTTTTTTAAACAAAGTGACGTCTGTCAAAGTTATTGTCAACGCAAACCTCTCGTTTTTTTTTTCTTTCAAAGCAATCTTGTTGCCAAGTCAAATTTCCGTTTATCTGGTAATAGCAAAATTTCCCATTTTAATAAACAAAATCCTTCCAAGAATATTTTCCCTATGTCCGTAACTAATCACTTTCTATTCAAATGTATTGCTTTCATTTCTAATAAGCCTACTAATACATATCTTATATTTAATGACAATATAATTTTATACCTTTTCTTAAGTAAACAAAATTACTTATTTTTTAGATTATTTCCAAATAATAATTTTTGGGAACCTTAACAATATATATATATATATATATATATATATATATATATATATATATGTAAATAATAAATGAATAAATTGTTTACAGCCATGGCGGCTGAAATATGGTACCATGGCTTCGTCAACACATTGCATTTCCTCACATTTACCAAATTTCAAAAATGTAGCATTGAGGTGATCAAACAATGACCTCACTTTAGCAAATTTGTCGGATGTATTTATAATGACGTTGTCAGTTGAAAGTGAGATAAAATAGATTTTCCCAGATAGTTTTCTCAGAACATTCTCCACCTCGGAACTTGCACATATCCACTGAATAATAACACTCCAATAAATGCTTTGATCTCACATTTTTCTATTTTCAGGCAATAGTTTTGTTGCCCTGCATATCAATTTGATTCAACAACTATTAGGTTCAATATTTTGTCATCAAAAAATAAAGAAAACATATCTAAAGGGGTTTGCAGAGATATTAATTCTTCATCGTTATTAAATTCTCAAGCCACATTAACCAAGTAACAAACAGAGCGATGAAAGTGCTGGGATTTATCCAATGCACATCTGTGGATCTGTCTTTATTTACATTTAGAAGACTTTATTGTGGTCTCGTTAGGCCCATTCTTGAGTTTGGATCAGTTGTATGGTCCCCGTCATACCACTGTTACATTCAACAGATTGAAAGAGTCCAGAATAAATTTTTGAGGGTAGCAGCCTATAAGAGTGGATACAGGAGAGAGGAATACAACTATCAGTGGGTAAGAGATAGTCTTAACTTACCAACACTTGAGTCAAGGAGGACATTGTTAGATTTATGTTTCTTACACAAAGTTATCGATGCTTTTATAGATTGTCCTCAACTCTTATTGCTTGTTAGTCTTAAAGTTCCTAGTAGAAGCAACAGACAATCAGAAATCTTTTTGGTGCCATTTCACCACACTAATTATGGTATCAATGAACCAACTACACGATTGGTCCGGAGTGCTAATAGCTTGCCAAGACAAATAGATATTTTTGACTCCAAAATTAGTTTGCTTAAAAAACAACTAAAAAGTATCTTACAATAAGTTGGTTGTACATCTGTATTATTCTTATATGTTTGTGTTATTCTGAGGTGTTTGCTATTTTAATAATTTATTGTTGTTAAGGTGTAACTTTGTAAAACTTGTGATTGTTATTTTAATAATGTATTGTTTTTAAGATGTATCTTTGTAAAAATTGTAAGTAAATGGATGCCATATATAAATAAATAAATAAATAAATAAATAAATTCTTCACCATCATACACCAAATTTTCGGTTTCCCATTTATAAATCTTTTTTCTCTTTATTGTTTTTGTTCTCTGTGGCATTTCATATTCTTCCACTGATGTTTTGTCATCTTCTGTATTAGAGAAAAAGTTTTGCCTTGTATTATATTTATGAAAATTTATTTCAGCAGGCGTTCTAAGCTGTTAAGCAGGTAGATTATTTATGGTATTTTTTTTTAATAATAAAATAATAATAATAATAATCTTTATTAATAGCACATGGCTAGAAAAATATACATATAAATACATCAATTTATACCCTTAAAATTAAATCACAATGCTTTGCTTAACATATATCTTACATAAATTTTTAAATTGACCTAAGTTTCCAGAAGCCTTAATGTTTTCCGGTAATTCATTGTATTGCTTTAATCCCCTATAAAAAAGATTGTTCTGACCAAAATTAGTGTTGACCCTATTCAGATAAAAGTTATTTCTAGAACGTGTGTTGTGTTCATGTACATCTCGAACAAAGGTACAATTATTACACAAATGCACAGGTATCAGACCATTTAACATTTTATAAACAAAAATCATACTATTACATACAATTGTCTGTCTTACACTTAAAACATTTGCCATTGTTAGCATGTCAGTTCTACTAGTGTATACACTACATCCTAATATTATCCTTAAGGCTTTATTTTGTTTTTTCTGCAGTACGTTCATTTGAGAAGCATTCATTAAAAACAGCAATGTAGAGCAAAAATAGAGATGGGGAGCAATAATCGATTTATATATGGTCAACCTAGACCAGCAACTTAAATTTTTTGACATTCTTCCCAATGCATAGATTTTTTTTGCTATTTTGTTTGTAACAAACTTAAAATGTTCAACAAAACTTAAATTTTCATCTATAATACATCCCAAATACTTATACTGAACCACTCTCTCCAAAGCAATATTATTAATTTTTACATCTTTTATTATGTTATTTAATTTAAAATTTTTATTCTTTATAAGCATCATTTTTGTTTTATTTAGTTACATTAAGACTTAAGGAATTATTATCGAGCCATTTTAATATATTACACATCTCTTCATTTATTATATCGATTATTTCATCTACCTTATCCCCTATTGCATATATCACAGTATCATCGGCAAACAACTGTACCTTACACTTTTTAACAACATCAACAATATCATTTATATACAGTATGAAAAGAGTAGGACCTAACACAGTTCCCTGTGGCACACCATACAGAGACTTCTGAGCCGATGAAATGGCACCATATTTTGTCACTTGTGTTCTATCAGTCAAATATTCTTGAAACCACTTTATAATTTTTTCACCAAAGCCATACCTTTCCATCTTTCTCAATAGCAGTTATCTGTTTATGGTTTCAACTGCACGTTTAAAGTCTAAGAAAACCACACCAATCATTTTCCCACACTCCAGCGCACCCTTCCAGTCAAACAAAACCGTCTGCATTGCACTCTCACAGGAATTTCCTCTCCTAAACCCTGCTTGGAATTTAGTTAACACATTATTGCTTTCCAAGTACTCCACTATTTGATCATTTACACATTATTCCAGCAGTTTTTCGTATGGTGGTACCATATTTATGGGTCAAAATTCCTCACACTTAACAGTTCCATGAACCTTCTCAATTGGTACAACCAGACTTCTCTTCCATTTACTTGGGAATACGCCACTTTCTAGACTACCATTTATAATATGCAAAATTTTGTCGCCTATTACTTCAAAGGAACTCTTTAAAATTTGAACTCTAATACCATCAAAATTACTTTCTTTGTTTTTCATTTCTTTCATTTGTTTTTTTAAATCTTTCATTTCTAAAATTTTGAATTTTTTCATTTTGCATTCAACATTTATTGAACTACAAATTTCTTGGTGGGTTTTGTTTGAAATAATGCTATCTGCTATGTCTTTTACACTGTCTAGAAAAAATATATTAAATCTTTCACTTATCTCTTTACCAGTAACCCCCCCTACCATCAAATATTATTTCACTTTTAGCTTCATGGTTTTTTTTTGCTGTTTACAAGCTCCTTTAATGTTTTTCACATTCTTTTTGGGTAGTTCTTACAATCATCTATTTTTTCCTGATAATAATTTTGTTTGGTAATTCTGATTAATGCTACGACTCTATTTCTTTGTTGTTTGAAATCATCCCAGTCAGTATCAGTTTTAGTAAATATAGCCTTTTTGTAATATTGATCTTTTTTTTTAATTTCATTCGCAATGTCTTCATTCCACCATAATTTATTTCCCCAAACATCCTTCGTATTAATAGACTTTTCTGGAGCAAACTGATCGAGTGCAGACAATACATTAGTTATTAGAATATCAGCATTGTTACTTACATCTATAGAGGAACTTGACGGCCACTGCATATCCATAAGTTTCATTTGAAATCCTGTCACATCCATTATATTGTACTTTCTATAGGTTTTTGTAAGTGTCGTCTCATTGTTTCTACCCAGATCAGCTACAATTATCGAGTGATCTGTAATCTTTGGAGTTGGGAGCACCTTGCAACTAATGTCTTTTTGATTTGTAAGTACTAGGTCAATCCTAGTAGATGTCGATTTTGTAATCCTTGTGTATTCGTTTATTAGCTGATAGGTACCATTTTTAATAATAATATCATTTAATTTCATAGAGTAAAAGTTTATACTTGCCAAATCTATATTAAAGTCTCCCAATATCACAAAGATAGCATCAGTCTCAATGCTATCTAAAAACGCATCCAACTCCTCCAAAAATTCCGCATGACTTGCACTAGGTGAATGGTACAGACAATAGATGTAATATTTCTGGTTTTCTATATTTATTTGTATTCCTGTTAACCATACATTCTTGTTTTTTTCTTCTTTAATAATTTCTTTATAACGATACCTTTTTTGTATATAAATTGATGTTCCTCCTGTATGTCTACTTGAAGAAAAACCAACAACTGAGTTGTAGCCATCAATATCTATTTCATTTGATGCAAAATCTGAGGTAACATGGGTCTCCGATAAACACATAATAATTGGCTTCCATGATAACTGTGTTTTATGTGTGCTAAATTCTTGAATGTTTAGGTACAGAATGGTTGGACTTGATTGCTATATTTTACAATTACCATGTGATAATTCAGGATACCTTATTTTTTCTTGTAATCGCTCTACTACTTTTTTATAGGCTTCACAATTCCTATCATATGCTTTATGTTTCAAATCAATATTGGAAATTTTTAAAACTTCTGCATATTTGCAGTTTACACAACAAACTATACGTGATTTACAGTCTTTTACGTGATGCTCACCAGCGCATTGCTGACAAGTGGGCGTCTCTTTTTTGCACTCTTTTGCAAGGTGACCAAACCTCCAACAATTGTAACACTGTTTAACATTTACGCTTTCTCTAAAAAAATAGCTCTTCCGACCAATATGCAATTTTTCATTTTTATTAATGTGTTCGTAGGTATGCACATCCATCTGGAATATAATATTTACCATTCCTTTTCTGTTTTTCATAGTATGGATTACCTTTAGTTCTCTTACACTTGGTTCTGTTGTTATACCATTTTGTACTACAATTTTTTCAATTAGAAGATCTTCATCTTCTATATCCTTTTTATCTAAGTTAAACACTATTATTCTGGGATTCATCTTTTCAGGTACTTTTACATCATAGGACTGGCCCAATGACATTTTTATATTATTACAGACATCCTGTACATTTTCTTTTCCATTACCCGTACATCTTATAGCAACTCCTCCATCTCTAATATACTTAACTTCTGAAACACCAACTCCCAAGTTGCATGGGTTGATTTTATCTTCAATATTCTTTCTGGTTATTTCACTTGTTTGATTTGAATCGTTTGGTTTTACTATGATGACTTTTTCTTTTTGTTTTATTTGTATTTATGTATATTACGTATATTATTAAGTGTATATCTGTATTTGTTTATTTATTGACGGATATACCATTTACATTGGAACAATATATAATATATAAAATTTTACAAAGTAAGCATAACATTGGAAAATAATTAGTAAGTTTAACAAAAACTAATAATTAACTTGAATACAAACTAATATCACACAAGTAAGTCTCTTTATCACATTTTAAATTGTTCTAAGGACTGGAAAAATAAGTTCAGATAATTTTGGTACCTATTATATAGTCTCACCATATGAGTAAGAGGCTTGAAGTATTCATAATTAAATTGATGAAATGGTAGATGAAATAATGAAGTATGCCTAGTTCTATGAAAAGTGTTAAGACCTAATCGATTTAAAAGTTCAGAGCAATTTATCAAATTATTAACAATTTTGTAAAGGAATATTAGGCAAAAATAATCTTTTCGCCGATTCATAGAAACCATTTTTAAGTGATCAGCTATCATACTATAACTGTATGGGACAGAGAGGTCATGAAAAGCACTACGGTAATGATAGTGTTTACCAAATTTATGCTTAACATGATCAAGCTTGTCTATAGATGTTTGATAGTAAGGTCCCCACACAACTATTGCATATTCAAGTCTAGAGCGAATGAGACTATTAAAAAGAATTGGTAAAACAAAACATGAAAATTGAGAAGTGTTTCTAGTTATAAACCCTAATTGTTTAAATGCACTGTTTACTGTGACCTCTAGATGCTTACGAAATGATAATTTGCAATCAAAATAAACACCTAAATCCTTAACACAGTCCTGTCTAGACAGCTGAGTGTTATCAATGCTATAGTCGTAATTTAAAATTGTTTGTTTCCTGTGAAAAGTAATAACACAACACTTATCAATGTTCAACATTAATTCATTTAGTTTGCACCAATCGCTAAATCTGTTGATATCCTCTTGTAGCTGAATTTGATCATACTGACAAGTAATGACTTTATAAATTTTTTTATCATCAGCAAAGTTGAGAAATTTTTAATACTTAATTACTTTCTCAACATCGTTAACAAAGAGGACAAAAAGTAGAGGACCACAATGTGACCCCTGTGGTACTCTAGAGAGGACGTCAATAGACTGAGACAACACACCATTTATCTTAATGCTCTGGGTGTTAACCCACAAGAAAACTATCATACCAATCAAGCCATTTGCCAGCTATACCAATGGCTTCTAACTTACTGATTAAATAACGATGATTTACTTTATCAAATGCCTTTGAGAAGTCAGTATAGATGCTGTCCACCTGGTACTTCCTCTCAAAGGTACCCAATATATCATCTTGGTAGACCAACAAGTTTGACACTGTGCTCCTGCCCCCTTTGAAAGCCATGCTGTTGGGGTATTATTATTATTTGTTAGTTTTGATAAGTGAGAAGTCACAGATCTGGGAAGAGGACCCAGATACTGTTGGATTCGTCTGAACTATAACGTTGGAATGTTGATAAGGTTAGTTCAGGCGCCTACCAACTAAACTCACCCTCTCTTCCAGCAGCGCACCCGGAACTTTTCTTGGCGAATGCAACTTCGGGAGCACCACCGCGGTCTCCAATTTTCACGAAAACCTAGTATAGTCCTCGGTAGAGAGTCTCAAAGGTAGCTGAGTGACATAATGACAGTATAAAAAACAATATAAGTAAATAAATAGGACAGTTACACTATAAAATTAGTACAGAACGCTGAAGTATGTGTCTAATGAGCAAAAAACGCGAATTACAATTATTTTATTAGTCTTTCAGCCTATTCCTTCATCCTGTCTCGCTCTTTCTAGCGTCTCCTTTTTTTTATGATTTCCGTTATTATTTCTAACACATAATCATAGTTCTTTCTGTTCTGCATAGCTAAGTCCAGTATATTATTGGGCGTGACCTCTCCTAGCTTAATTCTCAGTCTTTGACGTTCTTGTAGAAAGACATTACATTCGAAAATGCAATGTTCCGCGTCATCAGTCACACCACAATCCATACAGATATCGTCATTTGTTTTTTTAATTCTGTATGTATACGACCTAAAAGAACCGTGTCCGGTCAGGAATTGTGCAAAGAAATCGTTTATTCTCTTGAACCTACATTTGTACCATGCTTTTACATCGGGTATTAGTATTTTAGTCCATTGTGCTTTTTCCCTTTGTGCCTCCCATTCAGATTGCCATTCATCAAGGATCTGGTTCCTAATTTCGTCTCTTACCTGTGTCAGGTGGCCGTTGCCGTTATTGTATAGGATGGCTCTTTCTTTCGCTAGGAGGTGAATGGGGAGCGTACCAGCAATCACCTGTAAGGCTATCGTAGATGTAGTCCGGTACGCACTAACTACTTTAAGAAGGGGCTTTCTTTGAGCTTTTGTAATCAAGTCTTTGTACCTGGCAAACCTTAAGACTTCAATCCATACGGGGGCACCGTACAAAAGGGTCGAATGCACTATTTGCAAGTACATTCTTCTTTTATAATTACTTGGCCCTCCTATATTAGGCATTATTTTCATAATGGCCGCTGTTCTGCGTTCTGCTGCTTGGACTACATTTATCAGGTGTTTGGTAAATCGTAGACCTGTATCAAGGTGTATGCCTAGATATTTAGCACAATTGGTTGGGACTATCGTCGTACTTGCAAATTGGAAAGTCAGGTTGGGTATCGCTCTAGGCCCTTTTAATATAATTATCTCTGTTTTATTACACGCCAGCTGTAAGTCGTTAGTTGTCATCCACCTATTAACTTTTCTCCAGCATATATTAACTTTATTTATTGAATCCAAGTTTGTGTCACCCTCTATTAGTATTGCTAAGTCATCTGCATATGCAATTGCTGACACACCTCTGCCGTAATCTATTTCCAATACTGTGTTATACAAGACGTTCCACAACGTTGGACCTAATACAGATCCCTGCGGTACTCCAGCCGATAGTTTTGTTTTTTCTTTGTTTGCCACTTTAATATATCTGTCGGTGAGGTAATTTTTAATTATATTTATTAGGTAGTCTGACACTCCAGCGGTTTCCAGTTTCCTTATGATGTATGCCCAATTGGCAGAATTGAAGGCATTCTTTACATCGAACATAACAAGGATTGCCCATTTAGTTCTTGTTTGTTTGACTGTATCACATATAAATTTTACCGCGTCTATAGCTGATCGTGTTTTTCTAAAACCGTATTGCTGGTCAGAAATAGCTCCTGTGTTTAAGAGCTCCTGTTCAAGGCGGCGTTTTATGAGGCTTTCATAGAATTTCCCAATACAATCTAATAAACATATAGGCCTGTATGAACTAGGCCCGTCTGGTGGTTTACCAGGTTTTAAGATTAAGACTAAATTTGCAATCTTCAATTGGTCTGGGAATTCTTGGTTGTGTAGGAGCTCATTTAATACCTTTCTGGTGACTTCAGGATTTTCCTGTACCATAATATGTATGGCTTCTGGTGGCACACCATCTGGGCCAGGGATCTCCCGATTTTTATGTTTTCGGCAGCTAATCTTATTTTATCTATGGTGAATTCGTCAGGTCTATTATCTAGAGTATATGGTAGAAATTGGCATTCGGGCTTATTAGGAAAAAGGGCTTTCGCAATTTCCTTTCTTTTTTCTACACAAAGGTTATATGGAGCCTCGGACCTCAGTGTCTTAGTGGCAATTTTATAGGCTTCACCCCATATATCGTTGTCCAGCGTGTCACACAGGTTCTGCCAGCATGTGCGTTTAGCCCGCTTTATTTATTTAGTTCTTTCTTTACGCGCTTATATTCTTCCAAGTTTTCTTGGGTCCTGTTCCTTTGTGCTATTCGCCTGACTCTGAAACATTTTGTTCTTTTAAGCTGTATCTCGTCGTTCCACCAATAGGGTACAGTATATGTGACACATTTTTCCTTGCTGCTGCTTCTGTATGCATGTATTAGGTTTTTATGGTAGTTTGTGAAGTTAGTAGCTTCTTCTCGTAGGTTGCTAATTTTATTTTAAATAGGTCTTTGTTAAAACTTATCTTTTTCCTACCGCTCTTCGTGACCTTGATGCCAATCTCGTAAACAATATATCTGTGAAAAGTAAAAATGTTTTCGTCAAGAACGTCCCAGTTAGATATTTGATTGGCATAACTTTCGTTTACGAGGGTAATGTCTATGTGGCTTCGGCTTTCACCCCGGACAAAAGTAGGTTTTCCATTATTTAGCGCTGTTAGATTGGCCGTAGAGATCCATTCGTTCCATAAATCCCCTCTATAGTCATTTCGTGGGAACCCCATAAGATAGATTTAGCATTTATGTCGCCAGCGACTATAAAATTCTTTTCTATATGTGACATTTGTATTATGGATTCAATGTGCTGTTTGTATTGATCTCTACCTATGTTGGGTGAGATATAACAGGCAATAATAGCTACTTTTTCTAATTTGATTAGTACGTGCCCCTCCCCTTTTATAATCTTATTTATGCACACTTTATGATTTATGGGGTATATTGCTACATCTTCCCCCGTTGTCTGTAATCCATCTGCTATTTTGGATGATTCTCTTGTTTGGTTCAGGTACTATTAGAATATCTGCTCCAATTTCGAGGGCTTTCGCATGAATCAGATCATGTGCAACCTTGGCTCTTCCGATGTTCACTTGTAGAATTTTTAGTCTTTTTAACCCGGTTAAAGCCATTTTGAAATCATTACCTTAGTATCATGTGTTAAAGGTCACATAGGATGACGGAACAGGCACTTAGACTGAAGTTGTCGGAACTCCCTGTGACAACGTCACTACACTAAAGGTAGCTGTAGCTTCGTCGCATAGAGATTTGGAGGACTCCAAAATCGAGTTAATATGAACCTTGTTTGGAGAAGGGAAAGGAGGTATGGGAGTGAGCGTAGGAGGGAAGACATCCGCGTATTCTTCTTGCTGTTTTCTAAGTTTCTCATGATATCTCGCCTCCTGAAGAGCCTTCTTAAAATGTGTGCAGTCCATGCTGCCAGTTCTATGGGCGTCATTACAAAGAACGCACCTTTCTTCCTCTTGACACTTCTCTGCTTCGTGCTCTGATTTACCGCAACGGTAACACATACCACTCCTATCAGGGCCTCGACATTTATCGGTGTCATGCGTGTATGCCCAACATCTGCTACATCTTTTTATTTTTAGTCTTTTCTCGACTCTGCATCTACATACCCCAACTCTGAGAAAATCTCTCCGCAAAAGTATTTTAGCTACTCTCGCCGGGATGACAATTGTTGTGGCAAGGGTGTTGCCCCTCAGTGGTCGCATCTTTCCTATCTTGTAGTGGTCTTCCCACTTACCTATTAGCTCTTGGAATGCCTCGATAACCTCCTCCGTCGTGGCATTTTAGACCAAAAAAATAATTTTTATTATTTTTTTGGTCTCCTTTGCCCCTTTTGATTTAATTGTAGTGCTTTGCTCGAGTACTTCATAATCTGCTTCAAGTTCTGCCAACTCTGGGTATTTATCCCTATATAGCCTCTGAATACTGTTGCTCATTTGAGGGTCGTTTGGTTCTACCATGACGACCTTAACGATGTCGTTTCCGGTGGTAATAGGATTACCGATAACTACATTGGTCCTCTCGTATACCTTGTCATCCCATGTCAGGTTAGCCGTTTCTTCCCAGGTTTCAAAACTGTTGATATTATCTAATTTACTGATTCTTTTCTGGGAGCCTCCATGCCACGGGTCAGTTTGGGTGTCAGTGTCAATCGTCAGATTTTCTGCTGGCTCGTATTTGTGTTTGTTGAGCCAGTTCACAACTAGGTCTTTTTTAAAAGTAAGTGAGGTCTTCTTTAGACGGGAAGTTCTGTCCTTTATACTCTTATGGGTGTTTGGGATGTCTTTTATTGTTTTAGATAGTTCGTTCACTAGTCTTTCATATGATGTGAGACCCTCCATAATCGAGAAATACTCACAGCATTCTTTCCTTTAAGTGAGAAGTCACTTTAATTTATCTATTATGACTGGTGAGTTCCCTCCTTTCTGGAAGAACAGTTATATTGTACCCATTTTTAAGTCAGGTAAAAGGGAAGATATTGAAAAATACCGAGGAATTTGTATACAGTCAGCAATCCCAAAACTTCTCGAGAAACTAGTGACTGAAGTGAGAAGCAGTCTGTTTTGCTGCATTTGTCGGTATGACAGTCTTTTTTGCACTTAAAACATAACTTAGACATTATTTTTGCAAATGAATGAGGTACACTTAACCTCAATATACTCTTTATTTAAAATATGCCTCTAAAACCGGAGTAATGTCAAAATTAACAATTTTGCAAGGTGCTACACTCTAACTGAACACAATGAAACAGCTTACATAATATTTTGCACTGTATAACAAAAATTTTGCAAAAGTTCAAAGAATAAACAAACACATGTGGACATAACCTACATATAATGGTAAGTGTGTCTTCATCATCAGAATATTCATCAATTTGAGAATCCGTGGCATATTCTGGCGGAGAAATAGTCAATGACTCAACATTCTCTATCATATCTTCCTCGTCCTTCAGTATAGCCATTTCATCATTTAGAGAAAAACCCCTGGAAGTGTAAATATACATGACATAATATGCTAAATTATTGATATATTTTGTATGAAAGCGTGTAATTTACGCAAAAATACAGTTCTGTATGTAGTACTTTTATGTGTCCAAAATCCTACATGTAGGAAGCTGTGGAAAAGAGGTTCAAAAATGTATCATAACATATTTGTACATTACTGTTGATCCTATATTGCTAAATATACTTCTTTTTACGTTAAAATGCACATGCGGTTTATTAAAATTAATAGACTAAGGTGGTTAGGACACCTTGAAAGAATGGACCCTGGAGACCCCCAAAGACATAAGAACCAGGAGGAGAGGCAGGCCAAGATATAGATTCAAAACTCAAGTTGAAGATGACTTGAGGAATCTAGGGGTCAGAAATTGGAAAGCCAAGGCGAAAGATAGGGGGGAATGGAGACTAATTCTTGAACAGGCCAAGACCCACCCAGGGTTGTAGAGCCAAAGATGATGATGATATATGTTTATTGCAATACAAACCTGCTCAGTAAATCCATCAGCAGTTGAAGTCGAAAGAGAGCCATCCTGTTTTACCTCTGGTAATGGTAAATGAGGTAGTTTTTTCCTAATTTTAACAATAATTGTATTGGAATAAGTGTAGCAGTTTTAACGGGACATTTTCACAATTAAATTTCTGCAGTAGGCTCAGCAGAGTACAATGTTGATGACATGGCTGCACCAGTCATAATAGGAGATGATATTGATGGAATAGTTTCTTCATTGATATTGCTAAATTTCAGTGGTAAATTAGCATTTATAGAGTCCATTTGCAGCATCCATTTCCTTCAGATAATGAGACCCAGCGGACTGAGTAGTCTCATTATATTTCAGTTCTCATCAGTGTCAGACAAATAATTATTTTTATTGAATCTAATATATTATAGTCACTTCTTCATTAGTCATTTTAAAATTTTAGGAAGATCATATACTTTATGACCACTTTCTCTTATACAGTGGTGATCCAAAAAAACTTAGAAGTAAACTGTTATGACGTAGATGGTCATCAATTATAATGCTAAAAATTGTAGTAGCTTATTTACTTTTCTAAAACCAATAATATATTCCAAAAATAGATATCATGATACACTTACAGTAAATTTTTCAGTAAAATATTGACATTATAAACCACTTTTTCACTTATATGAAAATTCTCTTCAGATTACAATAATTTATACACCTATTTTGGCAGATGACTAAAAGCAACTGCTTGTACCTTCTAAATGGAACAACAAGGAATGTTCAAATGCTTATTAATGTGAATCTGTAAGCTCATTTAAAAGCAAACAAAACCATTTACGCTACAGGTCTTAACAATTCTTGATTTAACTAGGAAAAAAGTAAACTCTTTCTACAGACAGTTATATAATGGTTAGAGGGTTAAGGCTGAGCGCTCCATTGTATGAGCACTTTTTCAGGGATGGTTATAAATGCTGACTTCAACCACTTTTGCAGTATTATTTCCCTGTCATATACTGTTTTGTACTATGTCAACACTCTAAGTTATCTTATTTATTTTACATTACAGTATATACATTTAAGTCCATGGTTCTTTATCCGTGTATTATCATTTAAAGACATGAAATAAGTTGGAAATTAACTCTATGCTACAGGCTGTAGCCTCCAGCAAGTGTCAGAAACTGGCTACTGCTCTGATCACGGTTATATTATAAAATTTGACTTTATCTGTGGGGCGTTCATATTTAATTTCTAGCGCTTGATAAGTAAAAATATTTAAATTCCTGTATTTTATGTTCAGTAATAATATAATATATCAAAGGCAAATAAAATGAATATAATATGTATATACAAGGCGGTTAAAAAAGGAGAAGTTACAGAAGTGGGACGGAATATTTCGAATAATTGAAATTATTTGTCAACATCAAATGTTCATCAAGGGCTCTATAAGTCTCTATTTTGCGTAGAGTAAAAATTATACGAATGGTTTTGTATGCAGTTGAATTGGAAAATACTTGCCAAGTTGCTTGTCCAAATTTGAATAAAATACATCCAAGACTTTACTTTCTGCAGACACTGTATTAAATATAACCTTGAAACAAATTGGCACTAAATCACTTCCGAGTTTTCATCAAAACAAAATGTTTAAACACGTGTAGTCCAGTAATTAATACCAAAGCTATTGAGAGTATGCAGTCCAGTAATTAGACCAAAGGTACTTTATCATTTAACTAAAACACACCACAAAGTTTGAATTGAATTCCCGAAACACTTTTTAGTTTCTTCTTTTTAGCAAACGATTTGTTCTATTCACTGTCTGATATTTTGCTAGCAGAGTCGTCACTATCTGAATTGTCTATCCGAATATTTAGAGGCCGGACCTCATCTATAACTCGCTCGGTTTGAAAAGACTGAACGATTATGTCTTTCGTATGTCTAATACAATTTTGCCATTGTTCTGCCTTTATTTGTTCTAGCGATTATTTCCATAAACCAAGAACGCTAGCGTCATATTTTGTTTTGGATGCATGTTTATCATAAAAATTTTTGGCTATACCCCAAACTAACTCAATTGCATTATAGTGGCAATGGTAGGGCGGAAGTCGAAGAACTTCATGGCCATATTTAAGAGCCTTTTGGTCAGTAACAAAGTTCTTTTGAATTTTGTGCTCTCCACACCTTTGAAGTGGAAGGAAATAATTCTTCTACTCTTGAGTGGTAGGATGCATTATCCAAGACTATTATGGATGGTAGCTCCAATTTTTTTAACAAATTTTCTTCAAACTATTCTTCAAAAATATTTGCATCCATATTATCATGGTAATCACCTGGGACTACCTATTCTTTGTGGACGAAAAAATTAAACTAGCGTCAGGAATAAAACCCTCATCATTTCCATCATGAAGTATAATGTAGCGTTTACCATTACCGGAACGACTAGAAGAATAACATTTCGTGGTGCCATCTTGCTAAGATGATTTTGACATATTTCCTTTAGCG
This sequence comes from Diabrotica balteata, assembly GCA_918026665.1. Classification (NCBI taxonomy): domain Eukaryota; kingdom Metazoa; phylum Arthropoda; class Insecta; order Coleoptera; family Chrysomelidae; genus Diabrotica; species Diabrotica balteata. The sequence continues at coordinate 65,269,439 of OU898284.1, read as the reverse complement.
AAAATCCAAGTTTTATCTAAAAATACAACTTGCCTCGGACTATCAGACATTTTATTGTTCATGTATTTTCTTAAAAATGCCACCGTTTTGAAACAACATTAGAGAGTTCACACAATACTTGTCTATTATTTGTCTTTTTATATCGAAAACCTAAATGTTTCAACACTCTCCACAAACTTGTTAATTAAACTAATATCACACAGTTCCTTGTCTTTATTTTTTGCAACACAGCACTAACTGTTACATGCTCTTTTTCTTTATACACATATATAATATTTTTAATTGCAAGTTTAATTGACTGATGCAAATCTAAAGTTTTTGGATGTTGACGATTTCTCTTGCTTACTTTATTTATTTCATCCTCAATCATGTTATTAATTCTTCGGAATGTTCTCTCTGATATACCGCAAGCATCGCATGTGTGTTTCTGAACTGCCATAACAGATGTCAATGGACCCATATTATTTTTTTCTAAATTGAAATAACTTTCGACTTTTAGAACTAAACGCCGTTCTTCTGGAGATAACACTCTACGTTTCGACTGTATTTTATTTTCTTTCAAATTACTCATTTTAAGTTCCGTTTCACTACACTACTATAAAAAAATAGGTACTTATATACAACTACTACACCCTAAAAAGGACGAGGGTTGTACTACAGACGAAACAATCGAACACAAATTATTTAACAGCCAATGCTAAACAACCATAAACACTGTATTGATTGTGATTGCAAAAACCGTTCGCATGTTTTAAATAAGGTTTTTGCTGATTATGTATTTTGTTAAATTATTACAATACAAAAATACAACCCACTACCATCAATTAATTTTTAACCATAAACAGAAGAGAAATATGATGACGTTTGAATTTGATCTACTTTGTTCTTAACAGAAAGATATTTTAACAGCATGAATAATTTTTCAATGATTGTGTGGATTTAAGAAATACATTACTAAACAAATTTGTTAAGTGTATTTACTCCTTATTTTTCAAATAATATGTTCTTGTAAATGCATAACTTTGATTATTGGGTAAACGTACATTATATGATACATCAGAAGAAATTAAAAAAAAAACATTGCAATAGAATTATAAACCAATAAACGATAACTTGTTGAGCAGTGCTGATTGAAACAACAGAGCAGTAAAACGTTATTCATAAAGGTAGTGTAAAATATATAGCCGCTTATCTGGTCCGCTAGTAATAAAGTTACCAGCATTTAATTGCAAAGAGGTCTTCTTAGATGAAAAATCTTTAACAGTAAAATTATTTAAAGAATGAAGTATTATTAAGCTCAAATAATATTGTTGTAAGATTCTTAACATATGTTTTCCGTTTCTCATATTTCATTTTCATCACCTTCAGAATTCGAACTGTTATCTCCAATGTTAATGATTACAGGATCAATATTAATACTACACATATTTTCTTCTCTAATAAATTTGTGGTAAAGTTTCTGGCAAAATGATGTCTCCTCTTTTATTTCGTCTTAAATCATTTGAAAAGTTTGAAAAGTGCCACTGTTGAATGAAGTTTTATATTGAAGATATCCAAAATTTTCTTTGGTAACTCTTAAGATCACTGATTTTAAAATTTGAAATGACTCTCTGTTAGTATTTATTTTCCGATTCATAAATGGACCTGTTGAAGAATATAAGCCTTTAAAATTTTTATAATCATTGAGTTCCATGTTCAAAACTTCGTATTTACTAGAACACTGACAAATAAATTGTTGCCAATCCCGGGGTGTTAATATGCTCAAATAGATAGTTTACAATCTATTATTTGTAGTTTCGGATATCTCTGTATAAGGTAAAGTGCACACATAATTACACATAGGTTTTTGGTCTAGCCCATCAGTTATCTGCCCATATGGTGACACATTTGACATCAGATGATGGAGTATTTAGATCAGCACACTTCATTTCCTCCTCTGTTTGTTTTGGTTTTATCCCACTCACTATTGCACAATACACAGCACTGTTCGCTTTATATCCATCATATAAAGTGTAATTCAAAGTCCATAATTTTCGCTTATATAAATTTACACAATTGGTCAAAAATGGCGTTGGAAGGCACTTTTGTAGATCACCAGTCAGTACTTTTTGCTTGATATTTGCTTTTGCTTCGATCATATCAACAGATTTAAATTTATATCTGCATTCTGCTTCTATTAAGTGCATATCTTTCTTATTTTCATTTAGTTGTTTGTCAGAATCATTATCAGTTCTTATTTTAGCTGCAAATATATAGCAGTCGTCGCAACTGTATACTTTTGGAGGTTTAAGTGTTAAATTGAATTGAATTCTTCTGAGCTTCAGATAATTTTGAACAACATTTCATACAGCAAGATAATCCGCACGACACTTATAAGGTTTTGCAAGGACCATGCTTACTAACATAGGCCCTTCCACCGGTAGTTTCTTTTTCTCTCATTCGCTTTCTAGTGAAGAACATTTCCTATCCTTTTCTTTCCAGTCTGCTTTATTTTTGTTGTATTGATAACTTTTCTCTTGGTCACTAGAGTTGGGGTTATAGTCCCTTCTACTATATTAGTTACAGAGTCTAGTACAACATTAGATGTACTTGAAACACCTGGCAATGCCGACTTCCACTTTTATCTGAATCTGATGAATAATCTTTATCCTTTAGTGAATCATCGCTGTCACTTAATGAAGGTCGGCACTTACTACATAATTTTTGCAAGACCTGCAAGATATTTTTGTTACACGGAAGCAGACATTAAGTAAAATGATTATTAATGAAAATATTTTTTTGCTAAAATTTAGAAAGGCAGTAAACATTGCATTTATATTTTCTCGATTGACCCAAAAAAACAATAAATAAGTGATAAAAACTTACCTTTTTGTAGTCTGGAGTCTGTGTTTAAAGACTTGGACATATCAGAGAGCGACAAATCTAAAATCCTTACAAGTTCTTTTACAAAGAGCCATTGTTAAAGCAATAGAACAATGTGGACTCACTAAACACCTCTAAAATTTTTTGGTTCGAATTAAACTGAATTGAATACAAATCTTAATAAAACGTTTCTGACTTTTAATCTGTTTGCTATGCTGGTAGGTTGAAAACTAAATACTATATTACATAATGCGCCTATCTGCCATTAAGTAATGACCCTTTTTCGTTTATATACTGCTTAGTACAATCTAATAAAGTAAAAATTATATATTCAATCTCCAAAAGTAGTAAACGCAATCAATTAGGGCGCGTATCATAAAAGAATACATAAATTGTAAACACTCACCACTTAATGTGCACTTAAAGATTATACTATGCATTTAACTTGAGATTGTTAAAAAAGTAAATGTTTTAAGCTCCACATGTGTGTATTGTATTATATACTGGATGTTTTTTCATTGAGAAGCATAAAGTTCTATAATGGACTTAGAATATGATTCGTAATTGTTCATTTGAAGGAATATAAGTTTAAGTCCAGATAAGATTATATACCTCTAAAGCAAACTGGACATAATATACATAATTTCTCGTTTAATTTCGTTTTTAAAAGCGTTTGGACTTTGGTATTCTCCTAAACAATTAGGATAATCCTATGCTGGTCACGTAATAATATATTTTTCTAAAAAATTGGACTTGATAGTATACTTTCCATATACTACCTATATATATATATATATATATATATATATATATATATATAATATATATATATATATATATATATATATATATATATATATATATATATATATATATATATATATATATATATATATATATATATAACGTAACTAAACAAAAAGAAAAAAAGAAGACTTCCTGTGTTAAAAAATATAACAAAATCAAAATCATGTAATACTAGCGGAGGCAAGACTGCTGTCACCCCTGTAACATTTTCGATTTAAACTCCAAAGGATGCTTATCTCTGCGAGCGGGCAAGGCTTACTGGCTCAACTAGTCTGAATGGACGTGGTTTCTCCCTCGTTTTATTTACAAGAGGGTAGAGAATTATCTAGAATAAGGGGATGAAGGACGTCCAGGTTTTAGGCCCTGTAAAGAGTTAGAGTTAGAGTCTATGGGCTTGCTTTAGAAGCCGGAGAAATGCACAAAGCGAAAGTGTGTTCTCTTCTAGTCTCTACCTGGAAACGGCCGGAATGAAAAAAAAAAAACAAACAAATTTCAAACACACTATATATTAATTAAATTGTAAATCTACATTTAAGACAATAAATAAACGATATAAATGATTATCGAATCGATTATATATTTTATCGAAGTTGCGAAGGGAGACGAGAAGAGATGTATCAAGAAATATAAAGGGTGAACAATCTACGATTATTTTGTATTCCCCTTGGTTAGTTTTTATGTTTAGTTACCTTAGCGTATTTAGGCCCTAGCTAATGAATACGCCTTTGCAGTCCAACTGGAACTCAGGAACAGTCGGTTGGGAGCAATGTACGCTATTACGTTTTCCCGAGAGACGGAAAATCCGTTGCTTAAACTATCGTTCCCGTCGGATATAACACCGCGCTAACGAAGTTGAACACCAGGCTCTGGTCGCCGCAATCTATCGCTGGCGAGCACTTACTGCACACTACTGGCGGTTGACCAATTTGACTTCGTTTTTATAAACCCGTACCCTCAATTACAATCACAGTACCGAGGCGTCCCTTACCGCCTCTCTCTCCTCGAGTTTTTGCTGATCGCGCCGTCTCTCCAGGTGTTAAAAAACTGGATCATGCGGTGGTGTCGCTTGCTGGCTCAGCTTAATTTTCCTTGTTGGTATGTCGTTTTGTATTTGTATCATTTTCCAACGAAGGTCTTTGTTTTCGTAATTTTTAAACATTCGGAGCGACCTGATATCGAAACTTGTGTAATACACTTAAACAAGGTCGATTTTTCATTCTTTGTTTAATTTGAAATGTATTTGTTAACTATGTCGAATTATTTTTATTCATTATTTAATTTGGAGTATATAATAATTATTTAATTCAATATAAGGTTGAATGTTCGAATAAATGAACTTTGATGGTACACAAGGCAAATATCGAACACAGTATTTAATTAAATCTTGCCCAAGTACTTTCGATCACAAGATCATCCTCAGGGGCATTTCGTCAATTGTGGCCTATCCAGCAATAACCGAATGTCATACATGTAAACTGGGACATAACAAATACACTAAAGACAAACAAACACTTTAAAATTTAAATTGGAGAAGCTACATTTTTATATTATAGAAGCCTGAGACAGGCTGTCTCCTTTAGGTAAAGGGCTGATACATTACAATCACAAAATAAAACAAAAAAGATAATTATAAACTATAAAAGAAAAAATTGTACAAATCCGCTGATAAATTAACATTAACATATAGCCAGATCATGTTTATACCGACCTTCATCTTTTAATAGTATTTAAAACAAAAACAACTAATAGGTGTTGATTTACTATAATTTTATTATTTTTGTTTCAGGTTAAAAGCAGAAGCCGTGCGCAAATCACTGTCTGAATACATATAAATGAATTTTTGGTTATTAAGAAGTGCAAACATCATCGAGTTTGATTTTGTGCTCACTACCAAAGTCTTTCTGCAGAAGATGTAATTTTAAGTTAGATTTTTTATGGAATCCAAGAATCAATATGCTGCTGAATCGGATCAACGATTAATTGAATGTAGAATATAAGAAATGATAGCAGGATTAAAGCAGAAATAGCCGCTTGTATTTAGAAAAAATAAAGAGATACCGACGAATAGTATTCAAAATCTGGGTCTATTGTATAAATATATTGTTAATATTAAATGTTGTTTGTTATGGTGTTTTATCAAGTTTTGTTCAAACAGTTAAAGTAGTAGATATATTGATCGATTTATACTTATACAATAAGAAATAGAGAAATAAGTCAAATTCAAACGACGCCGGTAGTACTTACGAAAAGATATTTTTTGCATTTTTATGAAGTGGTAAATGGTAGATCATCGTCAAGGATTTTCAATACCAACGACGACGTCCTGACATATTTATTATAATAATTATAGTTTAACATTGATTTCAAATTTGAAAAATCAATTTATGCTTATTATAAAATAAGAAATTGGAAGCACGTTATAGTCTTCATCGGAGATGAAACAGAAGAAAGTTATTTCATCAATCCGGCAGTATCAAAGATTGGTTATAATTTGACAGAAAAGTTTCTATTTTGAACGAATTTTGGCCACAGTATACTTAAAACAACCCTTCTAGTTACTGTAGTATATAAAAGCAAATGCCAAATAGAACGTGGTTCCAGCAATGTTCACACACATTTTACAGTGTGCCATGGTAATACCGCACATGTTAGGAGAGTTAAAGTAGTCTATATTTTACAAGTTTATTTGTAATAATCATTACGTTCCCGTCGACTAAAAATTTAAAACAATCGATTTATGGTTATAGAATATTTATTTTTATGGTCTGAAAACTGGTAGATCAGTATCAAGGATTTTCAACACCAATGACGACGTCCTGTACATAATATATTTTTTTTATAATAATCATTAGGTTAGCATTGACTTCAAATTTAAAAAGTCAATTTATGATTATTATAAAACAAGAAATTGGAACTGTATCAACAAGAAGATTCTGCAAACAAATCTAAAGCACGTTCTCATCTACATCAGAGATAAAAAGGACGAAATTTATTTCATAAGTCAGGCAGTATCAGAGATTGGTTATAATTTGACAGAAAAAGTTTCTATTTTGAACGAATTTTGGCCACAGTATACTTATACCAACCCTTCTAGTTACTGTAATATATAAAAGCAAATGCCAAATAGCACGTGGTTCCAGCAATGTTAACACACATTTTACAGTGTGCCATGGTAATACCGCACATGTTAGGACAGTTAAAGTAGTCTATATGAGGCGTCTCATATCAAAGCTTGTCTTATCCACGTTATGAAGTTTCTTGTAAAATCGAAAAAACCGTTACCGAAGTTATTTTTTTACGAGCGAAAAGGTACATGAAGTGTTAATATACAATAAAATGTAAGAAAACTTAAACATTAATTTATTTAAACGTACAATATCATCATTTTGGTAAAAAAATAAACAAAAATGGATAAAGCAAGTTTTGATCCGTCAATTTGGATTTGGAAAGTTATGCTACAAAAAAAATTAAAATCCCACTGGGTTTATGGAGGAAGTTTTTTTATTGTTGTTTAAATACATTATTTCAAGCAAAATATAATTAACTGTAAACTAAATTCTTAAGTCTTTATCGTCTCCTGTTCTCACTGGCTCACAAAAATGGTCTTCGTCAAGAACTTCTTCAGAATTATGTTCTATCAATGGTTGCGCTATTCCCTCTAAAACAACTTTAAATTATTTCCCTTTGTTTTCCATTCCCTTCCAAAATGCTTCTCCAATAAATTGTTTACATCCGCTAACTTGGCAGGTTTTACTGGTACACCCATTGGAATAACTTCTGCAAAAAGATGCTCCAACATTTTGCCTTTTTTTTTTTAATTGAATTGGGTATGATTGTACTACGATTTTTTGTTAGTATAAATCTCTTGGCATCGGAAAACTTAAAATGCCAGAAGCCCAAGGGTTTTCGAAAATAACCAACAGCAGATTTCCAGTCCATATCCAGACAATCTTGCCCTAAATTTCTTACAGTGCCGTGTTCCTTAACCCTCCAGTACACGCGCCCTATTTTCTTACGTGACTACACGCGTGGATTACATTAGTAATCCATACGTACTGGAGCTCTGGAAAAGCAATATTTTTTGAAAATAGTGATATTGTTTTAATAGTTTTTTAATAATACCACTGTAACCTATAATTGGCTTTATTTTATAAGTAAAATATACATTAAATTAAAAAACAAATCGAAAAACAATGAAAATGAAAAAAGAAATACTATAAATCAAAGTTACCTATAACCAAACATTACAAACCAAAATACGTTCTATAATATCCTAAATACAATATCTTAATCTGATTCAGACTGCATGTTTTGTTTTATCTCAGCACAATGTACACATATTTGCTTTAAATGTCCAGGGTAAGTCCACTGATCACAGCTGCTGCACCATTTTCTTGTGCTCTTATTCCTTGCTCGTCCACAAATATGACAACGCCCAAGGGCCGAAGAGCGAGTCGGAACTTCTTTAGTAGTTTCCTTATTTATTTTTAAAAGAAATTTAATTTTTTCTTTTATTTCTGTTGATGTGTGAGTGTTCTCTAGTCGCCTTAACATTAGTGGTTTTATTAACTCAAACGAAATGTCCTGAAGAAATGTGCTTCTTGGAAGTGATGCAGTGACATTATTAGCCTTATACAGGGAAAATGCATTAATTCCTGATATATTTAATAAATCAAAGAACACGGTGAGTCGCCAACGCCGAGAGTTTCGGGAAACATCATATTGTGCACACAACTGGTCAACCAGATCCACACCAAATTTTGTTTTATTGTAATCCGTTATTATTTCGGGTTTGTTCTTGTCTTCTGTTTCAGGATTAATACTGCTATCATGGTGCATGGTTGAAACAGCTAATACGACCTTATTTTCGTTTTTGGAACGTACGTTACCAACGTACATTTTTCTTGGAGGAATCCGAATAGTGAAGAATGTATGTCTCTGTTTTTAGACGTTATAAATTCTTGTGGTAACTCCCTCTTATTTTTACGAATCGTACTAATAATAGTTAATCGCTTTTGAAGCAAGTCCATGGCCAAAGGTATACTGGTAAACCAGTTATCCATGGTTATATTTCTGCCCGTTCCTTCTAGGGGTTTAACTATTCTTTTAACAACCTCTGCGCTACTCCAATCAGTTTCAAAAGGATCAGTTGGTTGTGTTCCACAGTAAATCTCCATATTATATGTATATGCATATTTGCTATCTACTAACGCAAATATTTTTATACCATATTTGGATGGTTTACTGGGGATGTATTGACGGAATTGACATTTTCCCCTAAAAGCAAGTAATTGCTCGTCAACTCGTCACCTGAGAATTATGTTGAACCATGTCCCAAAATGTTAAATGCGTAGAATTTGAATTAGAAGGTTTATGTACTTTTCTTTATTTCGTGTAAGGGACTACAATTGTTTACAATGTTTTGTAGGATGTTGTTACGGGTAAATAATAATGTGCTTGTATTTTTCAGGAAAAAAATATGTAATTTGACTTTTGAAAGATGGACATGGTTTAAGATGATTTCCAGTTTTTTTTTACAAATTTATCTGCAATCAAAATTATTAAACCATGTCCACATGACTAATACTGATAATACAGACTTTTAACGAATGTACAGTTCATAGAATTGTTTATCCACCTGTGGCATATACTTTAACATTGAGATGATGTCGGCCTTCTTCTTCGCTTCCAGTGATGGCTGTTGGGTGATCTGCTTTACATTAACCATGTATTCAAGAGTATTATTACTGCTTCTATCGGGATGGGTCCGCTGATTTCTAGTAGTTCCATCCACTCTTACTTTGCTCAGATTGCCCGTAAAGGAAGTTTTATAGCTAACATACATACTAGAATCAACTTCAATAAATTTAACTTTTGTGTATGGGATTTTACTGTATCCTAATTTCTTTGCCGGTATATGAAAATTTAAAAAATCTGTCGGCTTCATTTGCAATACAATAATTTTTTTTGAATGACTTGCAATCTGCACTAGGGTTCTGAGCAAAGACACTGGACTGTATTGTATAATTCTGAATAGCGCATTTTTCTCTCAAGCAAGCTATGTACAGCATCTACTTCCTGTACATTGCTGTGCCCGGGCTCTGAAAATTTTTGTTGGATCAACTGTATTTGAGGATGTTTCTTGATGAAATGCTGTAATCCAATAGTCATGATGCTATTCCTATTTTGGGGGATACAGGAATCCGACCAAATTACCAATTTTGTTAACTCAGGGAAATCTGACACAATTTGATCCAAAATTTTTAGAAGACTACTGCAAATGTGATTTCCAGTTCTTCCGGATATCATTTCATACTCCGCAGTAGTCTTCTTATTCTTTGAACAATATCCCGTTAAGTTGTAAACACTAAATTTACGTTTATAAAAAAAATTTGATACATTTGCTTTTGGTAGTGAATACACATTCTGCAAATCAAATGATATAAACGCAGTGTTTTCTTCTACTGTTTCCCTATCCCGGTTCTTTTCCATTTTGCTTTCTTCTTTTCCTTTCACATGGTTCTGGAATTCTTCACGCCTTTTATCTGTCACATCAGTAGAATTTTTTATTTCTTCGCAGAAATCACATCTATCTTTTTTAGGTTTAAAGAACGAAATGTTGAAAGATGTATTAAAAACATTTCGATATACATTTATTTTGATCTCAGAATCGGGGTGTTTTTCCTTATAGAGGTCAAACATTTTTTGTAGGGTTAAATCTTGTTCTAAATATTCTTTACTTGTATTTGCTCGGCAGTAATGACTTTCCATTCTCGGAAACGAATTAATATGCTCTTTAATTTTGTTAATTTGATCCCCACTGGTTACTCTTTTCACATGTTTTCCATGTACGTTGCTTTTCGGTGTGCCTGTTATTTGGTCCTTATTTTAAAAAAAATAGGAAATCCGCCGAGAGCTAATATGCAGGGTATTTAAAAAAAAGTTTTGCAAACTTGTACTCTATTATTATTTAATTCGAAAAAATATTTCAGAGTATACTTTTTGTAGGCGTCTTTTGACTGTGGCTGTGGAAAAACTCTCGGTCTGCTTCTATTTTTTTCAGTTTTTTGTACAAACTTACTGTAAAAATGTGATTTCTCTTGGTCTTCTAGTTGCCAAAAATGTTTATGTATAGATGTCTGGTCTTCAATGCTTATTTTAAGTTTACATTTTAAACGACAATCACACTGTCCCTTCACTGATTTCATTTCCACAGGTTCTCCTTTGGTATTAATATAATCCAACCCAGCTTGTCTACGCCTTTTTCTTACATTTTGTTTCCATTCATTAATATCCTTTTTTCGCTTTCGATAATGCTCTTTATTTATTCTGTTAGGCTCCGCACTATAACAAAAACACACTATTACTTATCGAATGTGTAATAATGTGTGTGACTTGTGCTAACTAAACTCGTTTCCCTCAAAAATACAAAAAACACTTACCTCTGATTGCTTTCGGCATCTGCAGTATCATCCTGTAACACATTATCTGACATCATGTCATCGTCATGAATGTGCTGATCCAAATTAAACAGAAGTTTATCAACGTCTGGCCTATAAGTTGGATCCTCTATATCGCTTAGATCACTTAACTCTTCAAGTAGACTATAAAATAAAGGTTATGTTGTATTTTTAATACTCAATCAACATCATTTCTAAAATCAAACAACACTAACAACTACTATTTAATCATTATACTTACGTCAATTGTGATGGATTCATATTAAGAACTGTTTTTCACAATTTTTAAAACCTTTAAACACCTTTAAAATGTAGATTAAAACATTCACTAACGAACACGTTCGTTGTTTTGTTTAAATACGTTGGAATCATGCTGGAATGCGATATTCGATTATTATTATTGTGTCCCATGTCCTATGACACGTGTTAAAATAGCCCTTTATTATTGGCCGTGGACTTGATACAGAATAATTCTCAAAAGTAGTACACTTTGGGACTTGGTTTAATATAATTGTTCGATTTTGTCAATGAAAGAGCTTTATTGAGTACATCTGAGAGCTGGACATGGTACATTTTAATACCTAAAGTGTGTTGTGATTAAATCTCACATTTTCAAAAAAGTGGACTTGGTTTAACATAATTCTCAGGTGACGAACTGTTAAATATTCTGAAGGTGTAAAATTTTTTTGAAAATTTTCAATAAAAAGTCCAAAAATGTCTCGTATAGGAGCAAGTTTATCCAGCTCTCTTCTTTGTTGTCTAGAATTAAAGTCGTCAAACCTCAAACATCTCAGTAGAAATCGGAAACGATTTAAAGACATTGTCAAGTAAATAGCTTCAACACCAGTACCTTTCTTATTATCCCACATTTGCAAAACATTTAGTCTTCCAGATTTTAGAACACCCGCTAAAAAGAGTAGGGGTAGGGCGGGCAAGATGGCATACTTAGTTTATTGTCCATATATCTGAGACATAAATAGAGATAAATCATTCCTTTTGATATATAATGATAGCCAGGTCATTTTTCTATTATTCGTAACAAAAAATCACTCATACAAAGAGATTTATTTAAAAAAAAATCAAAATCAAAATGTAACAAAAAACCATTTTGCCCGCCAGTGCGGGCAAAATGGCATACACATAAACAATAGTGTTAACTACAAAAATAATTATAAATTTTTATTTTTACGAAGAAAAAAAATTGAAATTAAACATTTTAGTTCATACAAAGTTCGCAAATAAATTGTTTTGCTTTTTTGGGAAGTCCAGCACATTCTGAATGTGACCAGTTTTGGCAAATTTGGCATCGTAAAATAAACCATCCTTCATTAGATTTGGACCTACTAAACGTATCATTGCAGTAAATGCAAGCGCAGTCCTCTTGTCCATCATCATCAATACTAAAGGGTTCTTCTTCATCACTTGATATATTGTTCAGTATTGGTCTGGTCACAATATTTCTCTTGCCTTTTCTCTCCAACTGATGTCTATTTTTGTTCACAATGCGTCTTTCATCACTTAAATCATTGACTATTTTTCTTTTCACGACGTCCCCTTTTCTGCTTTTTATTTCTTGTGCTTTTTTCATTTTCTTTTTCGCAGAGATATTTCAGGAAGGGGCTCTCGGTTAATACATCTTGATATTAACCAGATTTACGTTTAGTAGATTTTCTTAGAGGAACATTAACATCAGCAGGTAAAAATGTAGAAGCAATGTCAGGTTTATTAGTAGAACCAGGCAGAGTGTAGAACCAGGTAGAGTGGTCCTAAAAGGGCAACATCCAATGGCTTAAGGCGGTGCGTGCAGTGTGCCGGCAGGCAAAGTAATACCACTGAATTCTGTTTAGCTAATTCTAAAGCTTCGTAGCTTTTATAACTGGAGTGTCCGTCTAAAATTAATAATGATTTCTGCGCAGGATTCGGCCTGACATGGTCAATAAAATATTGTATCCACCTTATGAACAAATCTCCTCATGTATCCTGATTCATTATGCAATTTTAATATTCCTATAGGTGCGCCGTCATATAAAAGTGAGTTAAATCTTTTTCGGGGGAAAATTATTGATGGTGGTACATAAGTTCCTCCAGAACTCATGCACACTACAACTGTTGTGTGTACACCCCTTTCTGCGCTCGTGATAGAGCCCACTTAGTTTTTTCCTTTCTGAGCAAAGACTTTTGGCGGAACTTGGACGGTGGTCAAGGCTGATTCGTCCATGTTGAATATCATGGTATTTTGAACGGGATTCAAGATACAGAATGTGGGCAACTATTGCAATCTGCATATCTTCGTTTAAAACTGTTGCCAGGGCGCCCAAATGTTTTTTTGCTTCAATGGCAATTTTTTTTTTATTATCTGCTCGACGTCATAGTGTTGAAAACGGTACATGAAACATATTGCTTGCTTTAAGTCAACCCATTTCGGAATTTCGGACTGTCTCCAAAGCTCTTTGCATGTCTTCCTCACTCCAACTATTTTGGTTAGACTTCCTTTTATATGAATAAAGCATCTGCAAAAAAAACTGTATATGTACCTTAACCTGAAAAACAGACGGGCAAAATGGCATAGTATGTTATTTTGCCCGCCATAATGCTATGCCATTTTGCCCGTTTTGTATTTGCCGACTAATGATAGTTGAAAAAAATTAATAATGGAAATAAACACAATTTTTATTTAAGGTCACATGCAGCGTATAAAACATAATTACCAAAAAGTGAATTCAAAAAGCTTTATAACCTTAATTTAATAAATTATTGAATAAAACTTACATTGACGCATCGAACTCGACCAGCACTTATTCACAAATACACCAATCTCGTGGCCGGCCGTTAAATTAGGTGCACGAGACTTAATGTGGACAGTGTTGCCACTGTTTATAATAAGTATCCAGAATTGCGGTGACGTAGAACCGTTAGGTTGACTACGAGAACAAAAAACCATTTTGCCCGCCTATGCCATTTTACCCGCCCTTCCCCTATACCAATAAGTCCCAAATCTCCTCGACGTCGGTCATTTTAGCATCTCTGTAGCGTTGGAAATTTGCTCTTACCTTCTCAATATAAATGTTGGTACCGTTCCCGTCATAAAAAACTGGTACAACTCTTATAATCAAAAATCGTGTTTTTTAAGTTGTGTACGTTGATCTTTTCATATGTGTCATTCTGATTTCTAGGGCACCATTGCCAGTTCAACGAAAATATATAAAACCAGCTAAAAGTAAGGCTGTGTGATAGACCGCCAGTTTTAAGTATACTAAAAACTAAAACATTATCGAGTATTCTCGATCAGTCAGTCACATTAAATTTGTTTAAACATGCATCCTAAAAAATTCTCATATTATTTTGTAATTTTCCATCATCTCAATTAAGTACCCATACATTGATTCGTGTTTTATAAAAATTTATGAAAATATTTCAATTCAGAAATAATGACAGATAATCAATATTGACAAACTTCAAATTATTATAATAAAACATTACGATGAGATATGATATTGTAACTGTTCCGTTTTGAAAAGCGTTTTTTCGCACCGAATATTTTCTTGTATATAATACGTAGGATAAAGTATAATGTTAATTTTTTACATTTTTTATCGTTCTCGTAATAAATAATAAATTATTCTTGGTAGTTTGCCTGTTACAAAACTTATTGACACAGAATACAGTTCGAGTTCGGTAGGTAATTGAAGTATAAAATAGATGCATTCAAATTCAAAGTTTTAAAAATTCTTCAAACATTTTGGATAATAACTCAACCCTATTTCTGCTTGTTTAATTTCTTAGATTAAGTTTTTTTGTTAATGATAAAAATAATACCTATCTAAAAAGTTTATACATTTTTGATCGTTTTTTTTTTTGATAGTATACAAGGCAACTATCGAACACAGTGATTAATTAAATCTTGCCCAAGTACTTTCGATCAATAGATCATCTTCAGGGGCATTTCGTCAGTTGTGGCCTATCCGATATGAGTAGAATGTCATAAATGTAAATTTGGACATAATAATACAATACACAAAGACAAACAAACACTTTAAAATTTTTAAAAGGAGAAGCTACATGTTATATAGAAGCCGGAGACAGAAAGTATATAACATGTAGCTTCTCCTTTTTAAAAATTTTAAAGTGTTTGTTTGTCTTTGTGTATTGTATTGTTATGTCCAAATTTACATTTATGACATTCTACTCATGTCGGATAGGCCACAACTGACGAAATGCCCTTGAAGATGATCTATTGATCGAAAGTACTTGGGCAAGATTTAATTAATCACTGTGTTCGATAGTTGCCTTGTATACTATCAAAGTTTAATTATTCGAACATTCAACCTTATATTGGCGTTATTTTTTTATTTAGATTTAGTGCAATTCCGTTATCTGTAATGGCAACAACGAATTTATTTCTGAACCCAGGTTTACATTAGGAAGAAAAAGTGTACCAGTTTTATATGACGGGAAGTGTACAACGCGTAACTTCTTTGACTATATTATCATCTAGCATACATTTGAAGCATTCAAACTGTGTTTTTTGCGTTTCGAGCTTCTCTTATTGGTCCTGGTAGCTTCAAAACAATATTTGTTGCACGAGTTCTTGAAGTAGGCGCAGGACACATCTTACTCCACTTTGTTTTTTTGTCTTTGCCAAGATAGTATTTTAAATTATTTTTTCTTCATCTTCCCCTTGAACCTCTTCATCACAGTCTTGTTCCGATTCTTGTTCAGACATGGTACATTCTTGTTCTACAACATCATCAGATACATATTCCTCAACAATATGGTCATCTGAGCAGCTGTCGTCATCACTACCATCTATATTCGGCTCCTGTTCGTTCTCTATTTCATTGTTCCATTCCATTAGCATTTTTTCAAAATTAGGGTCGCCGAATCTTACTTTTTTTGATCGGGACATTGCTGATAACTAAAACAAAAATAAAAAATAAATATTTGTTACTCTTTTTCACGTAGAAAACTTACCTTAACCGCCGAATACAAAATATAATTTTTAGTTTAGGGTTACGTAAGTACACGCGTGGATTACAATGGTAACAGAACACAATCTATGTCTTACACCTACACACATCAAGCGACAGTCACATACTAAAACAGTTCCTTATACTATGCCCCGAAGGTATTGGAAGATAGGCAAATCTATATACAATATGGTCCGAATAGCAATTTTATAAAATTCAATGGATTACGTATGTAATCCGCGCGTGTACTGGAGGGTTAAATAGGTCCAAATATATTTTAGGATCAATGATGGTTGAAATTTTTTTTAATTCTTTTTCAGTTCGTCCGAACACCCTATCAGGTGGTAAATATGAATGTCCAGGAACAGGAAAAATGATTTATATTGTTTTAATGTTAGGGGGTGGAACCTTAAAAAAAAAAGTAAGACAACATACCTATCATTGTTGAATTGCGATTTTGTCCACCGCATCCGTCAGCACACAGTCGTATGTCCGAATAAGATGACAACTCAGCTTGTGATAGTGTATATGATAAACTGCTGAAGAGATTTCATCCGAACCTTTCTTATGTTGATGTTCCATCCAAGTATAAATATGAACGTTTTCTTTAAAAATTTTTGCTCTGGAAGATCCTTAAACCACAATAAAGTTGTAGGTGTATAACTGTCTGCTGTAATAGGCAATTTGGTCAGGGACCTTGGGATTGACCAAATTCTTTTGACAGTCAAATGAATAGGTTATTAAATTATTAAATTAAATTAATGAATTAAGTTTGTCAAAAAAAGCATTGGCTTTTAGCTTATGTACTCTTTTTTCTATCAAAAGTACATGTTTTTTATCGACGTCTTTTGTAATTTAATTTTTTCAGAAATCTCAATGCATTTGGAACAAGCATCTGTTACTGGACGTCCAAATCCAATATTGTATTCTATTGAAAATATGTGATGAAAAAAAGTTTTTTTTACCTCAATAGAAGCCTCCAAAGTTTGGATATATTTAAATCACTAGACAAATATTGCCGACTTGACTTTGAACGGCAGTAACTTTACAGAAATTTTTTAACGGCCACTCGCTTTTCTTCATATTTTTTGCTTGTGCGATCACCACCACGTTTTTCTCTGGGCATAAGTCTGGTTTCAAGATGTTGCTTTGCAATTCTTTGGACACGAGCTTTAGAAATATTAAGGATGTTTAAAAATGTTTTTTGGCAAACCTGAATATCAAACTTCCCGCAATCAGATTTTTTTACAAAGTATTTTACACATACGCCTTTCCTACTGCTATTTTCTTTTTTCTGTCTATCTCGCTTTGGTTGTGAACATCTACAAAATTTTAATATGTATGCATCTTGCTCAACCTTGGCTTTCTCTTGATAAAAGTTACGATGAAAATTGTAAATGTCCCGATTACTTAATTTCATACATTTATATGTTTTTCCGTTATGATTGCACTTAGGATATACTGGCAAGTTTGTCGCAGAATGCCTACAAAAAAATAAAAAACAATACTTTATTAATAATTTGTCAATTTTGGCAATGCTACAACATACCGCTCACGTTTTAATATTTCTCGTCTCCACTTTGATTTGTCTCCAACAACTTTTCTACTTCTACCTCTCTCTGCCGACTTTATTTTTTGCTCCATGTTGAGACCAATGAATTTCGTCGGATTTCAAAAAGTAGAACTTTAATAAATTTATCAAATAAAACAAAAAACAATGAACATATTATTATACTGCACATACAAACGTTTGCTAATATACTGCCTCAACAACCGAATAAAAATAAAATTGTCAGTTTGGATCACGTGCTTCATGTTTCCAGCATTCTTATAGGCTGTGTGGATCAGGCGAGCTTTGACACATAAGATGCAGTGGATAAGGCGAGTTTTGCGCTGACAGCAATATTTTGTCGATGAATATTAATGGGATAAAGCAACATTGTTACGGAAATATTACTGTAAGAGGAGGATATCAACCTTAAGAATACGTTACCATATTAACCTCCTTTTTCGTAAAATTTGGATAAGGCGAGTTTTGCTATGAGACGCCTCATATGTTACACGTTTATTTGTAATAATCATTACGTTAGCGTCGACTTAAAATTAAAACAATCGATTTATGGTTAAAGAATATTTATTTTTTTGGTCTGAAAACTGGTAGATCAGTATTAAGGATTTTCAACACCAATGACGACGTCCTGTACATAATATTGTACCGTTTTTAAATAAAACGAGCGGTTCGAATTTATATAAATATATTTTTTTAAAACTTTACAGTTCGGTATTCTCTTATCAACTAAACTTATTCCTAAGATCGTTACATATATATACTAAAGTTACTATTTTCTAGAAAGTTCCCACCTCTAGGCGAACGCGACAGATCTTTCTCGAAATATCGAGTCGCTTTCGAGATGCCGCCGCGCCGCATGGAAGCATGAGGTGATGTTTCGAGATGCAACCGTTATACGTGCCTCGTTAAATGCACGTTCGTAACACTGCTCCCCTCTTAGATCTGAGCGTCCCGATCAGCAAGTCTATATGTAGGCCCAGGATGGCGGAATCTACAGGACTCTCCAGTAGGGTGTCCCGTCTTTGCATAAAAAAATTTCTTTTTGAGCTACACTATCGCAAGACGTATCCAAATTTGCGTAATTTTCCAGAGATTATAAAAAAAGTAAAATAAATACGATAGCACGTCACCTTCAGGGCTCTACTAGACTTTAAAGTTTTGTAAATTTTACGTTTGTACAGACCTAAATCATATACTTCAAATAATACACAAATTAAATTTAAAAGATATTTTATTATTAAAATTAATGAAAAACGTTCAAAACAACTTAACAAACAAAATAGATCCTATATTTGATGACAAAAACTTAAAATTTGAACTTATTTTTGTGTCCAAAATTTGGCATTTCTGCCGAGACTGCAACCTGGTTCTGATAAAGCTATCTCTAGAAGTAGCATCAGTTACGTTCTGCGAGGCTTCTGTAATCAGTTTAACACATCTTTCCACAGATTGTGTGTGGCAGGGAAAGTCAAAAATATCCAAGCTTTTATCTTTTACCATGATGTGAAGGTCCTCAGTAGAAATATGCCGAAGAACCGGCGGTGTTGTAACCTGACATTCGTGCCACATAATAATATCGGTGTAATCTTTAGCAGAGAAGTTAATTTTTGGTGTTTTAAATATTCTGCGTTTATCGTTACTTTCAGTGTCTCTAGCTTTTTTTATTCTTCGCCATGCCAGCTCCCTAATGTGATCTCTATCATCAAACAACATACTCACAAGTAAGTTTTCTGGGTGGGCAAAAAAGGCATTTCTTTCGATAACGGTATCCACAACAGATCTTAGATTTTCGGGTAGAAATCGAGAGTACATAATTAGTTGAAAAATATGCTTTGCTCCATCCTTAAAAGACGATTTTTGCTTAATACTGAACCACATCGGAGCATATACTTTAACAACATAGTTTACAAGCAATTGTAAATTTTCTGATGGATTAAGCGTACTTACATAAAGTCTGAGTAGACGATTAGCAGTAGTAAGCCATCTGGAGTGCGCCATTTTTCCAGGTTGACGGTTTGCTATTTCAGGAGTACAGAAACCGGTTAATACTGCTTGACATATTTCATATAGATATTTTTGATCTGTACTTAATTCATTGACTACATTTTTTGGCAAGTCAGGCAAATTACCATTCATACCAGAAAAAGTCACGGTGGGGCTGTTTTCATAAGCAACTAACTGTTTTCCAATAGGTCCGGAGTATTCTCTAGGACCCGAAGTAGAACCATCTATGGTCAGGAACAAGTGACGAAACGGTAACTCATTGGCATGAAGCAAACAAACGCACCATTGTAACGGTCTCTCCAAATACTCCTCTAAATATTGAATCACGCCACCCTTCCAGCCAGTATTAGTTGCAGTTCCATCACATCCAACGCAAATTACAGCATCTAAATTCAAACTTTGACCCTCAAAAAAAGTTGTGATCGAAGTAAAAATTCCATTTGCAGTGCCACGACTAGGCGTTGTATGTCCCAAAAAAATTGATCCGGGTTCTGATAACAATGAGATGTGTTCTTCCAAAATCTCTTTGCGATGGTAACGATTCCCTATTTTCTCATTTATCAGGGTCTTGTCCTTTCGTCCATCAAAGTAAATGCTATTTACAACAATACCTGCAACATCTTTTGAAGCATCTCTTCGGGCTTTACATACAGCTCTGTGGATTTTGTTTTTATCAATAACCAGTGTCAGATCTTCGGTAGAAACCAAACCCACATCAACCAAAACGGCAGAAGCAACAGCAGCAACAGATCGCATCGATAAACCGTATCTATCACTGACTTTAGCAACTGTTGGCAACGGCAACGTATTTCTATTAAACGTGGAAGTCAACGGTGTCTCTGTTGAGAAAGAGTGAGGCACTGCTTCTTCATCACAATTTTCTGATATAGAATCGGTCGTTTGAGTAACACACAACTTTTTTGTTGCCCTCATTGATTCTTCCATTTTTCTCTGCTGTCGTTTTATGAACCTGGCAGTTTCTTTCTTATCAACACCGCCTATAACCATTTTCCTGTCATTTCTTTGATCCAACAGAAAGTCTCTATCATTGATGGGAACTTTTTTATGTTTTAAACAGGAACAAGATTGAATAGAAATACATTTACAAGCAGCAACGTCGAAAAGATTTTCAGCTGACTCTACAAAATACTTCACTTTGTTTTCAAAACTGTTATTTCGTTTGATTTTGGGGTGTCGTTTCAAACTGAGGTACTTTTCGAAATAATATTTTAGTAACTGAATAATCCGTTCCTTAGTTACGATTTTAATCGAAGCTTTTGTCCAAATATTAATAACTTCTTCAGAAACAATGGCATATATTTCTGAATTGGATGTATCCTTTCCATTATACTTTAATTTTAGATCGTTCTTCACAAATAAAATATATTTCATAACATCTCTTATAGTTGGTAGCTGTCGATCGTCAAGTTCTTTGTAAGGTCCCATAATAGAACAAGTAGTCTCACTACGCCTAGAACTCATGATTTAAAACTCACAAAATCAGCTTTTGACACTAGAACAAACGCAACTGTAATGATGTTGAACGTCGAACGACGTGTCGACCACACCCCGAGCCACCTTCTCCTTCTACTTGTCTTTCTCCTACCATCAAAGCAGATCTGACGTAATCAAAGTTCACAGAATTCTCTAACTAAACTTTAACGTAACGTATAATACGACGCAGTATTATACATTATATACAATAGTACAGTACAATCTCAATTTATTTTAGTTCAGGAGCCGAAAAAATATTATCACAAAAATGACAATTTTTCCAAATTTTGAATATCTGTAGAATCCTTAAGATATATTTTTATTTTATTTTTAAAAATACTGTGATAATCTATTGGCAATTACATAAATTTTAAGAGGTCTTGCATTAAATAATGTTTTATATTTAGTTCAGGATGCGAAATTAAGTATAGTGAAATATTACCATAAAAATGACAATTTTTCAAAACTTTAAAGTTTGGTAGAACCCTAAAGATATATTGTTATAATTTTTTTAAAATTATTGTGATAATTTACGAGCAATTACCCCAATTTCAAGAGGTCTTGTATTAAACAAAAACAAAAAGCGATTTTTCGGGACACCCTACTCTCCAGCTCTGCATGAACCCCTCAGAAAGAAATAACAGTCTACTGTCTTTGAAGGACACAATCTCTTTGGATTAGTGCAACACACGGTAATTCTTACACCGGTTTCTCGGAAGATCACTTCTAGCATGCTTCTGACAATCTTCCAATCCAGATTATCTAGTGCATGGCCTATCTTGGGTAAGGCCAAATTCTTAATGTCGTAATTGCAGACGATTTTCTTCAAATTAGTTAGAGCACACCATATATCCTCGTAGGTTGCCCTGTCTGTATACGACTTCCTGTTCACCATATACAGCAAAGATCGAGAACCATCTTCTAATCTCAGTACTCTTCCAACTTTAGGCTGCTGGTTTTTTAACTCGTCCAAACGACCGAACTTCTTATAAAATACAGATGAGATTCCTTTAGTCATCTCAAGATCTTGGGCAACACAGTGGGCTAGAGAGACGTTATGCGGAACACTAAAAAGATCCTGCTGAACTTCTGTCGTCACGCCGAATCTAGCACTCTTTTTCTCTGCGTAATTTGACATAAACTCCTTAAAGCTTGGTCGCCGATCATCTTTGATCTTATTTTGAAGGGTTCGGACTTCTTCGGTTTCATTTGAGCCAGCATAAGGTGCAAGACGATTTATGTGAACTACTTTAGGTTTACCTTTCGGCAACTTCTTAATTCGGTATATTACGTCATTTATTCTCTTTTTAATTTCATACGGACCCTCCCATTGTCTTTGCAGTTTAGGAGACAAGCCACGACGACGTTGTGGATTATAAAGCCAAACAAAATCACCTACTTCATATCTTTCATTCTTGCATCGAGAATCGTATTGATCTTTCATTCTGTCACTGGCTAACTGGATGTGTTGTCGGGCAAGTTCATGAATGTTGTTCATTCTTAACTTTAGGCGGTCGACATAATCTTCGCTTGCAACATATTCTTCAGAAGGTCTGCAGCCAAACTCTAGGTCGCAGGGCAAACGAACTTCACGACCTAACATCAGGCAGGTTGGAGTCTGGCCCGTAGTTTCATTCACGGCCGAGCGGTAGGCCATTAGGAATAAATGAATGTGCTGGTCCCAATCTCTTTGATGTTCTGATACAACTTTGGACAGGTGTTTACCCATCGTTCGGTTCATTCTCTCGACCATTCCATCTGATCGAGGATGAAGGGGTGTCGTTCTGGTCTTATTGACACCAATTAATTTACAAACGTTTTGGAAAAGGTTTGACTCGAAGTTTCGCCCTTGGTCGGAGTGGATCTCCAAGGGAACACCAAATCGGCTAAAGAATTCTTTAACCAGTACCTCTGCAACGGTAGCAGCTTCTTGATTTGGTAGCGCATAGGCCTCAGTCCATTTCGTAAAATAATCCATGGCTACCAGGATATATTTATTTCCATTATTTGTCTCTGGAAGTGGACCTGCAATATCGATTGCTACTCTCTCCATAGGACTACCAACATTGTACTGTTTCATGGGTGCCCTCTTTTTACCAACTGGACCATTACTAGTTGCACACAGTTCACATTTCCGGCACCATCTTCTTACATCATCTTTACAGTTCACCCAATAGAACCGTTTTCGAACCTTTTGCAGAGTCTTCGTAATACCAAAGTGTCCACCTGATGCGCCGTCATGCAACTGACGCAATACTTCTGACACTTTACTTTTAGGTACAATCAACTGAAGCTTAGATTCTGTACCATCATCGTTCTCAAAGGTTCTATAAAGAAGATCATCTTTTAACACTAGGCAATTCCATTGGCTCCAGTAACACTTGACTTCAGGACTACATGCACTAATGTCTTACCAAGAGGGCCTTTCACTTCGACGCATCCAATCCAATACTCTTTTTATACATGGATCATCTGCTTGAGCGTCTTGTAGCTGTTGAGGCTGCCATTGATCATTAATGACGGTGGTTCGTCTCACGGGGCAAAGTCTTTCTTCTAATTTAAGACAGTGATTACAATTTTCACTGCACGGCCTTCTCGAAAGCGCATCAGCATTTAAATGAACTCTTCCAGCTCTGTGTTCGATCTCGTAATCATATTCTTGTAATCGTTCTAACCATCTTGCCATCTGGCCCTCTGGATTACGGAATTGTAGGAGCCATTTTAGAGCAGCGTGATCCGTGCGAAGAAGAAACTTTCTGCCGTATAAATATTTATGGAAATGCTCGCAAGCCTTTACTACGCCTAGCAATTCTCTCCTGGTAACGCAATAGTTTCTCTCTGATTTCGACAAGACTTTGTTAAAGTAAGCGATGACTTTCTCCTGCCCATCTTGGATTTGGGATAGAACAGCTCCTATTGCACTGTTGCTTGCATCGGTGTCCAACACAAATTTTCCTGCCTGTCTAGGGTAGCTTAAAATCGGTGCGCTGATCAGAGCCATTTGTAAGTGTTCGAAAGCTCTTTGGCACTCTTCGCTCCATGTATATTCTTTGCCTTCTTCTGTCAACTTTGTTAATGGCTTGGAGATGTTGGCAAATCCTTTGACAAAACGTCGGTAATATGTACAAAGGCCAAGAAAACTTCTAATTTCGTGTTTGTCTCTTGGTACCGGCCAATCCTTAATTGCTGCAAGTTTTTCAGGATCAGCTGTAACACCATTACTTGCTACAATATGTCCCAAGTACTTCACTTCTCGTCGAAACAAGTGACATTTCTTCGGACTCAACTTCAAATTTGCTGCCCGCAATCGTTGAAAGACTTCTGTCAAATTATTGGCATGTTCATCGAAGGATCTTCCTACTACAATTACATCATCCAAATAAACCAGGCATGTTTTCCATGTTAGACCTCTTAAAACTGCCTCCATTAATCTTTCAAATGTGGCTGGGGCATTACATAAACCAAAGGGCATAACTGTGAACTGCCAAAGCCCTGATCCTATCGAGAATGCGGTTTTCTCACGATCAGCTGGCTCCATGTCTACTTGCAAATATCCACTTTTCAGATCGAGTGTGGAGAACCAACGAGAACCAGAAAGTGTTTCCAAAGTATCGTCTATTCTGGACAAAGGATAACTATCTTTTTTAGTTACTGCATTGAGCTGTCGGTAGTCAATACAAAAACGTGTTGAACCATCTTTCTTCTTTACTAGCACTACTGGTGATGTCCATGGACTGTTTGATGGTTCAATTACCCCTTGTTTGTTCATATCTTTGATGATGTCTTCGGCTTCATCTCTTTTCGCAAATGGAAGTCGTCTAGGTTGTTGTCTGATTGGCTGAGCGTCTCCGGTATTAATTTTATGCTTTACTATGCTTGTTTTACCATTATCCTTCTTATCAATGGCAAAAACATCTTGAAATTCTATCAGCATAGACTTTACTTTTTTAGTTCGTTCATCATCAAGATCTTGGCACGTTTTAATCATCGTCTCAACAAGCTCCTTTGGATACTTGGATTTCGACGGTTTCTCATTAGTACTCATGGAACAAATCGAAGCCACGGGAACACACTGTCCGATCAAAGTTCTTTTACTTAACCCTTTCAGTCATGAGTTTTTGTTTGTAAAGATAAAAATTTTAAACTTGGAGGTTGAGATATATGATTTTTTTAAAGATTTATAAACAAAAAATTTTGCCCATAGAACTAGTTTTTTTGAAAAAAATTAATGTTCGTTAAAACGACCATGGTGACTCAAGAGTTGTGCATGTACAAAAAAACACCAAAAAATAGTAAAAAACATATTATTTATTTAGAATGAAAATCAACAAAACAATTACGTTCACGGACAATACATAAATGAATTTTGCATTTACTACAACTAATGTGTGTCTTTTTCAGACAGGTTCCATTTTTACACCTTGCACCTTGCTTGCTCTGGTCAAATATGGGCAAATGATCCACGCCGTCAAAACGAACTTCTCTTAATGGCCTTTGCTCCATCTTCAATTTTTTGGTGATTGGTGGTGTACAAGATTCATTATTGCTTGATGGACGTCCTACCTTTTTTTTTATTGGTATACCTGCATGTATAAGGGCTTCTGCAATGTACATTCTAAAACTAATCAAATCCAACAATTTGTTTTTGGGAACATTTATTATTCTGGATTTCTCTTTGTATTCTAACCAGGAATTTACACAGGCTATATCTATCGCATGGGTGAACATTCTAAGTGTCCACTTTTTACTTCTTATGAATGTTCTATAAATACTTATGAGGAAGTCTAGTTTGTCGACTCCGCCCATACATTCATTGTATAATTTTACAACTTCTGGTCGAGCTATGTGAACGTATTCTTTAGCAGATTTGTCCCATCTCTTACATTGGTCAGTTGTACCAACACTTACAAAATTTGATGACATAATCACTGGTTTGTTATCATACCATTTTGTAAGAATAATACCATCCTTACTAAGAACTTCCTCAGAAGTACCTCTAGGCTGCTTTTTTAATATTTGGTCAGATGTAAAAGGAGGATTTTGAAAACGGTTAACTCTAGCTGTACTTGCTGCATATATGTTCTTACTTTTGAGATATTGAAGTAGATTGTAACTCGAAAAATAGTTATCATAATAAAGTTTTACGTAATCTATGTTTATTCTTTCACATAATTTAATTACTGTAGCAGCACCAGCCCCAAATATACTGATATTTTCTTTATTCACTTCAGTAGTTTCTCCTTGATAAATAATAAAATCATAAAGTAATCCGCTTTTTCCACACAAAGCAAACAATTTTACGCCCCAGGGGCACGGTTTACCTTTTATATATTGCTTCACGTTTAACTGCCCTTTGAATGGTATTATCTGTTCGTCTATACACAAATTGGCCTCGAGATCTAATGTATTACATCTCGACTTTATTGCATTATACAACGGTCTTACTTTCCATAAACGATCTTGGTTGTTTCGGTCTTGCTCTAAATTGTTAACAAAATGTAAATTTTGTCTCAATTTGTAAAATCTATTCACATTCATATTTTCTCTGATAATTGGGATGCCTAATTTGGAATCCCAATAGAATCGGGTCCTGGGATAATGTAAGTTACCCATCATGATATGAATGCCGATAAATAATCTAATCTCTAACAGATTTGTAGGAGCAAAGTTGTTAACGTTGTTTTGAACCGCGTATAAATTTGTCATTTCAACCATAGTATTACAGAGGTCATCATTAAAATAGTTGCAAAAAATATTTGATTGGGGATAGTATCTCAACTATTTCAGTATCAATAGGTTTGTACCATGGTAATGGTGGTGTTAAATATTGCACATTTTTCATCCACTCTATATTCTCTTTATAAGTGAGACCGTTTGCTTCACAATATTGTTTCATATATGCCTTAGATTTATATTTATTAATTTTTGTTCTATCTTTATCTTCTTTAGGACCTTCAACCAATTCGTCTCGTTTTTCGTCTTCACCTACTTTATTTTGTTCTTCGGTGTCAGATTTCTGTTCTTCAGATCTTTCGTCATTATCTAAAATTTATTTATATTGTCTAAACATGGTATTACTTGATCAATATTGCTTACCTTCTAAATCAGAATGATCAACATCTGAGGTATCCTGTGACTTCTGTAATTCATCATCTTCCTCATCATCGCTCATAACTTCAATATCTGACAAATTATTGATAATATCAAGAAGTTCAGCTTCAGTAAGTGGCTTTCTAGACATGTTTTCGAAATAAGAAATCTGAAAATTAAATAACCTTTGAGTCACCATGTTCGTTTAAAATAACACATGATTTTTTGTATAAAACTATATAAAGTAGCTAATATTTTTTATGTTTTTGTACATACATATAAAAACTAACAATTAAGTACCTATAAATAATTTTTAAAATTATATTTTAACTTACCTAATAAGTTTAAACACAGAGGAAATATCACGAATTGCAGCTAACCTCAAAATGTGTGTTACCATGCGCTACTTATCAACCAAACTGAGCTGTTTGGAACAAGCGTGACACTGTGACTTGTATAACGTGCAGAGACGATGTTCGTTTAGAGGATCATGGTGATTCAACGTAAAAAATAGGAATTAGCTATCGTTGGCGCTTATGAAAAGTTGATGTTCGTTTAAACGAACATGGTGACTGAAAGGGTTAACTTAATAGCAGTTCCCTTTAAATTCATAACTCTTACAGGAACATCTCGAATTCTCACCAAAGCTTTTGCCGTTAGGAACTCGGCATTGTTCACATCTTCGACCATCCTTAAACTTCCCTCTCGGCAGTAACCATCAGGTCTGGCCATCAAAATTTTCTCACTATTACCGGGTATTGTTACGTCACAAGTAGTTATTAAGCTGATAACATCTTCTTTGTCTTCATGAAATGGCAACTCTTCACCACCGATCTCGAGAACTCCATCTTTGACATTCAATACAGCTCCAACTTTCCGTAGTAAATCCATCCCCAATATGAACTCGTCAGAGATCTCTGCAATTAATACTCGATGTTTCACTGTGGTCTGGCCAATGGATACTGACATATTAGCCTCGCCATATGTATTAATTATCTCACCAGTTGCTGTTCTAAGCTTTACTGTTGCAGGCGATAATTTAAGATGGTCTCGTACTACTTCTGGTCGTGCTATAGTTCTTGTTGCACCTGTATCTACCAAAAACGATATACATTTATTATTAATACGACCCTCGATGTACAAGCTATGAATTCCACCGGAGGACGTAATGTTCACAGTTACTATGGGGGCTGTGTTTCTCGAGGTCGGCAGTTGCCCCTTAGTGTCGACCCGTTCTAGTTTTCCGACTGTTGTATCATTTTCTTGCAATTACGGCGAATGTGACCTACGTCACCACAATTCCAACATCTGGGCTCGCGTCTCTTCGGCATCGTGTTATGAACTATTTTTCGTACCTTTTCTTCTAGACGTTCATCGTTTAGTTCGTCGCCTTCTTCAATGGTTCTTACTCGATGGCTCCGTGAAGTTTGATTAGCTGTTTCATGTTCTAAGGCAATAGCGAGCGCTTCATCTAGAACTTTCGGTCTCGCTAGTCGTAAAGCTTTCTGTAATTCACTTTCTTTTAACCCATTGACGAAGGTATCTACGGCAATTTCATCCAAAATGTTGTCTGGTACCTCCGGATAAGCCAACCGCACTATACGAGCAACATCTGCTTCAAACTCTTGCAAATTTTCACTTGCTCGTTGAACTCTACTTCTTAGTTGCGCCTTGTAGACTTGTTGTAGATGGGCATCTCCGTAACGGTTGTCTAGTCGAGTAAACAAGGTCTGGTAACATTTTTCTTGAGCCTTAGGAATCGATCTTAGGATATCTGCAGCATCACCTCGTAAAGCAGCAGTCAAGGAAACAGCCTTTTCTTGTTCTGTCCAATGATTGGCTGTCGCAATAGCTTCAAATTGTCTAAGGTATATGGACCAAGAGGACTTTCCATCAAATGGTGGTAATTTGAATCTCATATTATGTGTCATTTCGTCTCTAGATGATTCTTCTTTCACTACCGGATCTAAAGCTACCGTATTAATTGGTGGTAGCACTTTCGTGTTAGTTATCATGGTCTCTAGCTGTTTGATCTTCTCTTCTACTTTATCGAATGTTTTAGAAATTTCTTCAAATTTCTCATTTGTTCTGATTACATATTTCTTTAATAATTTGTGAAGTCTCGTCGTTTTGTCTAGCTACTTCTTTAATAATTTGAGACGTTTCATCGAATCTTTTGGAAACGTTCTCGAATTTATCATCATTTTTTTTAGAAGATTCTTCAATCATATGCGACACATTTTCAAATTTTCCATCAATTATTTTTGTTAAAACTGCTTCTTCTGCTGATTTAAACTGGAATGTATCTGGGCCATCTCCATTATTGTTAAGAACATTTTTCAGTCGTTCTTGGAGGATCTTCTTGGACCCGCTGCAGTCTTCATCGCGTTCTTCTAGTTGCTCACGCAACTGTTTCACTGAAAGTTCTACTAACAGCATCTTTGGTCAGGCACACACGTACTTTTTAAATGTTCTTTCGTACAACGATCACTACTGAACTACGCGGATGTTCCCGACAAACAATACTTTTCAAAAGTCTTTTTTTTTAAATCACTGTTGAATTTATATTCAAATCAATTGTCCTCACACGGTGACACCAACTGTACCGTTTTTAAATAAAACGAGCGGTTCGAATTTATATAAATATATTTTTTTATAACTTTACAGTTCGGTATTCTCTTATCAACTAAACTTATTCCTAAGATCGTTACATATATATACTAAAGTTACTATTTTCTAGAAAGTTCCCACCTCTAGGCGAACGCGACAGATCTTTCTCGAAATATCGAGTCGCTTTCGAGATGCCGCCGCGCCGCATGGAAGCATGAGGTGATGTTTCGAGATGCAACCGTTATACGTGCCTCGTTAAATGCACGTTCGTAACAATATATTTATTTATAATAATCATTAGGTTAGCATTGACTTCAAATTTGAAAAGTCAATTTATGATTATTATAAAACATGAAATTGGAACTGTATCAACAAGAATATTCTGCAAACAAATCTAAAGCACGTTCTCATCTCCATCAGAGATGAAAAGGACGAAATTTATTTCATAAGTCAGGCAGTATCAAAGATTGGTTATAATTTAACAGAAAAGTTTCTATTTTGAACGAAATTTGGCCACAGTATACTTATACCAACCCTTCTAGTTACTGTAGTATATAAAAGCAAATGCCAAATAGAACGTGGTTCCAGCAATGTTAACACACATTTTATCCCTCTACCAGGCCAATTTTATTTTCAATGGAAAAATTCACAGTTTGAATAAAAGAGCCAATTATGATATTTATAAGTTTTTTTTTAGCCACCTGAGGAAAAAAAACATAGCCCGCCTCTAGGCGGGCTTGCCGGGAAAAGTATACATATTTACATCATCATGCACATTTTCTTACTTCATTTTATTATAAACGTAATAAGCAAATACAATAAACATAAATAAGTAAGTGAAAATTAGTTGCTTTTGTTAAAAGCAAGAAAACAATTATTTGTTGAAGAAAAACACAAATTAACTTGACATTTACAATAAAAAACTTGAGTTTCTGATTTGCAGCCAGCTAGCTTGCATGTTTTTTACCCATTCTATCAAGAAAAGTTGGCCAGTGTGATGTGTAGTCGAAGCCAATATCATCTGCCGGTAGATATGTTTTTCTTCCACCATTTGGTGATGGTTGCAGTACTTTTAGAGATGGTCTACCTACTGGTACCCACTATACATCTGTTTTATAGATTACCGTAAAGCGTTCGACAGGGTCAAGTGGAGACACTTATGGCGAATACTAAAAGAAGTAGGCGTACCACAACATCTAATTACGCTTATAACCGAACTATATAAACACACTACTGGATCAGTTAAAGTACTTGACACACTTTCGAACGAATTTCATCCAGAACGGGGTGTCAGACAAGGATGTATACTATCTCCACAATTATTCAACATATATGGGGAGTATATTATGCGAAGAGCACTTGAAGGATGGGAAAAGGGCATCTCAATAAATGGTCATAAACTAAACAACCTACGTTTCGCAGATGATACAGCCCTTCTTGCAAATAGTCAAGCAGAGCTGATAGAACTTATACGACTGATCGAAAACGAAAGTCAAATATTTGGTCTGCAATTAAACATATCAAAGACAAAGATTATGATAGTGGATAGACTACACAACAATCGTCCACACATAACCACAATTGACCGGTTCGAGGTTGTGAGCTCATACTTATATCTGGGATCATTAATCACAAACACAGGGTCATTACAAGAAGAGATTAAACGTAGATCTGATCTAGCAAAAGTTGCCACAGCAAAAATGACCAAAATATGGAAGGACTGTCAAATTTCAAGAGCGATAAAGATGAGGTTGATCAACTGCTTAATATTCCCAATACTGACCTACGGATGTGAATCTTGGACCCTGAGACAATCGGAGAGAAGAAAGATAGACGCCACTGAAATGTTCTGTTGGAGACGAATGTTACGAATTCCTTGGACCGACCGCAGAACAAATAATTCAATTTTAAGAGAGCTAAAAGTTAGCCAACGACTCTCTAGTAACCATCTCCATCAATTCCATCTCCAACAATTAAAATATTTTGGGCATGTTATGAGAGCAAACACAGAAAACATGGAAAGACTCATAATACAAGGAAAGGTAGAAGGCCGAAGATCACGAGGAAGATCCTCAACAAGATGGATAGATCAAATTACAGGAATATGCCAAAGACCTATGCATGAATTAAAAGAAATGTCCAGAGACAGAGATCTCTGGAGACGGACAATACACGACATCACGTCGACCACTACACTGCCCTCCTAAGGAAAACCACAGCATCTACACTACTCATAATAATGAGTTAATGGACTTTAAAGAATCTGAAACTTTTAAAAAGTGAAAAAATTGTAACATCGATGCAGATTGAAATGATTTCACTTTATATCAATAAAACTGTAAATAAACTATGTTTTTTTAAAAAAGGGCAGTAGTTTATCCTAATTTTTCGCTTACCATGGCAGATACTGGGAAAAAATTATAAGTAATATTATGAATTGCTAAGTAAAACTACAGCATCTACTGATGTTATGATTATGCGGTGTTTTTTCTTAGTATAATGTCAAAGAAAACATAATTAAACAACAAAATTGGTTTTTGAATAATTTATTAAAACTGTCTATCTAATAATAAAACATATTTATTGGACAGGGTAAACAAAATTTAATACAAAAGGAAAAAATTTTAACACAAAAGAAATTATCTTAATCCTTATCTTCCTCAAGGTTTTGCCAAAATTGTAATCTATTTGAAGGCATTATGGTTTTCAAATTTTTAATAAGGGTTTCTTTTTTATTTTTTGATACTCCACATGGAGATGTAAATGCCTGAGGGCTGGGAAGTTTTTTCTTTAAAACTTTATTTTGAAGAAAATTCATTTCCAACACACTATCGGAGTTATTTATTAACTTGTACTTAAGATTAAATGATCCCCTGTTGGCAACAATTTCTGTTATTTTCGACAAGTAAGGTCGAGGCTCTATTTTTTTAATTTTTGCTTGTGACGTGAAATCTTGCCACTTAAAAAAATCTGTATACTGCATTGTTTTTATTGCAACCTTTTTTGAATTTGCATTTTCAACAGCTGTCACAAAATCGTTAAAATCGTAGGTTTTTTTTTGTTTTTTTAAAGATAGTTCCACCTGATGGTGGAAGCTATCGGCGGACATAAAGGTGTGCCCTGGTTCGAAATATTTAATACAAATATCTTGAGCAGATATATCGTCAGAATTTACAATATATACAAGGAAAGATAAAAAACTCCAATTTTTGTTTTGACTTGAGCAGTTATCAACCCAAAGAACAAAATGTTCAATATCCCTGTAATGTAAAAAGAAAGCATTATATGAGCTAATTATTTCTTCTTTTCCCCGTCCGGCAATACCGTCATGCCATAGGCATGCAAATGTTTTTTGTTTTTTTCCTTTACCCAGGGGTACAAAGCTTTCATTGAATGTCGATATTCTTTGGGTAAATATTGCTTTTTTAAACATATCTATCCTTGGCAACATTATTACTTTTTGTAAGTCAACAGAGACTTTAAGGGTTGTTGATGTATATGGTTCATTTGTATCCAAACGATATAATTCTCTTGAATCGCTGGCACGTTGAATGTGTTCTTTCCAGCTATCACATTCACTACATGCTGGATTCAAGTTCTCAGAACAATTATGTTCTTTATTGTGTAGTTTGAATACTTCACACAATTCGCACTCTTCATGGCCCAGGTTTGTGAAAGATATGTTTTTATGTTTAAGATGCTTTCGATATACCTCATACGAGCATTGATTATGAGGGTAGGTTGCTAAATAATCTTGGTGCATGACCTCTATGGTTAAATCACTAGGCAGGTATCTACGGTACGGGGCGTGTTCACGCCTGTAATGGGATATACTGGGATTAAAACTTTCTATATGCGTATCAAGATTTAAAGTAGATATTTTGCTTTTACAAGCCGCCTTCCCACGTCCATCTTTTTTAGGGCAGATAGGAGTAGACGATTGAAACACATTTTGCCTAACGAATGCTTGAATTGGCCAATCGTTTTTCTGGTGATAACCAAGTGTTGTTAAAAAAAAGCATTTACATACATATATTTTTTCTCCTGTCTCGTTTGTTAAAAAGTATTTAAACGTGTTTTTTCTTTGAGAAGATTCAGCTTCTACAGTTCTTCTTTTAATGTCTTTTCGTGACAAGGAATTAAGGACAAATGTTTTTTTCTCAATCCAATTTAGTTGCCAATACATGCTATTAATAGCACTTCTTCTTTCTTCCGATATTTTTTGTAAACATTTTAACTTACACTTTTGTATGTTGCAAGGTGGTTTTACTACATGCTTTTTTTGCGTTTCTATTTTCTTGCTTTCTTTTCTTTTTTCCAAACTATCCTCAATTTTTCGCCGTTTTCTTTTTTGTCCTTTTTTTTGTGTAACCTTTGGATGAGCCTAGAAAAATAAAATGTTTAATTTCAATATTTGCTAGTTTTTTTTACTTGCCTTCAGAATTTAGCTCCGAAGGTGCTACTTCGCTGTCAAGTTGAATTTGTGCTACTTCTACTTCTTCAGGCGGTTTATCCTGCAGTTGTTGTGAGTTCGGAATTATGTCTTCTTGTATGTTTTTATTTTCTATGTGTTCTATATCAACTGCTAAAACAAAATAAATGTTTTACCCTTGTTATTATTAAAATAAACAAAACAATGTACCTTCAGTAGTTACGGGGTATATAAAAAAATTAAAATATTTTGATTTAAAAATATTTTGATTATTTTTCTGACTTACCTTTATTATCTATCACATGGTCATGTTCAAGTTTTGGTACTTCTTGTATAATATTAATTTCTTGGTTATTCGTAATGTCTTCTAAAATATAAAATAATATTTTATAATTTGTTATTATAAGAACATACTAAAGGATATACCTTGTATATTTATGGACTTAACTTCTCTTATGCTATAACCTTCTAGTGTTTTGGAGGTATTATTTGAAATTGAGTTGACTTCTTGTGGTTCCAGATTAAGATATGTTATTTCAATATTATTGCTGGAATTTTCTTTCGGTTTAATCATAAAACTCTGGTCTAATCTAATAAATTTCTCATCATAAACATTTTTTACAGATTCTAGATCATTTGTCGTATTTAAACCAATTGTTGCTTGAGATAACAGAACATCTTGAAGTATTTGAACACATGGTTTTCTATTCTCTTTATCAATATTTTTCAGCTCTATTCCATCTTTTGTAAAAATGGAATGCTCTTCAAGTGGATCGTTACTGAAGTTTCTGTTTGGATCGCAGTAGTTTTGGAGGCAAGAGATGTTCTCCTTTTCTTTTTTAGACCAGTCAATATTTTGTAAAATGGTAAGGTTAGGTTCAGGCTGCTCAGCGCAAGGTTGTATTTGTACCTTTTGAGCCATGCTGACTAAAAGTTTACTTCTGTTAGACATCTGCCTGTAAAGGATTTCCTTTATTAGTTATATGTACAAGCAAATTTTAAATACCATAAATGCAGTTAAAAAGACTTTGGTCATTTAAATTATCATCTTTCAACTTTGTTTTACAAAAATAAACATAAATTCATTGAAATTGATTAAAACATCTTATATTTTTTTCACTTATTTATAACACACTTGTAAAAAAGTATGTAAGGTAATCTATCCTAATCTCGACTACTTACCTTACTTGCTTTTCACCAGTAAAGAATTTACGTTGTTTCTTAATCAATTTTGAAGACACAAATTAACATAACCGCACCATACAAAAGTTGAGAAGAAACTAAATAAATTAATAAATCGCGCCAATTACGTAGCAAAAACACCGCAATTGTGTATTACTTAGAATAAACACAGTAACTGCAGGCTCCGTCAAGTATATGCAGGGTTTTTCCTAAGCAGTGTTGTAGTTGCGGCGTTCTTCCTTAGTTTCACGCATTTTTTCGTATATGCTAGGTTTAGTAGTTCTTTCAGAATATATATTTGGGATTGTTAATACTGTATTTTTCTTAAGTAATTATGTAATATAAACTATCTAGATCTAATTTTCGCGCCTAACTAAATTTTCATAATTTTTGCACATGCGGTGTTATTCCTAAGGACGGCAGTACACTCCCCCAGGGGGGTCAGGATTGAAGAGAGAGACCTACTGGTTTCCTCTTAGGATTTACCTAATATTTGCAGAGTACATCAGACACAGTACAACTCAGTAGTAATAAATGTGGACATAAAATACCTTTTATAATATTCGGACAATCAAGCTCCAAATATTTCTTCTTCTTTCTGTCATATCTGGCAATCTTTCTTGGTGACTCTTTTGGAAGTATAGATGAGAATGACTGAACCCCGACGTAAGTAGACACTTAT
This sequence comes from Diabrotica balteata, assembly GCA_918026665.1. Classification (NCBI taxonomy): domain Eukaryota; kingdom Metazoa; phylum Arthropoda; class Insecta; order Coleoptera; family Chrysomelidae; genus Diabrotica; species Diabrotica balteata. Next base: position 65,233,279 of record OU898284.1, on the reverse strand, counting down.
CTTACATTTTTGGTATCCTTCCAATGTATTTTGGTTATGTCAACACTAAATGCGTACCAACGTATTCACTGGATTCTCCTCTTTTTAAATTAATAGCTCGTTTATCTTTGTCAGCAGGTAACTTACAATTAGGAATTCTATAACGATGAATAGTTCCAAGTGCATATATCCCATAGCTCCTTAGATTGACAAGTAGTAGTAATGACGTATAAAAATTATCAAAGTAAATTGTATGATTCATAAAATGAGGAACAGTTTTTGCTAACCTAACAACAACATTGGACGTTGCTCCCAAATATGGTTCCCCTGGAAGGACAATGTTGTCACCAGCACCAGTATAAACTTCGAAGCGGTATGCAGACCCATAGGAGTCGCAGAGAATAAAAAGTTTAATTCCCCACTTTCATCTTTGTTTCACACATTTGCTCATCTACACACAAGCGGGGCTGTTTTGGTATTTAATCAAAACGGTCATTAAGGCGATCAATGATTGGTGGATCATACCCCGGTTTATCTTTTTTCTTCAGCAAAGAAAGGTCGTTGAAACTTGATGCTTACAAATTGTGAAATTTTTTTTAGATGTTATTGTACTTCTAATAGCTTTAAAAGCATGTTCTCTCCAGTATTGCTCCACAGTTGGATAACGGTACAAAGACATGTAAATAAGAATACCCACATATTGTCTAATTTTTAAAGAAGTTACTTTGAATAAAGAGTTTATATTTAGCAATCGTGCGTTCATATTTCTGCTTGTAGCTATATGTTCATAGAAATCATCTGTAAAAAAATAATTAAAGCACTGATATGCTATTTTCAAATCTCTGAAACTATGTGGTAACTCTTTGTTACCTTGAAACACCACCTGATTTTTATGTAGTTGTAAGTTTTTCTGTCTCCAAACTATCTTTTTAAATTCATCAGACTTGGTATCAATATTTACTGCTTGTCCAATAAACGTTACCCATTCTCGGGTAATGGTGACTTTGCTCTTTTCATGGGCTTTCGTTCCAGATAAATAGCACTGCACTCTACTTCCTGCAGAAGTGGATGGTTGAACATCTCCAGATTTATTCGCTGCTGCTGTTGATGGTTGAGCATCTTCAGATTCCGTCACTGTTGCTGATAAAATACCTAGTGTTGAGGCTAACAATATATTTTTTGATGTTGCTAGTTTAGGTGAAGATGCTGGAGTGGATGTCATTGGAGAGAAACATCCAGTTACATTCAGATCTAACTCTGTAGATTTCGTAAGAAATTCGGCCGATGATAGTCCCTGCATATCTGATACACATTCGTTAATTTTCCTTATCTTTTGTAATTTCATCTTTACTGGATGGAACATCGTCATTAGTTTCCACCAAGTAATCGGAGTCGTCCACAAACTCGCCGTAGTCTTCGTCATCGTATTCGGATTCTTCGTCCGTCGTAATAGAATCCTTCATTTCTCTAATTTTCCCTTCAGTCAATCGGGAGTAGTTACTTTTGGACTTACGCCACATATTATTGCTTCCTTTAGAAGAGATTTTAGATAACTGAAACAAAAAATAATACTCAAAATCCCAAAAAATCGATGTAAGGTAAGTCAGGGTAAGAGCGAACGCATTTTTCTAGAGATGATGTTCATGTCACTATTAAAACTGAAGTATGCATTCTAGAATAATCACAATTAGTACATAAAGTCATTAGAAGTTTCTAATTAGTACTGATTTAGTAACACGTGTTAATTATGCAAAAATTATCAAATACAATTTTTTTTTCGTTACCTGATCAAATATTCTCACTTGCCCCAGACTGTGGGGCAAGTGGGAATATCATGTGGCTATTATATGTGTTGTGTATTTCACTATGTATGGGGCAATTGCGAATAAGAAACATAAAATTTAGTGTCAGTAATATTTATTTTTATAAAAAGTCCAAAATTTTTTGATGAGAACAAAACATAAAAGCTAAATTTCCTAGCATACGAAATTCAATCCTTTGAAAGATCACTGAACTGGAACGATTTTCCTCTTTTATTTTCTACAGGATCTGGCAATATCATGACAATATTTTCCCTGGAAACAGTGTCAGTGTCATTATCTGGCCAGTAAAATGTATAATTGTTATTCTTCTTTTTCATAGCTCATATTTTAAAAAGAAATAAATGTTTTTTCAAACTCTTTGATGGTTGTTCACATATTTTAAACCCATTTGATATACATTTTTATCAATTTGTTAATCTAATCAAATGTAAAATTTAGTGCTTTAATTTTTTTTAGTAAGAATCACATTAATTGTCAATATCAATCGTTTTAAATTAACAGTAAACATTATCACATATTGTGTCCCTATTGTATTTTTATGTTTTTGGTCATTTTAATGTACCGGATGCTCCCTCAACTGGCGAGAATGATGACTCTGATTTAGTAAATATATGTCCCTTTATCTGACCATGTTTAATCATTCTAGGCTAGTCTTACGCCTATATGAACTTTTTCCAAAAATGAATGAAACCTAATAATGTCACCGCGGGGTAATTAATAAGGGTCTAAGCACCTTCTGTACCACCGTGTGCTCTGTAGAGGGCTTCGAAAACATCAACGATAGCTCCTCTACTTAAGTCCATTTTCAAGGTATGGACTCGAAAATGTTTTCTTCTGGTATCTTGCCTTGAAAAAGGCAAGATATTTCTTACATGACAAAGGTTAAGTCGAAATAAAAATACCAGGTTGCAGTAGAATAACATCTCAGCCACAGAGTATGGGAAAATCTAAAAACAAGAAAGCAGAGCCCCGAGAGCACTAAGCTCTCGGAGAGCCCGTGAAGGACTAACTTGTTTGACCTGAAAATCGCCTATTTTTATACTTTCCGAAGTAGCGATTAGGGATTTCCAGGTCAGGGAGGGGCCAACAGGAAAAATAAGGGCGGGGCGATGCGTCTCGAACGTGAACTAGTCGCGTCCGAGAACAATAATAGGTTGGTTTATCTAAATCTTATTTTAAAAATAAAGATGCTTTGACCCTCAATAAGGATATTGCTTATTTAGTAAGTGTAACTATCAATAAGGCGTGTCTTATATAATTCTATAAGTATCTTATAGCGTTTTGAAAGAGAATGATGCAGTGAACAAAAACCAATTTACATTATGTTGAATTTTATTATGATTTTAAGATGAAAGATTATGTCACCATCAACATTAAGAAGTGTAATTAATTGTGATTTGAGATAAATAGATAAAATTTTTGTTAAACACAACTGATACTGATCAGTGGGCAACATGGTTTTTGTTTGCGGAAATCGACTATGACAAATTTATTGATATTTCAAAAGTATGTTGATTGCTCTGTAGAGAGAATATTAGATGAATGCCATATAGACTGACTTCTCCATAGTATTTGCCACAGGAAATCACATCATGCGCTGGGAAAGATGATGTCTTTTTGACTTATCCAATCATATGTGACCTTGTTTGCTAGTTTCTTATTAGGTAAAAATCAAGATCTCACATATTAATGTATCACTTAGTGTACCTTACAGTGGCTATTGTTCATCACTACTTTTTAACATGTTCGTTAAAGATATCATATAATGTGTAACCATTTTGACTTTTTTTCTTAGCAAATGTTTAAAATTTATGTGCATTTTTTTTTCAATGTGTTGAGAATTCTATTGAGTGAAATAACTTGTTTCTGAATGTAGCTAAATGTAATCAGATAACGTTTTATAAATGAAATAAAAATATGAATTCATACACTATTGACAGTAATGCTCTTTAATATTTTGATGTAACTAAATACGATACATACATACTATAGGGATTTAGATTCAATGCATATAACAATTTTTAAGCAAAGGTAGACATTGTCCTGAACTGCTTAAGATAATTTACTTAAATGTTCCCTTTGCTATCCTGAGTTTTAGTCGAATCCATAATACTAATTAATATGGATTTACATGCCTACGTACATTTAAAGAACATTCAACCCACCAACACTTAATTTTAGAGGAGAAGGAAAAAACTGTTTTATGTCATTTAAAGCAAGTTTAAAACATTGTAATTAATATGTATAAAGTTATTTCATTGCTAGATTAATGTTTTATTACATTTTAATTAGTTCTATTACTTTTTTCTCGTTAACAGTGGCTTACGACATATTGAATTTTACAATTTGGACTAATTCTGTGGATTACGACATATTACTACATAATTGGGCTATATTTATTTAATGTATAGAACAAACGAAAATAATTAATATTGCTTTTATTTTGTTCTTATAATTTAAAGGGAATTTTCTTCCCCTATTGCCATTCATTTGTCTGTTTCACCTTTCACCATTCATTCTGCCTTAATCTCATATCTAAAGTAGGCAAGTCCTGTGTCATGAAATTTGGTTTAATAAAAACTACTGGTAGTTTGTAGGAAAAATTTTTATTTACTAAATTATAATAAACGATGTAATAGTAAGACGATTATCATTATGTAAAGTGAGGTATGTTGTCGTAATAAGCATGACAGTCTTTGGGAATGACTGGTTTAAGCTCCTGTAAGTGCTTGAATTTCAATGCAGATATTTTTCTTGGTTCTTTATTAAGCTTGTTCCAAGTGATGGGTGCTGCAACTTAAATCATCCTTTGAGGTAATATCTGCCACTCGTGATCAAAATTTGTTTTGTAAAGTACCTCCCCTCCTGGAGTGTATTTAATTGCTCTTAGGTCAACAACTTTGTTCGTGCCTGCTCGAAGTGACTTGAAGCGATATTTTGATGAATCGGAGTTGTCAATAAATTCATCATAGTTCATCCACTTGGCAACATAAGGCATAGGCTTAGATCTTGCAGTTTCGGTAGCTGTCAAATAAAAGCTTGGTAGAAAAATTGGTTTGTTTTTAACTTTCTTTTCAATATTCGCATGAACAGAATCACACTCCATGTGAATGTGTCCAACTTCGAGATATTTCTGAATTATGGTTTTTTTGTGATCTATCGCAAAATCTAACAGAGCATTTCCCATTATACAATTTCTATTTTGATAGGTGCAGCCATCGGAATAAATTAACATTTCGTTGTCATCTTAGCAGTGGGTTTGTAGGTAACGAATTAATATTGTAGCAAATCTCGATGCTTTTAAGTTAGTGTCAGTTTCGCTAAACCAAAAACACCGTATATTTAGTGGCGATGTCATACACAGTCAGGTTATGGCAACATAATTTTGTTTTAAAGTATGCTGAGCTTGATTGTATTGAAGAGGCCACCTTAACAGCCTGTAAATCCATTTGAATAAGTCTAGTTTTTTGTTAACAGCATCTACTTTGTCTTTCTCCAGTTCTTCTCTAGCTCGATTTTTCCGATTTACATGCTGTTTCCAGACATCTTCGGTAATATTTCCTACTTCATATTTTGTGCAAGTGTCACATTTATCTTTTTGGATAGTATGTAATGACATATGGTCAGATAGCTCAGCGGGCTGTGCGGCTGCCTCTCATTCGCTTCACTGTCGAATGGTTTAGTGGATGTGGGATCGAACCCAAGCTCGGTGTACAGAAAACAAAAAGTCTAACGCAGCAGTTTAAAATTCTAGATGAATCTGCGGCTTAGACTAGGATATGCTGGGATCTGATCGGCCTATGGTGGAGCAGTACGGCAAGAGATAAGGGCTTGCGGCTCGGTGATACTCCTCCATAGATCCCTACCGGACAGACGTAACGCCTAAAAAAAAACCGATATATATATATATATATATATATATATATATATATATATATATATATATATATATGTAATGACATATTTTTATCTTTGAAAACAATTACTTAAGGGTATTCTACCTTTGTTTTTAACGTGTTCACAGTATACTGAGTATAATTTTGATAAATATTCAAAACATTGTTCTACAGAAAATTTTGAATTGTTCTTTCTAGAATAATGCGACGATAACTTTGGTAAATCGTCTAAAATTTTTTCTAATATACCTTTGTCTTCCAGTTTCTTGTTAGATACTTTGCGAAGTGAATTCTTGACTTCTTGAGATTCAGCCATCCCGTGTTTACTATTGATCACCCAATCACGGACAGACCTCTCACCAATAGAGAAAGTTGAGAGAAACATCTTTTGCGCACAGGAAATTTTTCATTCTCCAATTTAAGCGTGTATATAAATGTTTGTCCTCGTCTCGAATGATCTGATGTTGTGTATCCACGTTTGGGTTGGACTGTCTCTACTAAGCTAGCTATGTATACTCGCCTTTGTTCCCATGATGTTTTCTCCCAGAATCGTTGAATTTCCTACAATATTCAGACGTACAACGGGGTCCAATACATTTATTTGTTCTTGGCTTGTTATGGGTTACTATTTTTCCTTTTCTTTCATAGCCTATATATTCCTTACCTTCTAATCTAAGTTTTTTATTAACAGCTCGATGCCACTTTGATTGTTCAGATCTAACAGCTCTTTGTTTTCTTTTCCTTTTTATAACTTATTCGTTGATAACTTCATGGTTTTCTTGAGCAACAGATGTACTTTCGACTGTCACTCGTTCTTCGAGTTGCGTTCCATCATTTAAGGCCAACTCTGTTTGATTTCTTTCATCGGCTGACGTATTTTTAACTACGTCCATCTCTACTAATAATTGTACTTCATTTTGTGCGTTAACAGTCTCTAAGTTTTTTGTAGATTTTTTGAACAGGTAATTACATTATCATCAATGTTTTCATCAGAGCTATCTCTGCATTCCCATTGCTCTCATTGCCCTTCAACAACAGTAACAAATGTACTTTCAATTGTCACTATTTCCTCAACTTGTATTCCGTCATTTAAGAAAAACATGGTTTGATTGTTTTTAACTCCGTCCGTGTCTAGTAATTGTATTTCATTCGTTAGGTTAATAGAATCTAAGTTCTCTTGCACATTTTTTGAATATGCAATTACATTATCATCAAGGTCTAACAACATAGCATAATTTAACTAGTCATCAGCATGGGTTGTACTAGGAAGTCAGAGTAAAACCATTATTTTCTCTTTCTACTCTCTTACTAGTAAATTGTATATTACCTACTATTTGGATGCTAAGTAAATGCATCATAACAGATACTGACACGTAATGACTAGCACGTAATAAAAAAAATTACGCTTCAGTTTTATAAAAATGTGTAATATCACATAAGCCTCGTAAGTCATTTGGTCGAGTTACCATGGAAACGAATTAACAGACGTTATTTTGACAGATTAAAAATTATTAATCTGTCAGTGTAAATATAGTGGTAATTTAATTTTTATTTTTATAAACGAAAATAATGGTAGAAAAAGTATAGTACAGAACTTGAGTTGTAAGCTTATTACACGCTTGTAAAATTACTGGGCTCGCCGCTACGCGGCTCGCGCGCAACTTTTTTACTCGCATGTAATAAGCTTCTTACAACTCTCGTTATGTAATATACTATTATTTTCCTGGTTACCAAGTTCTATTGGAATTGTTAGGTCATCTGCTTAACACTCACCGTGTGAATGATTTTGAACAGGATAAGTAACACAGTTAATACTACATACCAAATTGCTTTCAGTGTTCGATTGAATGACGGTTTCCTCCATATCACATAACGCAAGTATACATCTACTTCTGCTATTCATTTTGCTCTAAAATAAAAAATTAACCTTATAAGTTATACTAAATTTACAATAAAGATGCAGTAGAAATAAACAAACCAAGACACCTTAAGTGCTACTAGGAACACTCCCAAATCATAATTTACAATGTAGATACATTGTAAATCCCAAATCATGGTTTCCAAAGTTTATACATTGTAAATTATGATTCGGGAGTGTTCCTAGTATCATTTAACGTGTCCTCGTTTGTTTATTTCTACTGCATCTTGATTATAGTATAGGTTACAAAAGTAAAATGATGCAATTACACGCCCAGTTGCTAATTCTCAGACTGTTTTTTACTTACCTTAATATTAGAAGAGCTACACAATACTCTCAATACTGTATTTAGTATTAATTACTAAATAAACAATAAAAAATAACAAACTTTTACAGAGTGTTGTAGGTTTACTTCAACTGTGAAAATAATACTACGTTGTCACGTTGTTGCAATCTATCGTAAGCCACGTATTTTAACGGTTTTGTGGGTTTGGACAAATTGCATTGGTAATTTATGCGCATTGTCGCTTCCGACGTATTACTTAAATATTTTGCTCTGTGATGTATCAAAAACGTTATATGACATGTTAACACGTTATGTTAAAATAACGTTTGATCATAAAGTCCGCTTTACATTTACGAGTACTCGGATCCGAGTTGCTCGGATTTGAGTTACGAGTGGAACTGCGATCGTTTACATTAAATCCGAGCGATCCGAGTAGTTTCAAAGAGAATTTAAAAATGGCGCCATCAAGAAAGAAACGAGCTGCTGTTGCATTAGTGTTATTAAACATTTTAAAGGAGAAAAATAACGATAAAAAATTAAGAAAAAGAAAAGCATTTGGGTGAAACAACATTTACAAGAGCGTCACATATTTGGCATTGAAGAAGGTTTGCTCACAACTTTACTAACACAAGATGGAAAGGACTTTAAAAATTTTATGCGTATGGAATACGACGTGTTTATGATGTTACATCAGAAGGTAAGTTTTAGCACTTTAAAATAGGTATTTATGTTTAAAATTATTTGAATTTAAGGTTCGTCCATACATCGAAAAACAAAATACTTGCTTACGAAGTAGTGTAAGTTCTGAGTTAAGACTTGCAGTATCTTTGAGATTTCTTGCCACTGGGATAGCTATAAGTCATTAGAATACTTAACAAGAGTGTCATCTTCGACAATAAGTTTATTTGTCCCTCAAGTATGTGAAGTTGCATATTCTGTTTTGCAGCCAGGATACATGAAGGTAGGTACAAAATAAAAATTGAAAGAAGGAGGAAGTAAAGTATTTTTTGTAAGTGTGTAAAGCTTTATATAATCAAGCCCTTCTTCTCCACTGTCCATGTGCCCAGGGACGTGATGATTGGGGTCCCCTCGTCTTTACTTGATTACTAATTGTTAACTGAATCAGTTATCTAGGTACAGAGAAAATATATGTGAAATATAAAATCCTTTATCGCCATAACTGATTTCCAGGGTGTTAATCTAAAACAGTGATTAGGTTCATATAGGAACATTAGTCAACGCTGTGGCTTGAAAACTCTAAATTTCGAATAGTTGAGACAGAGTTGCAAATAAGTTGCTGAGAAGGCACCAAAGGGAAAAACTAATTACTATTTAACTGGGAAATAAGCCACAATTAAAGGTAAAAATACGTTTATTGACGTTTCAATTTCCACTTCGGAAATCGTTATCTGAGAAGGATTTCCGAAGTGGAAATTGAAATGTCAATAAACGTATTTTTACCTTTAATTGTGGCTTATTTCCCAGTTAAATAGTAATTAACTTAAAAATGCCACAAGAAAATAGCTTCAGAACAATATTAAGGGAAAAACATTGAAGACACCTTTCCTGGTGCTACTATCTTATGCAGTCTACCTGTCTATCTATTATAATGTGCAAAATAAGTCAATTTTGTGGCTCATTCCTAACTAAAATAATAAATTAACATGACAAAGTATTAGTTTGCAAAATATAAACAATAATTTGTCTGAATTATGCACCTTATTCACTTTGTAAAAATTTTTTGTTGGCAGTGGCACTTGTGTGGTTAAACAATACCATAATATTTTTAAAATACTACTAAAATACAAAGTGAATACATAAATCAGAATAATTCCAATTTTAATTCTACAAACTAATACTTTTATCAGATCAATTTATTATTTTAAGTGAGAACAAGCCTCAAAATTGGCTTGATTATAGGCCAGTGGCTCCATTTTTTTAATGTGCCCAAGGCCTCAAGGTGAAATATGGCCCTGTATAATATATATGTTTTGTACACATCTGACGATTGAAAGAATGGGAAAGAACAGTATTTAATATATGGAAAAGTATAGTATATATTATAAATAATATAATAAATACATATTATATTTTTTTATATAGTGAATACTGTTCTTCCCCATTCTTTCATTTGTCAGAAGTGAGTAGAACACAAATCAGTCTTTTCAATAAAAATAAAATGCATTGTTTAGTAAATTTTTTATTTAATTTTGTGTATACATTTTTAATTTGAACCTGAGTCCTCGTCATCTTCTATTTGGGCATGTCGCATTGCTAGAAAAATAGCTTTATTTGTATCACTATATTCTTCTAATGTCTCTGAATTAGATGTAGACGGGGATTGAAAGTTGAAACAGTGATCTGGTCGCGAAGGAGTAACTGCTCGGCTGTTACTGTTCATAAGCCGTGCTTTCTTTTGCCTCTGTATGACATTTAATCTTGCCTCTGTCATGAGCTGCTGGAGTTTAAACTGCAGCCTGACAGCATCTTCAATAGGCAATGCTTTCAGCTGCGCTGCCATGCTTTCCCCAAATTTATCAAACTCAGTTGACTCCTCTTTGCATATAGCACTTAAAGCATTAACAGCATCATGGAACCCTTTTTCTGGAAGTTTTGATTCTTCTCTCAAATATTTTCTTTTACGGCCTGATCCCATGTTGCTGCTAGTTGCTGATTCATGACATGCAATTGGAGTTGTGGGGGCCATTGTAATTGGAGTGGGGGCCTCTGGCTCTTCATTTGTTGATTGTGTCACCTGAAATAATAACAAAAATGCATTTTAGATACCTAGCAATAATGATGAATGGAAAAAAGTTGCTAAGGAATTTTTTAACAAATGGAACTTTCCCAATACCATTGGCGCTATAGACGGCAAGCATGTAGAAATTGAAGCACCCCCAAATGCAGGATCCTACTACTTCAATTATAAGGGTACTCATAGTATTGTGCTTTTGGCTCTGGCGGATGCAGACTATAATTTTTTATACATAGATGTTGGGAGCAATGGACGTCTGTCTGATGGGGTTATATTTAAAAATTCTACACTATATGCAGAACTGTGTGAGGGAACATTAAATATACCACCTGAGGAAAACCTTCCAAATCGCACCAAGCCTGTACCTTATGTTATGCTTGGAGATGAAGCCTTTGCTCTTTCGACAAATCTCTTAAAACCTTTTCCTAGGAGCAGATTACTTAATGCAAAACAAAAAGTATTTAATTATCGTCTCTGCCGTGCTCGTCGAGTGGTAGAAAATGCTTTCGGGATTTTAGTGTCACGCTTTCGTATATTTAGAAAACCAATTTGCCCTAAAGTTGAAAATATTGACAAAATTGTGTTATATGCATGCGTCTTGCATAATTTTTTAAAGAAACATTGCCAAACAAATGTTATCAATTATGATAATGAGGATAATTTGAATATTATGAGAAATATATCTCACCAGGGAAGTAACAATTCCAGTGAACTTGCACGTTCCATTCGCGAAGAATTTGCAAATTATTTTTATAATGAAGGGCAAATTGATTTTCAATGGAAATATGTTTAAATATCAATAAAAATAGGATATAGCAAGTTTTTATTTTTAGTAATAAAGTAATAAACATGTATGAAAAAAATCGTATTTTTACTTACACCTTTTCCTCTAGGGAGAGTAGAGAATGTTTTTCTTGGTGTGGAAACGTCATCCAAAAAAGAAAGGCTATCAAACCAAATTAAACTTGGCACATATATATCATCTGCCCCAGATCCTAAAAAAATAAATTTTATTTCAATGTACAAAATTTGCATTTAAAAATAATCTATCTACATATCCGAAATTTGTGTGCAGAATAAGCCAATTTTATGTCTTATCCCCAACTAAAATACTAACTTGATATGAGTAATTAGTGAAAGTATTAATTTGTAAAATTAACATAATAATTCTTCCGATATTTTTCAATGTGTCTTGGTTTGTTTATTTCTAATACATCTTTATTGCGATTTTAGTATCGTTTCCCTTCATGTATAGAATTATATTTGCTTTAATTAATAAAATAAACAAAGTTCCAATTATCGTTTATGTATTTGTAAACTACAAGACATGGCAATAGCCGCAAACTGTATATAATGGCCAATAGTTTTTTGTTATTGACAAGTTTTACTGTATTAGATATTATATATAACTCAAAATCGTAAATCAGAAGCATTATTTTTATTTTACAAATTACTACTTTGTGATCCATTTACTATTTTAGTTAAGAATAAGAAACAAAATAGGATATTATAGTGGCACCAAAAGAAAAAAATAGATCCTATACTAAAATCACAATATCATGATTTACGATTTATACATTTTGTAAATCATGGTTTGGGGGTGCTCCTTGTGAACATTCAACGTGTCTTGGTTTGTTTATTTCTACTTCCTGTATATTGTGATTTTAGTTTAGATAGGTATAAAAATGTTAGGTTATATTAATTAATTTTGCACATGTTCTAATATGTTTACTGTGGATAATATTAATAGGCAAAAGTATAGAGAAAGATTAATTTTACTTACCGGTACTTTTAGATCGCTCTACTTTTTTCTTTTCTTGTGAGTACGTGGATCTTATGTTATTAATCTTTTTCTTGACCTGGTCTGTGGAAATGGTCATGATATCCGCAATAGTTTCGTACGCATTATTTCTTTTAATAATGTCCCGATACTCCTTTAGTTTCACATTCCATAAACATTCAAATGAACGATAAACTGATCCATTTGATCTACAGAAAATCTTAATTCCGCCATTATTAATTTTGAATTTCCACCACGTGACTGACTTCGACGCTCACTCGTACAGGAACTCGTACTGCTACTCGGTTTGCGTTCAACTTCAATCCGAGCTCGGATCCGAGTGACAAGAGGTTCCGAGTAGATGTTTATACTTCCGAGTTGCACTCCGAGTAGAGTAACTCGGATCCGAGTACTCGTAAATGTAAAGCGGACTTAACAGCCTGTATAACGTGTTGCCAACAATTAGATGTGATGTATCAAGTTTTTAACGTGCACGTTATGAAGCATGTTATTCTCAAAACGTTAAAGTAGAAGAAAGTATTGTCTTACGCGACAAGAACAACAGTATACAGAAATTAAATAAGTTAGAGAAAGGCAGACGTCAATAACAGGCAGCGAAGTACGCATCTTATTCAGCGCACATCTGGTACCAAGATTTTATTTGAAACTTCACGGTTCATGTGGCGTTCTTCTTGTGCATTTCAATTATTTCATTTTTGCTTCTCGTGTTGTGTAGTTGTGTGTAAAAAATGGCTCAACGTTTAAAAAAAAAAACACCAAATTTCAATATGAAAATTTAATATCATTTGTAGAAGAAAATAGGGTATCACTGACGAGTAAAACAAAGCCCAGCGAAGTAAAAAAAAAAATAAATAAGTTGTGGCAGCAATTTTCGGAACAAGAAAATGCACGTGGTAATGGACCACCGAAATCTGCGAAACAGTGGAAAAAGGTAAATAAAAATATTTTTAATTAGTCCAATCAAAGACCTAGATTTAAAAAAGTCTAATATTGAAAAATTACCATTTTTAAGGGTTTTTTTTTGCAATAACAACTTAATGCATGTCTGACGCCTTGAAATACTTAGTGTAAGTCTTTCTCTTTCACTGTTTCCATTAGCCTAATAATAAAAATTGTGTCTGTTGTGGACCTGCCTTGCATAAGTCCAAATTGAATTTTTGATATTTGAAATCGATTAACTACCTCCACAAGTAAATATAAATAATTACTTTTATACCCGTAGATATTTCTCGAGTGGAAAGTAAATACTAAGAGGAAAAGTAGGGAAATTCACTCTAGTATAATGAAAACTGGTGGAGGTCCTGCAACTACTAAACAGTTGAGTGACACTGAAGATCGTCTCTTAAATGTAATATCAAAAATACATTTGGGGGATACTGAGATCTTCGATACTTTTCCACAACTTTCTACTAGTGGTAAGAGAAATGATCAATTAATTAACAAAATGTTTTAATAGCTTTTTTTGCAGCATTAACAGTAGATGTAAATGAAGAAACAGATTTGATATTTAAAATAACTTTGAAAATATTCCTTATTTTAGATATTCCTTTAGTAGAAACACTCCACAATTATGCGACAAAAAATGGAGGAATCTGCAAATGGTATGTTCAAATATTTATGGTTGTGTATAAATAAAACAAACATTTATTGTAGATTTCCACTAGGAAACTGTTCCTGTAGCTGGCTGTATACCATATATCACAAAAAATTTATTTAAAATCCTTTATAACAGGTATATAATAAAATGCCTTTTATTTAAAATGCCAACATCTAAGTCATTTCACCCTACCTTCAATTTGCCTCCTGAAAGGATGATCCCAATGATAAGCTTAACCCCAATATGCAATGCAACAAGGGCTGCTATGGCCAACCCTACATAAAACACTATCTTAAACCATTTCACTTGGAACAAGCTAGAGAACCAGTTTTTAAATGACCATGTGTCCAAGGTCTCATCGGCCACAACCATCCTTGACACATTCTGATACTGTACAAATCCATGAAGTTCTAGGCTAGCCGTGACCTGTCTACTAGTCTGATCTGGGTCGCAGAGGGCATAACAATTTAGAATTTCATAGGGCTTTGTGGATAGGAAATGTGTAGACTTGACAACGTCTGTATCTGAACACAAAATAGTGACATTGGTTGTTCCACATATTGCCACGGATGTGAATGTTATCTCTGATTTGCATGAGTAGTTTAACGTGGCACCTCTTAAGCAAGAATGGCATCCCTCAACTGACATCAGCTTCATGTTGCAGGACTGCTTCCTACTATCCTTCAGTAGAGCCAAGTCAACCACCCCAGAGATTAGTAATTCAGCCCGTAGAACCCGGGGTATTCTGCTATGACTTCTTTTCTTGCATTGTATAAGTGGAAATCACCAGAGTCATTTTATTATATACCTTTTATAAAAGATTTTAGTAGATATCCCCCCCCCCCCCTCAAGCAGACCCTGACAGTCTGACGTGCTTGAAGGTTGGGGAACAACAGATAAGGTATGAAGTATGATGTAGGTGCAAAACACTGTTAACTATTAGGTATTTTAGCATATGGTTAGATGACACCTGTATGATTTAGTTAAAATAATAGAACAGACGAGGTATGAAGTATGATGTAGGTGCAAAAAAAACACTGCTATATATTAGATATTTTAGCATATATGGTTAGAGGAGTATAGTTAAGCTAAATAATAGGATCGGTAAAAACAGTGTGAAGTTATCTGCTAAAGCTAATACGTCTAAAACTAAATGTTATACTTGTATTATATATATATAAAAAAAAGTCTGGGAATAAGTATTTAAAAATAGGAGTAAGGAAAGAGTATTAACCGTTCTGTTGTTGGGATAGGTCGTATCGTAAGCCAAAATAGGAACATATGGTTGTATATCATGTTTCGTTCCTGCGAGAAAATGATGAAATACAGTACAGTGAAGTAGACATGAAAACAATTTGGGTATGAGTAATACGTAATAAAATACTGAGCGCTGCAAAAAAAACAAGATTTACAATATTTTAAAAAATATTTTAATATAGAAGGCCTTCTCTTTTCTCCCACATATCTTCCATGAAACATATGTAAATATTGGTACTGATATATGCATGAACTATCAATACCCCCAGCTATGATTTGAGCCCATCGCTATTCTGAGTGTAGCGACTGTAAATTTAAATATTGTACTCAATATAAAAAAACATGAAGCAGCCCATTTAATAAAAACATTACAGCATAGATCGAGTAAGGGTAGCATTATGTGATAATGGTTATTAACCAGAAAGAGGCAAAACAGCAATAACTTAATGATAAAAAATTTTAGTTACTTTGTTACAAGATTGATAAGAAAAAAATAAAAAGAGTAATTAATGAAAAGTTAAAAAAAATTGTTCGTATAAAATCTAATCTAATCCTTTATGTTTTAAAACAATAAAATTATGTGAATATAATACCCGAAGAGAATTTTTATATTTCGTCGGTATACTGCGAAAACCAGGTAAATGTCAGAATACCGAAACCGAGAAAAAACGTTTTTAAAGTTTAGATTTTTATTGTGAATTAAGTAGCCTGCTTCTTTTTAATTTTAGATATTCTAGTTAAAGATTCATATATCTTTAATGATATTCTATCATTAGTTTGAACAAGTTGAGACACCTGGCTGATTAAACCTAAATTTAAGCTGGAAATGCTATCACTTACCTGGTTTTACCTGTAAATCTAAATAAATCAGTTACTCTTCAAATAACACACTTAGAACAAATATAATTATACCAAATATATTATTTTACAGTTCTATCATCAAAATAGCAGGGTTTTACTTGGTATCAGCAATGTTTTAAGGTATTAGTCGATATTTATGACATTTAACTGGTTTTCCCTGAAAATTTTATTAACAGCTATTTGTAGTTATACTTATTATTTATATGAATGAAAGGCAGTTTTATAGAAAAAACAAATTTATTTCGAATATAATAATAACATTTTTATAATCGTAACAATATTATTATTATGCGGATTCCTCGTCCGATTCGTCACTGAAAGCAGGCTCTGGCAAGACGTCTGTTACATCATTTCCTGTTCTCAAATTGCGATACCACCCATGATATTCCTCCGGTATCACTCCCTTATCACATAGCTGTACCAAATCTCTCTTTTTTGCTATGCTAATTGGCAAAGGTGCATCATAAAGTCGCTTAAGTTCTTCAAGCTTGCTTGTATTAGTTAACTTGGCGTGCTTTTTTCTTGTTGACTGCCGTCCAGTATCAGTAAGGAAATAATTGAAGCTTGTTGACATATCATAATTAAAATAAATTCTGTTTGTATCTTCTTTCACGAATCTCATTCTTTTTATTTTTAACCACATTATTTTTTCGCCGTTTTGGTCTTTTGTCCGATTTTTAATTAAATTATGTGACAAATTTTTTAAATCATAAAAGTCGTGGTATTTAAATTCTTTACATTTGTATGGTTCGACACATACTTTTTTATCATCAACCTTGATATTTTTAGTTCCTCTTGCATTTTGAAAAACAGACAAGTAATCTGGCATTCCATAGATAGATCTGTGTTTTTTAGCGGTTTCGATACTACTGTGCATAGAGTCAACTTCCATATAGGAATGTCCAGACTCTAAAAATTTGTGTTCAATAATATTTAAATGCTCTATGTTTTGAACAGCCCATAATAGTAAGGCTGCAACATGCTGATTACGATTCTGTCCTCCGCAAGTATCAGAAAATAAACTTATTTCACTTACATATTCTGGCACACATTTTGATAAGTAGTGGAGTATAATGCTTCCTATTTCTGAACTTCCTCGTCTACCGTTAATTTCTGACCAGGCAAAACAGTATGCTGCATTTGGCAATGAGGCTTCATATACACAGAAATTGTAGACGCATAATTTCCGGAATAATATAGTTGTCCGGTCAATCCACTTGGAATCTGTAGTACGGCCTGTAGATCGAATGTAATTGAAACAAAATTCCGTTGTTCATTAGATCTTTTCTTATCATTTTGTTTTTCAAGATTGCATACTTCTTTTCTTTTCTGATGTTCTCTGTAACTGTTTTCTAAATCCGATTTGTCAGTTGGATTAGCCGTATCATATTTATTACAAACTAAACATTGATCTTTTTTAGGGACGAAAAAGCTTAAATTATAGTCGTTAGAAAATATTCTTCGGTATGTAATTTCGCTAACACCTTTCAGTTTCTTCTCCTCACAGTCATTTATATAAAGTTGGTACATTTTTCTTATACTCAAATCTTTGTCCAAATATCTACGCTTTGAACTTTGGCGAATATAATGTGGGGCCATGGTTGGGAAAGACTCAATATGAGCCTTCACGATTTTTCGGGATTCATGGCTTGTTTTATTTGGCGGTATATGCTGGCCTCTTTTATCCGTATCTGCATAAAAACCTAGAGTATCAGTTTTTCTTACAACATCTTGTATTAACGACGCTGATATACAAAGTGTCTTAGAAAAAAACTTCTCACATACCTGTATCTCTTGGCCATTCAAAGAAAAGTAACACTTTTTGGAAAATGCACGTGGTTTTTTTAAACTTTGACGAACTGCAACGACTCTCTTTGGTGGCTCCGTTTTAATACGTGCAATAAGAAAATTTTTCTAGCCTATATATTCTAAGCTCCAATAATCACGACATAGTCTTTGTCTGTAATCTTCGCTGAAATAACTGGCACATTTGTAAAAACACTCTGAACAATTAACAGGTTTTGGCAATTTTGCTGGTCTATTCTTTTTTTTTATCTCATAAGGTAAACCCTCAGCACGCCTCCTTTTTGCGACATTTATCATCCAATCTTTTGGGTTAGCTTTTCGCCAACGTTTTAGTGGACGTACATCTTTCCATATTTTGGTCGAGAAGTAGATCTAATATCCAACTAGCTATTTCAGCTGACACTACATTGTTCGTGAGTGCTCCTATTTCAATAATTTCTTTCGTCTCATCATTTAGGCTATCAAGGTCAGCTATTTGTAATTCAAATAGACTTACTAGAGAAAGTGATCCCTCTTCACTTGGCTGATATGTGGGGTCCGCATCTGAGAAGTCACTATCCAAAATTGATTCCATCATTGAGGCTATATTGTTCTGAGAATCATCAAGAATTGAACTGATATCTTCAGTTTCAACGGAATCTAAAAAAAAACGATATTGCACAACAAGTAACTAATTGATACTTATTAATAAAAATAAAATATTTCAAAACTGTCTTCCTGGTCACAAATAGAAGATATTCAATATTATTTAATAGTCTGTTTAACTTTAGAATAATCTTTTAACTTTTTCCCTAATATAAACATTTGCATTTGTGAACACCCATATAACTATTTTTCTGTATTGATTTTTATGTATCGAGAACATGATTATGTATTGTTCAGATTATAATATGTATTTATATGTACAAAACGATCTCTCAAGAGAAATTTAAGATTTGTTCACATAATGTGGACACACGAAACTGATGAGTATTATTGCTGATATTGCTTATTTTCGATAGCCCAACCAAATTGTCATCGTATAATAACAACTTCAGTTGTGCAAACAACATACGCCCAAACATTCATAAAAATAAGTAATTATTATTAAGTACAATACAAACATTAAACATGAAAGCAACAAGAATATAACGGTCAAACTTATTTCCAAACTCCCTATAAATAGGTAAGAAACAAAAATTTTTAATTCGAAATTCTCTGTAAATTTGTCACAATGTGTTATTTACTACCTAGAAGCAAAATGTCAACCAATTCAATTTGACTTTGTGAAGCACTGTATTATTTATTACTTTTATAATAAAATTGTATATAATAAATTGTATATAATATATTTGTAAAATACTTACCATTAACGGCATTTTCGGATTGTTTGTTCACCATGGATAAAATTCTTTTAGCTCTTGAATTCATTGTTTCTTTGTTTTATAATTTTTAGTAACACAAAATCAAAACAGATAGGTAATACAGACTAAACTTTGTATAAACTATTTTCTACTAAGTTCAAGTTCAAAACCGTCTGTTAATATTATACATACAAACACGTATCTGCTGAATCCTCAAATAACTCTGCACAGCAGATATCAGCAGATAAAAATTATATCATAAACACCATTAAGATCATTTATGGTTTTAGCAGTCATCATTTCTAAATTTTCACTCAACCCGTTTTCAGGTAGAATCAAGTAAATGTATTTAAGAGTTTTTACTAGTCGATATGAATGAGAAATTTTATTAAATTATACATGTAAAATGTATTAAAGACATTTATCACCTTTTTACTGAATATGGTATGCAGTAGTAGAAACATGTTGTCCGGGACAATCATATATGTGGGCTTACTTAGTTTTACATGCAACTGAACATCAATTTTATGGAAGTAAGTAGCAATATATTGTTTTACTGGAAAATGAAAAGTTGGTCAGGTGTAACTTATTTGTTTATTACACAAATTATCTGCTCAACGGTAAGTCGTATCATTTATTGGATTTTACCTGTATGTAGAGCGCAAAAAGCTGAGAATTTTGGTATACTTAACTCAATTTTGTAAAATTTAATAAACTGAATTTAATAAACTGAATAAATAAAAATAATTTATACATCAGCTTGAAAAATAAGGGAATAGCAATCAGTGACAGTTTCGCAGACAACCAAGAGGTGTGGACTCAGGTGAAGATAACCTATATGCTCCAACAACTAGAACAAGATAACACAAAAATGGGCGAGAATAATCTTAAATAACAGCAAAAACGACAGGAAAATTTAAGGACTCTCAGAAATGGAATCACTGAGCAAAAATATAACTAACCGATTAGCGCAGACAAAAAAAACATTTATCAAACAAATGAACGTGGTGCTACGCGATAAACCGATTACCCGACACACAAAATATATAACACAATTGTACGTAGTATAATGATATATGTAGCGGAGAATTTGATCATAAACAAACGAAACATGAACAAAATTAAAACAGCAGAAGAGGAGTTCATTTAAAAGAAGCTACCGAATAACAACAATTTGGAATGTAGAGTTAAAAGCTGGAGACCATTTATGTGTGGTGAAAAAATACAACATCCTGATAATGCCGGTCACGATTCAGTTTAGACCCAGCAGTTGCTTGAAGACGAATGTCATGGTCTTAGAGACTGATTTGATGCAATTCCATGCAGAAGCTTCAAAAGATAAGGATAGCAGTAATAATAATTGTAAACCTCCATGGAAGAAAAGGTATGTGAAGAAGAAAATATGTGAAGAGCAGACCATACAAGATGGAAATAATAAATTTCGAAATGATGTTCCAACTGGACAGATAGGAAGATGTAGACCGCGAAAATTATGAAGGAATAAAGTGGACCAGGCTATGAAAACGGGAGCCTCAAAGGGCCGATCAAAAAAGGTTGATAGAACGAAGGAGGATATGGATATAATAAAACTATACTGCTATAGTAAAAAAATTCAGAAAGGGTAGGTTTTCAGACAAACACAAACATTTGAGTTATTCCTAATAAATATTACATAAAATATAAATTTATAGGATTTTAAGCACAAGTAAAAAGATTGCAATACTCAATTAATTTTAACATCCGTCAGTTATAACTATATAGAATATACGATCTGAAATGAAAACAATACATTAGTAATACACATATAATGTCTACGTCTCTGGTAATCTAAAAATATCATATTAGTAGCTTAAGTATAAATATTAAATGGCCGTGAACTTCCAGATGCAAAATATGGATGAATGAAAAACATAACGCGGAAAGTTGTTAATCTTATATACCTACCATAATAGTATAAAACACAGTATTTTCTTTACATATGTTTATTATCGATTGCTATTTATTTAAACAGGGATTACTTTTATATATAAAAAAAAATAATGATTGAAATACTTATGTTTCTTAAGTTAAGAAAATTATATTCACCACATAAGAAGCATGGCTAGACATCATCGTGCAATATAGTTATATTGAAAAGATAGGAAAAATAGGAGGCCCTCCACACACCCCTGACTTTTCAGCAGCCAGTCTCCTAATAAAATAGAGGATAAGTATTGTAGAAAAGTGATACAATAAAAGATTAATGTAAAGTTTTAATTTTTATTAAGTATAAATAGAAAACAAAATAACAGGTAAATAATTCAAGTTAAAATAATATAATATTTTTTATATATTTTTTGATTTATATGATTATCTACTAATTTACTCATGCTAGAAAATATACTAATACTAATAACGTATTTGGTTATAACTAGAGAATAATTTACAGATATTTTAGCTCATTTTTTAGTTCTTTTTAAAACCATAAGGTAATGAGGACCCGTCATCGAAAAACTTGCGTTTTAGAGAATTTGTTTTGTATAGCTTTGTTTCTTCTTTTGTAATTATACGATGGTCCTTGGTTCTTCTTATTTTTTTCGAACTTATAGGAATCGGATCCAACTCCTTATTTAAAACCATATTTTTCATAGATTCAAAATTAATTAGCTGGTCTGCCGCAAATGTTAACGAAATTCCTTTAACCATACATACAAATTTAAATTCATTGTCTCGGGTACTTCAGACTTTATAGGCATAGTTTTTAGACCTCCGGATACAAACTCAGATATATAACTTCCCTGACCATAAGAATCTAACTCGTCCGACATATTTCCAATACATGAGCCTGTCTGAATATCAGGTAACTCAGGAGATGTTAGGTATAAAATACTGTCCGTATCATAATACAACACAGATTCTTTTAGCCCGTCCATATAATTGTACAGCAAGATTCTTGCTTGAGCGGTCACGTAAGCAGCTATTACTACATTTACTGTTGGAAGAGTATCGTACGCTTCCTCAAGGTATGCATAATTAATAATTAGAAGTTTTTCATTAATCGGTAAAATTGAATTGACTTTTAAAGATGGGGAAGTTAGTAAATCGTACATTTCTGACGACTCATTGATAATTTTAGTATGTGTCTGATTTTCCTTTTGGCCAAATTTGCCCCAAAACGAATTTAAAATTAGTTTTGCTATGCTACGAAGCCCAATATTCTTTTTTATGTTTGAAGGGTCTTATAAAACGTTTTCCATTTTATAGAAGGTTTTTAAATACTCCTGTTTCTGCAGGTCTGTTTTACGATCTTCAGGCCACCCCGAAGCCTCCTGTTTTATTTTAATAAATTTGTCCATCATTTCATTGAATAGACCGTTTACTTGATTGTCTTTAGATAATTGTACAATGTTATCATATTTCGTAAATTTCCATCATTCTGTACCCTTTCTGTAGAGCCAGCAAAACTTCCATAACTACCCATGTTCCTACCAAAGCTCTTTCATCCTCATCATGATTACATCTTTGCATATCAAATTGTTCGCCGCAAAGACGACACAAGGCAAACTTTTGATTACATTTATATGGCAAAACAGGAATAAATAAATTTTTAGGGGGTAATATTTTACATTTAATGAGACCATGAAGATTTGAAATATCTGAAGGACAATCTTTACCAACTAAAACTGTAGGATGACCTACAGGAAATACTTCCTTTTTACAAACGGCAGGATATAAGGAGATTATATCAGCAAACTTAATTTTTTGGTCACGGTGAACTTTGGCATAAGTTACAAAATTTTCAGTACGTCCACCCATGAAGCTGTCTCTTGCTATTAAGGGAGCTAGATTTATTAAGGGATGATTTTCAGTATACAAATTAATTTCAGGATATTCTTTAATTAATTTTCTAAATTCACATTCCCACATTTAATCTGGCACACAGGAAAATCGCGACATGCAGGACATGCTTTTCGACAGATGTGTTCATTCTTATGTTCGTAAGGAAAGTGACACCAGTTACAAAAATATTTACAGCAAAATGCTGAAGTTAAAGATTTTATTGTAGAAAAGTGGTTCTCGTTATATAATAGATTGATAGCTAGTCCTTCAGTTTTTCCTTCAAAAATAACGTTACGGCCTTTAAACCCATACTGGTAAACAGTAATTTTATAGTCCTGTAAATATTCTTGAAACATTTTTAATTCGGTTACACCTCCTCCTTCTTCGGGAATACATACTCCTGATTTTTCCAAGAGGTCAATAGCTTGGGTTTTTTGTAACTGTACATTTTTGTATAATTTTAATAGTGTAGGATCTCCGTCTGCAAATGCTTTGCCTATTACCAAAGCTATAGGAAGACATAAATTAGATTTGTTTCTAATTGAGTATATACCAGATCTCTTTAGACATTCCTCATCATACGAATTATATTTTCTACCCCTTCCGCGCCCCAAAGGCATCTTAACTGTCGTTGAATTTAAACAGAATGATTCAGTATCAAACCCAGATGAATTTGATTGATAAATTCCTGAAATAACTTCGAAGAGGGCATTATAAGTCAAATCTTTTACTTGTCTAAAACTTAAAAAACCATCACTCGAAAAGTTTTTTGAGCAAAAGTCAAATCCAACATAATCGTTAGGTTCCAAATCTTCAATAGCCTTTTCAATTATTTCTTTAAGAGCTTCAGTAATCCATTTTATAGGATCTTGTGTACTCGTACAGGATTTATTCTAAATTCAATTTTACGCCTAAATAAATTAAACTTTTTTACCTTCCTCAGGGTATTATTAATAATAATATATTATCCTTGTTACCACCTGACACAAAAGTAATCCACACAAACAAACACTTATTAAGCGATACACCACAGAAACCGACGAATAACCAAGACGGCAAAGGATTAAACTGAGTTGATTTCGCTAGTACCCTATATTTATACATCTTAGTTAATAAAAACTTTTCATTTATCTGGCAGCCAAATGTAAATGGGGAATATCAGTTTCTAAAAATATATCTGGGTAAAGTTACCATATGGTATCCACATTATGCGTATGAAAGACTGGTAGACATAACAAAATAGCAGAATCGAGTTAACATCTGGCACCCAGATGTAAATGTGGTAAAGATTCATTAATACAGTTTTAAGAAAACATCCGGCGAAAGTCAAGATCTGGTACCCAGATGTAATCGTAAAAAAGATTGGTAGACATAGTTCACACGAAAGTAGCAGAATCGAGTTAACATCTGGTTCCCAAATGTAAGTGTGGGAAAGATCAGTTTAGAACGTTCAATTCAGACACTTTTGGGATTAAAACAGTTCCCTTCTCTCTTTTTTTTTGAAGAGTGATTCTCTTCCTTATTTTCTTTTGTTGTTGTTTAGTATCTATACCTTCGTGTATTTTGCCTATTGTGTACTGGTGTTTTAAATTATTTCTTTGAAATCTAGATCACTAGGTAAGCCGTGGAGGCCTCTTGCCTGATGTTCTATTCCACACATAACCCTAACCTCTCTATGTTTCAATATATAATTGCTTCAATATGTTTCAATAAAGAAGAAAGAAAAATATGAGTTAATAGCAATATATAAACATTAATTTCAGTTTTGTGTTCTACTTCCAGAGATCAAGTTGAAAATAAGCAATCCTATCCTCAAACAAGCAATCCGTGCTAAGATTGTTATACATAATATAAAATTACCTGGTGATATGAGTTTCCTGTTATAAAAAACAGTCTACAGACTATAGAAAAGATGCTGCAGTCTACCGACAATTCACAGGCAACGGCGGAAACAATGAAGTCTCCGATATTTAAACAGCACGACGATTTAGTTGATTTTGTATCAGGAGACTTTCAAAGTCATAGAACTGTAATGCATAATGGAGGTGTACAACAATTACCCTGTGAATTACCGAACCTTCACATCAACAGGAACCTACAGGTTTAAAGGATAATTTTAGTGAGTTTCAATATATCTATCATCCATGTTAGACGCTGTATCTACGCAAGGGGTATCAATATAGGGTTTCTGGAAAAAGACACTAGTAATGGTATATTCTACAAACCACACACATAAGCAGAATTGTCTGCAACCTATAGCTCTAATGGTGTTTCTGTCCCTGTGTACGAAAAACATAAGCGACTCTGAAGCTGAACTTGGGACAACGATTCTAGGATAGTTGAAGAATATAAAAAAATGTTCAAACAGTTTTAAACATAATCGTAAATTTTATAAACAATAAAAGGCATCTAGTTTTAAAGTTAGAAAATAAACTGAAGTTATACAAAATGAAGTATAGTAAAATCTAAAAAAGCGTTTTTTTACTATTTGTTTAAGGGGTTTATTATTTTTGTATAACTCTATTATTTTCTTGGGAAGAGAAGGAATTTAAGTACTTTAAATATATAAATAACAACGATAGCTTCATGACAACGTTGATGAGTTTTCTTCACTTCATCATAAGTTTCACGCCTTCCGGAACTGGCTAATTTATTTGTCATGGTTTCTCCTTTGCGTTTTACTTATATTTTAAATATAATAACTATGATAATAAACAAGCACAAAGTGTGACTTAAACTTCTTTAGAAAACCCATAAAATAAAGACCAACTGCTATTCTTCTGAGTAGCAATCTAAATTTCTTAAATAAAGATTATTAAATTTATACCTAATGAAGAGATCTTCTTCATTATGAAACAGTTGACTATGTTATACCAATAATTTAGCAATATACGTGTACGTTGACAGATTTACGGACCTATAGCGATTCGTTTGCTTAAAGTAATTGAACAATTTTTTGTAAATATGCTTTAATGATTACATTCATCTCATTATTTCTTCTTCACGTACCATATCAGAATTATCCAACGTTGGCGATCACCACTGCGAAGGCTTCTCGATCTTTTTGCCAATATGGAATAGTTATTCTGCATTTGATATTTGAGTCCATTCACGAATATTTTTTAAACAAGAAACTTGTTTTCTTTCTACACCTCTACGACCCTCTGTTTTGCCTTTTAAAGGATCAGTTGTAATATTTTATTTTTTTGATACTGCTTAGTACTTCTTCATTAGTTTTCCTTGCGGTCTAAGATATCTTCAGCGTCCGTCTATGAATCCACATGTCCAATGCTTAAATTCTGTTCATGATCAATATTCTAGCGTCCACAACTTCTGCACCATAAAAAAGTACAGACCAAAATAGCACTTAACCATTATGTGTCTTAGTTCTAAACTGAGATGATTATTGTAAAGAAATGACTTCATTTTCATAAAAGTAGTTTTAGTCATTGCTATTCTTCGTACTATTTCTATATCGGGATCTAGTTGGTCTGTCATCACCATGGAGGTAGGAAGGAGTGGAGATGAGTGTCCGTTTAAAAACATAGTTTCAAAACGGTATCAGTAGGTGAGGTAAAGTCTAATAGCAATATGGCCGCCATGTCAGGAACGGGTTGCAATGTATAAAATTGTGTGCAAAAGAAAATTTGTAAACATAAAAATATACTTTAAACTAAAAAATAGATATTTAGTTTAGTTATTTTTGAATAAATATGAACAACAATCGAGATGCTTGTGGATATATTTTTCTTGTCTCATTAAGAACAATATTGGTGTTTTCATACATTATTTTATAAATAAAAGAAACAATAATTTTTGATACATTTATTTATTCTTATAATACATAATAGTATAGAATACAAATAATAATTATGATAAACTTTTTGACATTCGTTATTTTAACAAAAAATTTAATACAGCTCTGTTAGTTTTTACACTAACCTATGAAATGTTATTAGACGTTTTCTTTTTATCCACACCAGCTGTATTTGAACAACTTCTCTTAACGCAACTAACACTGCGAAATACACCAATTAAGTAAGCCAAGTATTTGACTAAAGTCTAATAGCAATATGGCGGAGTGGTGACACTTTTGGTCATGCGACATCTCCTCCACTCCATCCTACCTCTATGGTTATCACAGTTCCCAGATGTATCATTTTGCGAATTTTTCAACTTAAGACTCAATTGGTTTGTTTGAGTTTATTTAATGTCCTTTTCCTCCCTCTCCTACCTCATTAATACGATCAAGCAAAATTTGGAGAACTTTAATATTATTTGACAGAATTACTGTATCGTCGGCGCATCTAATCACATTAAGTAGTTCCCCGTTGATTTTATTCCATATGGTTGTCTTCAAGCGCCCTTTAAATAAATAGTTTCGATTACACGATTACACATTGAACAATGTTGGCAACCAAATGCATCCCTGTCTCATTCTTTAAGAGGAAAACGGAGTTAATCGCTATTGTTAATTTTTCTATACATTTAACTTCACTGAGTGACTTACTGTTAATATTATTATTACTCATAAGTATTATTACTCATGAAATCTGTTTTTTTTTTTAATATTTTAATTTTTTCATTTGTAACTTTTTGGTTTACATTTACATAAAGCTTTGCTGGATTTGTCTCGCCTTGTTTTAGGTAATTTGTTATAGGGCCACAATTCCAGTACTAGATTAAAAAAGGAGTAGCAAAGTGATTATTTATATATTTTGTTTAAGAAGCCAATTCCATAATATTTTTTGTTAGTTTGCATGTTCAAAATAATCGCCGCCAGACTGTAATAAACATTCTTCTTCTTCTTGTGATGCCTATCCGTCCTCTTTTACCAAGCACTTTTCCTTCAATAATCAATTCCATACCTCTCACTATGTGGCCGAAATACTTCAATTATAATAAACAACATTATTAATAAATATTAATATTGTTTAAACAAAATCTAATGTGTGGCTGCTAGAATATAATTATTTAAGATTTCACATTGTTAATGTAGTAGGTAGGAAATAGCGTAGGAGCAGAGGAGCACGGAGCACCTGCTCTAATTTGCATACACCTGTCCCTAAATTGCATACACCTGTCCCTAATTTGCATACACCTGTCCCTAATTTGCATGCACCTGTCACTAATTTGCATACACCTGTCCCTGATTTGAATGTGCTCCCTAATTTGCATACACCTGTCCCTAATTTGAATGTGCTCCCTAATTTGCATACAGCTGTCCCTAATTTGAATGTGCTCCCTAATTTGCATACACCTGTACATAATTTGCATACAGGTGCTCCTAATTTGTATACAGCTGTCCCCATGTGCTCTCTAATTTGCGTACACCTCCCACCCCCAGATATGTGAACACATGTAAAGGGGTATAAGAAGTCTTGAATAGTGTGTGTTATTTAGTTTTTAACAATGAGTGGTAAAGTGCAGATGTCTAACGTGTTTTTAAGTGAACGTCGGTTTTACTTAAACCCATCAAGTACCAAAGATGTGTCCATCTGTTTAGCCCATAAATTTAACTTTGAACTAAGTGTTATTATCAGTGGATACAAACATGATTGTGTCTTATTCAGTCAAACCGATTGGATCAAATTTTTATCCCATAAAAATGCGATCGATAATTTTATGGCGGGAAATCACCAACAACCAATTAAAGATGGAGATTTTCTGCTAGAATTCATGCAGCTTCCATGCATGTTAGTTGTAAAAATTACCAAAGGTGATTCACAGATCATGTTGGGTGCTAATTCAATCGCATCAATATGGAAAATACTACCGCTTGTTAATTACCATTTAGAAACCCTAAAGAAGGAAGAATTTACCAACTCCCTAGAAATATTAAAGCTGGTTGTGGATTCCAACAACCCAATTGAATCTGGGCTTAAGATTATGGAGCCAATCAAAAATATAAATAAAGTGACTTATGGAATGGCTTTAGAGTTACTCTACAGATACCCTGGACTTTTCAATGGTCAATTTAACGAAAATGTTCGTATTCACTACGTTGAAGTCAATTGTCCATGCAGAACCAGATACTGGGAATTCATGGTTGCTGACAGAATGAGATTCCGACGTAGGATAGATGAAACCGCTAAAATTATTAATCCAGTACTAGATAAAACACATAGAAATAAAATACAACCATAAAAAAGTTTTTTACTTGTTTTACTAATATTAGGACAATTTTGATAAGGAACTATGTAATATATAGAACAAAAATAAAAGACATTTTAAAAAATAAATTTTAATTTATTACATTGTTTTAATTTATTACATTATTTTTGTTAATCCAAGAATTATGAGAATATCCATTCCCATACATTTTACATATACCTTGTTGCCTTTCCTCCTCAACACCTTCTCCACTAAATAAATATCAGGAAACCGGTTTTTTGTAATTCTTCGCTGTAAAAAGCACCTTGAATTTCTTCTTTTCGTGAATCTTCCAACAAATAAGTTACTGGATTGGTTTGCTTAACTTTTCTTATTCTAAAAATCTCATTTGTCCAGTTGGGCAAATAACCCTTAGTAAACAAACTCCTATGTTTTCAAATTCGGACGTAAATCACCAACTTTTAATTTATGTTTCCTGGGATCAATGGTTTTAAGGTAATTATAGGCAGTTATATTCTAGCATTTTTTTCATTGACTTGGCTAGGTGCAAAACCTGTAGTTAAATGTTTAGTATTATTGTATTTTTTTACAATATCAGAAAGATTGGATGCCCATTTATAAAACCCTTGTAAACTAAACTGTTTCCACAACATTGATTTTATGGTTCTTATTACTCTTTCCGCGATACTTGCTTTAAGATTTGAGAAAGTACTGTAGTGGTTAATACCACGTGACTTCATAAGCTTGGCAAAGTGTGTGTTATAAAATTCAGTTCCCAAATCTGTTTGAAGGTTTTTTGGAAATGTTTTCATTTGATTCAAAATTTTTTTCCATTGCTTTAGTTATCTCAATTCCCGTTTTTCGTTTAACAGGTTCTGCCCACACAAATTTGCTAAATGCATTTATAACAACAAGAATATATTGGTATCCCTTATTCACTTTGGCATAAGGAATCATTACGGCTAAATCTGCTTGAACCAAATCATTTAACCCTTTTATGATTACATGTCTTCTTCTATAATTTTTTCTCGCTGGTCTATGTATCTCTTCAATTACTTGACTTTTAGACATTTTTTTCTAAAGGACATTGGATAGTTATATGCACCAATACGTTGGGATGAGTGCCTAATTTAAATGAAATTTTATCACCTTTCTGAAAAGTTTTACCTATTAATTCATGGTATTTATACTGTACAGAATTTAATATTACTGGGGCATCAAATGCATAATGTTGTATGCTCTCTATTTTTCGTTTACGGAAAAAAACATAAGCTGTTCCACCATTTTCAAGAACATAGTATTCTTTATTCAAATTTAATTTTTTTTCTCCTCTTAGTGTTAAAACGAATTTACTGTAAAATGTAGAAGCGTCGCAAACAAAATATAGTTTACTCGGTCTTGATAAATCTTTACATGATTTTAAATAATGATTACCAAATTTACTTACAGGCATTTTGATAATTATATCTAGACTCTCGTGTTTATATATCTTTTTCTAAAGGACACTGGAAAATAAAGTCTACAATTATTAAAGGTAAATTGTATAACTTGAATTGAATTATATCTCCCTTTTTTATTTGAACACCAACCAATTCATTCAATTTATATGTTTTAGAATTAATTTTAACAACTCCATCGAGTAAAGTATTTTCAAAACGGATTCAATTTTACAACTAAACGGAAATGAAAAAGTGGTCTTCATGTTTTCCAAAATATAATAGTTTTTATTAATTTTTAAATTTTCATGTCCTCGTATACGATAAAAACTTTTGCTAAAAAAGTTTCTGGATTAGATGTAAAATATAAGGGTACTGAAATATCATCACTACAAGTTTTTGACTCGGATAAAAAGTGAGTTTCCGAAACGATTTATTGGCATTACTGTATTATTCCACCTTCTCGAAGTTCTTCAATTATAGATATAATTTCATTCACGTGTCCGTCGTTTCCCGCAGCTTGTGATGCGATTAATAATCTTAATCTATCTATTATTTCATTAAAATCATCAAGTATTTATACTCTAATGGCTTCCCACTATATTTTCTAAAAAGTGCACCACCCCTTTTTTTATAATGTTTAGCTAAATTTCGGGTAACCGGTCCCTGCGCTAAATTTCCTGCTTCCCTGCAGGAAGTGAACTTAAACGAACTCTAGATGGTTGTGGTCTTGTTTCCAAAGCTGGTTTAATAATAAAGTTATATTTATCTTTATTTTTGATGGAATACTTTTTATAGGTAAGTCAGGATTATTGTTTCTATATATCGCATTTGTTCTACGTAAAATATCAACATATTCATTAAATCTGTTTTTTTAAACGATACTGTATTCGTTTTAAATAAAAGCTCGTATAGCCCTGGAGTTCCCTTGTATCTTATATTATTAATAATAAGATCTGCGCCATCAAAATCAATTAGAGAATTTCCAATAGAAAATTTTTCAGTTTCCAAATCATGGTAAACTCCTAAATCATGGTCAAAATCACCTTTTGTGTCTTCAATGTTAGCTTTAATATATTTCTTTGGTAAGGGTGATGCATAATTCTCATAAAATTGATTCATTATATCTGGATTTGTAATCATTTGATTAAATTTTCTAAGCGTATCCTCAAAATACCGATTAATATCCTCATCGGTGTATTAGTTTGTCCTTCTGATTGAAAAGTTTCTTCTGGTGCGGTACTTTCCCTTGGAATAATAGATTCATCTCCAAAATTGGTAGGTGTTTTGATCCCCAGGAAGTACACTCGTATTTGGAGAAGAAAATGCTAAGCGATAATTGGATTTTCGCATTTTGTAGTCTTTTGGTGTACTCAACTTGATTGATTTATCAAATGAATATTGTGGTTCTTGTTTAATAGACGGAACGGTTTCCAGTTTGTGTAAAAGTTCATTAAGTGGTTGAGTAATAGGTTTATAATTTTTTTCTAAAGCAGACTGAGACTGAGCTATGTCGTGTTTTAAACTACGATACTTTTTCTTCAACGCTTGTCGTGATAAAAGCAGTTTTCGCGTAACTTTAGGATCCATTGTGTACTAGGAATGTTAGTTTAAAGCCTTATATACTTATCGAACCCATACCGATATCGACCCATTGATTTGGGAGAGTCTTTATCAATGACAAGAAATCCATATCTGTCTTTCTAGCAGAATGAGCACAAATCTTTAAATTGGTGGAATGTCATGTCTATATTAACATGATCGTCAAAGATATGTTTTAAATTTGTAAAGTCTTGTTGAAAAATTACAAGTAAATTAGAATTATCTCTAATTAATTGTTTTGGAATAGCACTATATGTTTGGCATAAATAAAAAACATCTATATTTTTATGCCTTCCATAACAAAATTACTTTTGTATAATCTTTTGATCACACGATGGAATATCATCAAAAATAACTACTGAATTTTCTTTAATATCATCAGGAGATGGTACATTATTGGGATCATTAAATTCTTCAAACCCAATTTCTTTTATTGGCTCAACTAAGTTTCGCAAATATACATACTTTGGTTGATACAACGACTTGGAATATAAATATATATTCTCAAATCTTAGACCATTTGAATGCTCAATTAAAGACAGTTAAAACATTAGTTTTGCCACAACCACTTGGTCCAACAACTAAAACCTTCTGTTACCACCAAAAGATAGCCATGTTTTACATATTGTTCCTCTGTAACCTCATCATGGTTAGAAATAGGAAGAGAGAGTTTCTGCTTTTCAATCTTCATTTATAAAATGTTTTTAAAAATTTTGGGGTATATATAGCTTAACTACTATATATAAGAGAGACACCATGAAAAAAAAGTTCCAACGAAGTATAAAAACAAAAAGACGTCGAATAATAAACAGACTTATAAATAAGCTTCCATTAGAACTCCACCTTCCAGGATATTCATATTGTGGACAGGAACTGTTTACAACAAAGATTAGAGCGGGGAGATAAGGGAATCAATAAACTTGACGAGGCTTGTAAACAACACGATATTGCATACTTCAAGTACTGATTTATCAGAGAGACACAAGGCGATCATATTTTAGAAAACAAAGCTTGGGATATTGTAAAATCTAAAGAGGCACCTTTTGGACAGAAGGCAGCTGCTTGGTTTGTTACAACAGCTATGAAAGGAAAACGTAAGTTGGGAATGGGTCTTAAGCGCAAAAAAGGTGGATCTCTTCGTAAAAAAATAAATAAGAAAAAAAGAATCATTAAAACACCTTAAACATTAAACTGATTAAGCC
Organism: Diabrotica balteata; assembly: GCA_918026665.1. NCBI lineage: Eukaryota > Metazoa > Arthropoda > Insecta > Coleoptera > Chrysomelidae > Diabrotica > Diabrotica balteata. Next base: position 65,199,784 of record OU898284.1, on the reverse strand, counting down.
GTTCACGAAACCTTCTTGAGTACATACTGTTTAAATTAATGACGGTCCTTCCTTATATCTTGCTTACCCCATTGACACCGGTTGCAGGTGTGTTGCTCATTACCCCCCCCCCCCCCACGAATCTTATATTAACACTAGAGTGTTACCAAGCAAGGTCTGTAAGACTTTATCAGCTGACGGGCACTCATTCCTGTTGAAACTTCTGTGCACTAAATGATACGTGGCCGTCAAAATGGACAAGAATGAAATCATATCCGGAAAACAATTTTTTACCAACTTTACAAGCTGAAATACCTTTAAACAGCACCAAATATAAATTGCGTTTTAGACATTTTAGTGAAAAAATTACTGATTCCGGGTGGTTGGAACTTTATAATGGAATACCTAAGAAGGATATAGTCATACCTCCAATATTTTATTATATAGCTATATGTTTAACTTTCTCAATAGTTTCTTTATTAATAGAATTGTTTAAAGTTTTAAAAAAAAAATATGTCAATATACAAGTGTTTTATTGATACATAAAAATATATCACAGATATATATAAAATATATATGATACATAAAAATATACAATCCTTAAATATAATCACAGATAAAACTATTTATAAGTATGAGTCATAATGGAAAGCTGTAAATTGGAACAATTCCTTATTGGGGATATTATCTAAATCAACTAATGTAGGAGCATTTATCATCTCATTCGCGAAAAATAAAAGGTCATCTATATTACCTTCAGGCTGATTAATTAATAAATGGCCCCAAGCCAAAGTAGAGACATCACCAGGAATAACATATCTTTTATCGTCACGGGATGTTAGTGATACCTTATTTCGCAGTTCGGTATAAACAGTATGCATTTCCGACCTAAAAAAAATACATTTTTCTAAAAGATGGTTTCTTTGTTTTGTACAACTCTTACGTAATCATTTAAATTTAATTGATTTTTAACAACATGTCTGGAAACACCTTTAGCTTTCTTTAAGATTGTATCAGTTTCAATACAATAAGCTTTAGCTCCAGTACCGTAGAATGCTTGAAATGGTGGTGTTTGGAAATTCATTTTTCATCTTTCCAAGAATAGACTTTGTCTTGTGTACCCCATGTTGATTACTTTCCGAATAGTTTGATGTATCAAAGTGATATAGATTTTTGTTCATATCATCATAAAAGTTTGGTGTTTGTACTTCTAGAATAAGTGAGTCAGTATCTGTATACAAAAGATTGGCATTACTGTGGTACTTGTTTTTAATAAACCATAGAAAAATCATATATGAATATCTTAGATATATACAGAATAGAAAAAACCAATATATAAAGGTTTATCATATAATTTTTGTTTTATTTAAATGAATTGCAACTAAATTTTCGTTAAATACTGATAATGAGTTGAATTCTGGTTTGGCAATTAAAGATTTTGCTCCAACCCTTCACTTGCTATTTTCCCAATGAGAAAGAAGAAAAAATTTCCTTTCTTTATTAACAGATTCTAAAGATTTTCCGAACACAGCGTTGACGAGAAGCTTGAAAAGATCACGGTGGAATTCATTTTTGGCGTTGTTTCGAAGAAAAGTATTAGATCAATATATTTTTTTAACCAAAGGGATTGGGAGAATTCTAGGATTCTGTGCACCTTTTCTAACTTTAATCCGTACTGTATACATTGTTTTAAATTTCTATAATGTATAACATATTTTTTTTATCGTATAAATTAGGAATCAGTTTTTTGTATTTACTTTTAGATGGTACTATTGATTTGGGGCAAAATGGAAGATCGTTATGTTGTTCGTGAATATTGGGTGGGTAATGCAAATCTACTTCCAACACATAGCCCTTTTCACCATCATCATCAATAGTAAAAATATTAAATTGGTCAATTTCTGATCATTTAACCATCTAAAATTTCCCCAAGGAAGAGGTTGACTCATGGCTGCGCCGTAAAGATTGGTGGCATCTAGATTCATTATGTATGTTTCCGGTTTTGTTGGATCAAAATTATTTAAAAATCTATTGTTTGCAATACACATTCGTTTCGTACAGGTAGCCACACCTCCTCTATCTCTTTTTTGAAAAAATGTACCATATCAACATCCGTTAAAAGTTGAAGCTCAATATCGGTATATTTGGAACATGGCATCCCATGTTAGAGATGGGGCTGTAAACATATGTGCAGGATCCAGTTTATATTCTTTGAGACATACCTTTCTAAAATTTTCAAATATGTCAGCTAGTAGAAGTACATCTGATTTTAAATATAACATTCCATAATCCCCCATAGATTGGCAGTTAAAATGATCCCAGACCTCCTGTGCTCTGTTATAATCTTCTGTAGTAATATGTTCTCCCTTAAATTATCATAAAATTTTTCTTTAGGTGGTAGATGTTTTTCTTCTAATTTGATATAACTATCAATATATGTATATGGAAACACACCTTTACGGCGCATTAAACCAAACTCTTTTTCACCTGGGAAATATTTCCTTATTTCATTGCATTGACTAGACTCTAATGTTTGGCTTAATTTATCTAAAGACTTTGCTAAAAATCTAAATGAATCAACAAACCTCAATTTTAAATAAACATTATGTTTTTTGAATCATCACTCTTGTGTACTAGAACAGATTTTGAAAATGTAATATACTTTTCTTTAGTTTGCGCAATAGCGGATAAATACTCCCCATTAGTTGTTAATTCCTTAATAAACATGTGGAAATCGTAATTTGTCAAATTATGAAAAAAAAATTGGAATAAAATTAGGTACTTTAAAATTTAAGTTGCAGGAGTTGTGTGCTGCACCTCGGTATAATCCTGTAAGATGGCAATGATCTTGAACTCTTTTGTCGAACGAGGAAAACGATTTCTGGCAAATGGAGCATTTGATGGCATTCTGAAAATTCTGGTTTTCTTCACTAGTCAAAGACACCATTGGTTTAATATGCTTTAGATGGTTCTGGTATAAATTAATAGCTAAAGCATCTAACTTTTTAGCGTTTAGTGTAACACTTTAGCAGCGTCCTCACCCTGATATGTTTCCAATCTTGATAAGAAATCATCCTAATTACACTTGAGATAAAATGCAAATGCATAAGGGATGTGTTCGGCGACTTTGATTGTGTAGGATTGTCCATCTGATGGATTACAATGGTGTATTGGCTTAAGAATCGACTCAAGTCAGCATAAATTACAAACGGGTGTTGGCTTGTCTTTTCAATATTGATAAATTTTAGAATATTGGATGGGAGAGTTTCACCACACTTATTAACTCTTAATTCACTGGTTGGGAGTATTGTAGAGATGTGTGAGCAATCATTTTCTTGGTGATTTTTCAGCTTTTCAAGGGTTGGAAAAGTTTGAAGACACCCATCACAGAAATATTGTTTTCCATCATATTTTGTCTTTTGAGTTTTTACTAAGCGATACAAGTCTGTTATGAGACAATAATGGCTTTGATTACTATCGCTTATTAATAACAGATTAACATATGTAGGTTTATGGTGTTGAGTATAGTACAGTGGTCCTACAATTTCATATTGCATCTTGTTTTCTTTAAAATATGATTGAAGACCATACACGTTAACTGATATATTGTTTAAATCTCGAACTTGTTAATGTCCTTTAACTTAACCGGAAACCCGATACCATTAAAATTTAGAAGTGTGTCACAAGGAGGGTATGACCTTGAGGTGGTTTTGTTGGATCACCATTAGCAGGAAATATAGCAGCCATCACACAATAAGCAAAACACATGCTATCTTTGTTTTGAATATTTAAAATTGCACCTTTTCTTTTAATTTGCGATGGAAGATTAATATATGCTGATGCAGAAATAGTACTGAATTTGTTAATGTTGACATCTAGGAATAGAATTTCCTGAAGTGCCCAGTTGGAATCTTTCTCCTGGAACTCTGATGCTTGCGTCATTATCGCTTCAGCAAAATCATCATACATGTCGGATATGTAACTACTCAAAGTGAAGATTTTATTAGATGTATTCATTGACTTAATATCTGAAATCTCATTCTCGGGTTTGTAA
>OU898284.1:65174253-65195251 GCA_918026665.1 Diabrotica balteata | reverse complement strand
ATCTAATACTTGTAATGTATTTAGGTATTAATGAAATAAAGTAAAATGGTACATATATAAGATGTGTGAAATATCTATCGAGAAAGGATTAAAATTGATTTGAATTTCACTTACAATGGCGGATGATCTGACATGTTTTTTCATATAATTTATTTATAAATTCATCTTACTGGCTGAGGTGGTCCAAAACTTAAAGTATTTTCCAAAAACAACAAAGTAACAAAATGGCTTCCTTCTAAAATAACAGCTTCTTCGTAAAAAAAATAAAATATACTTAAACCAGATTCATGAAAATGGCACCTCGAGCCGCACTACTTGATCACAAACGACCTTCACTCGACCAGATCCAGCGACAAAGTGCTCCTCTGACGGTGCTACGGCTAATACGGCTATCAAGACGATGTACTTTCAGAATCTTCCGCAGAGGGCGGGATTTAATGCCAACTTTCGAAAATAAAATTTACTGGAGTTTTAAATATTTGGTTTAAGAATATTTCAAAAACGAATTTAATTTATAATTAAATTAAAGGATTCCAGTGACAAAACGGTAAATGGTTCTTTAAGTAACGGACTCGTTACATCCCCCTCTTACTTGGAGAAAAAAAAATTTTAAGTGAAAAAAATTTTTTTTCTTTTACTTGACTGATTGGTTAGATGTAGGTTAACCAATACTTCAACCATATGTGGAGCAATCAAGAATCGAGAAAAAAAATATAAACATATATATAAAAAATTATAGCCATGGCACCAATTTGCCAAATACAGCTATTATATTAACTCACTATAATACTTCCAAAACAATCTACATCGATTCACACGATTATAATTAACCACAGATTATGAGTGATGTAGAGATAAAGAAATGGTTTCATCTAAAGATACCCACATGTAACTAAGTAAAAAGTCACATACTATTTAGAGTAAAATTAAAGTAAAGTAAAACTCTAACATAGCATAGTATAGACTAGTAATACAAATACTCAATACAAATAATCCAAAATAATGTGAAATCGGACCCTGGTTCCAAAATTGACTCATCAATGGACAACAGATTTATAGAAGAGCATATCCAAGGAATAATCAATCAGGCAAATGGGTGGACCGATACACAATAAGTAATAATAAAAATACCAAACGTATATAAAACAATATACGTAACAATAAAAATACTAAACGTATATAAAACAATATAAGTGTCGAATTGGATGGTAATCCAAAATTGACCATACAGTGGACAACAGATTTATAAAGTAGCATATCCAAAGATAATCAATCAGGCAAATAATGACCCAATTCACACTATAACCAAATAAACCAAATAGGGTAGGTCCACATATACCCACATCCGGTAATATGTGCCTAACCTAAAAATTCATCAAATAAATTATTGGATCAAAATGTGGGACTAACGGCCTGAACAAAAGGACAGCCATAAAATCGATTCCATCCTGATGATCTGCCATCAGTACATTTGGGATCCAAAATAAAGACCAAAAATAAAAACTAGGAGGTGTTATAAACTTAATCATCCTAGCAAATGCAAAGCTGAACAACTTGAACTCAAAAGGTAGAGTACCAAAGCATGTGAACTGCTGTGGTAACTTCTTACAACAAAATTAACTTATGCTGATACTCGATAACTATAGCAGGTAGCTACAACAAATTTATAAGAATATCTAACATAAGAGCACTAAAAGGAATTTAATGTGCCAGTAAACTCTAACAACCATAGCAAAATAGTAAGAGTAAGGTAGGAGTAATAACAAAACAGAACATCAAGAACGAGTAGACAAATTTCTGAAGAAACTGCAAATTTATAATTCGTTCTGATATTAATAAAAGAGAACAGAATAATTCCTATGTTCAATATACCGAAATATAAATAAGTGCCTAAGGAAAGAAGTGAAAATAACTATAAATGGTCATTTGTTGCCAAAATATGAAATACTATCCATAACTGTAATCTAAACATGCTAGCTGTAAAGGGAATATGTCATGGATTGCTCCCTCCAATAAACTATATAAATAAGATTAATAAATCAGCTAAGGAACAATTCAGTTATTAGACCAAAGTCTGAAAATATTAAGGATTAACGTTAAATATTCAAATCCTAATTAACATTAACAATAATTTACTGTCTATGGAAGACATTCTACTGCCTAGATAACTGTACAACTTGTCATGAAAATGGTGAATTCCGAAATTCATAGAACAACTGAGGCCTCTAATTGAACTAAAACTTCGAACCCACATATTCATTCACCTATACACAGGCAGAATAGTCTATATAATATAGGAGTGTACTAAAATCATGTATACTGATTATCTATATAAATTCCTAATGACTGATTTAAAAAAACATCCCACATAGCAAATCCAGATACATGTTACTATGTAACTGATCATGACCACTAAACTTAATCAAATCCACAAAAAAAATTACAACATTCTTTCCAAACTGGCAAAACAAGTAAGCAAAATGAGAACATAAGTAATACAACACATAAACATATAGCACAGTATAGTAGCATTACAATATTTAGTTCCATACCGGTGCAACACCTAATCTAAGTAAACACTCTAATGGCCTTAATAATTTTAACTTATTATAAATAGATACTAATCAAAGTATAAGCTGTAGATATACCAAATCTGGTGATTACTAACAAAAATCTAAGAAAATACCAAATCGTAACCAAACCGAGCCAAAACAATAACAATCATAGGAATAAGTTAACTTAATAGACATTAAGTTAATCTTCCTCTGAAGATGAAGATGCTGCCTCATCTGTTGTATTATCAGGGAGTAAATCCTTTATATGAAATTGACCAATTCGTCTATTTGTCGAATTGTCTTTTAATTCATATACTAAAGGAGATATTACCCTAACGACAGTACAGGGAACATATTTCTGACAAAATTTAGCAGAAATGGCATCACCTTTATTTGATTTTACAAAATTCCGTTTCAAAACTCGATCGCCCACAAAAAATCGCAAATCTCGTTTCCTCAAATTATACTGATGCTGATTTCTAAGGTAAGAAGCTTTCAACTTCTTCCTAATGTCAGCGAATATTGGAGGTAGGTTTTGGAGATCTTCCATACGGTGAAGGTTCTCAGAAATTTGAGGAAGAGTTGTTGAATTTTCAGAAATTAAACCGAAATAATCACCTGACAATGGAACATGCCTACCAAAATTAACATAAGCTGGAGAGCACTGAGTGATTTCATGAACAGAAGTTCGAATGGCTTGAGCAACTGAATGAATGTACTTATCCCAAGCTCTATGATCAGTGTAAGTGTAAGATCGAAGAGCAGTAACAATGCTACGATTTACACGTTCAGTGTGGTTAGCTTGCGGATGATAAGCTGCATTGTAGAATATCTTTTGGACCTTATATTTACTTAAAAGATCTTTAAATGCTTTAGAAACAAATTGTGGACCATTATCACATGATACTATTTGGGGAATACCAAATAGTAAGAACACTTGTTCCTCTAAGAACTTCAAAATAGCTGGAGTTGTAGCCTTACGAAGAGGACAAACTAAAGGAAATTTGGTGAAGTAATCTACAACTACCAAACAATATGTATTACCTGAATAACTGCGTAGATATGGTCCAATAAGGTCTAAAGAGATCATTTGCCACGGAAAATTAATATTCCTAAACGAACCCATTAATCCAGCTTGAGGTAGGTTACTCGGCTTGCATGTTGCACAAACTCTACATCTAGAGATGTATTTCTTAACTGAGTTGCGCAGACCAGGCCAGTAATATAACTCAGCTATTTTACTAAACGTTTTATAAAAGCCAAAGTGACCTGATGTCACATCATCATGAAAAGTTCTCAACACTTCATCCCTATTTGCTGTTGGGACTACTATCTTCCAATCAGACATATTCGATAAAGATTCAACTGGACTGATTACATGTTTATAAAGGATATTATTCTCCACCTTGAAATCAGGATATCTAGTAGGTTCTTGGGTGACATTATGAATCATCTTTCGATACCAATTATCTGGAGATAAAGTGGACAGATCTAAAAGATTGATATCGAATGTACGTGACAACGCGTCTGCAACCACAACACCATTGGCTTTGCGATGAACAATATTATAATCAAAGACAGAAAGCCTACAAATCCAACGGGACAACGTTGGACGGATTTTTCATGGAATGTAACCATAATAAAGAACTATGATCTGTGATGATAGTAAACTTACGACCCTCAAGATAGTACCGAAAGGCATCAAGACCATGGATAATTGCAAGAAGTTCTCTCTCTGTGGTGGAATAATTTTTCTGTGCTTTATTGAGCTTTTTGCTGGTATAAGCTATTGGATGTTCCGAACCATCCTTCATTTGAAATAGTACACCACCTGAAGTAGTGTTGGAACAATCTGTCATGAGATAGAAATGCTCTTTAAAATTCGGAGACGTCATGACAGGAGCACTAGTAAGAGCTTCTTTTATACGCCGGAAAGCATCATCGGCTTCTGAAGTCCATGTAATAGTTTGGCCTTTTTTCCTATTTCTAAGGAGATCTGTAAGTGGGGATAACAAAGTAGAATAAGACGGCACAAACCGACGATAATATCCACACATGCCTAATATCCTACGGACTTGAGTAGTAGTCTTAGGTATAGGAAAATCTTTGATAGCTGTAACTTTATCAGGATCAGTCCTTAAACCTTTACTATCGACTACATATCCTAAAAATTTAAGACTAGGACGACAAAACTGACATTTATCTAAATTAATAGTTAAATTAGCCTCTTTGAGACGTAAAAACCACTTATCCAAAATTTCCATATGAAGAGAAAAATCAGGAGTGACAACCAAAATGTCATCCAAATAATAAAAAACATAGGGCTCTAACTGAGGACCAATGACTAAGTCCATTAGACGACACATTGTCTGAGGAGCTGAAACAAGACCAAAAGGCATAGTGACAAACTGAAATAATCCTTTTCCACTAACAGCAAAAGCTGTATACTTTTTACTTTCCTCACTTAAAGGAATCTGTAAAAAAGCTTTAGATAGGTCGATAGAAGAAATATACCTAGCATTCTGGAGTTTACTTAGAATGACGTCTATTCGGGGAATAGGATAAGCATCCCGATTTGTAGTAATATTATTCAACTTTCGACCATCGAAGCAAACCCTAAAAGATCCATCCTTTTTCTTGGTTAACCACAAAGGACTACAGTAAGAAGACGTGGAAGGTTCAATGATATTCAACTCTAACATGGAATCAATTTCCTTTTCCAAGTCAACTTGCCAAGCCTGAGGAATAGGATACTGATATTGTCTAAAAGGTGTGGTATCTCCCACCTCGATAGTGTGAGATATTAAGGATGTACGACCAAACTTGTCTTTCGACGAAAGAGTTGTAAATTTAGAGATCATATTCTCTAATTGCCTTTGTTCGGAACTAGATAAACTAGTAAAATCCTGAATAGCACTAAGTAAGGACAGATTAAATTGAGAAATAGAAAAGGAAAAATTAGAACAATTTAGTGTGCTATTAAAAGCATTTAAGAAATCCATACCTAAAATTATAGAATTCTGAACTGAAGGAATAATATAGAATGTAATTTGTTTACATAAATCTGCTCCTGTGATTTCAGTTTCAAATTTGCCTGTAATAGACTGAACTGTACCATCTGCAGTAGACACTTGCAGAGAAGAAATGGGCATAATAGAAATCTCAGCATTTTTCAGTAAAGCTAATGAATGTGAACCTATCACAGAAATCTTCGAGCCACTATTTAAAAGAGCTAAACAAGATTGTCCTAAAATCTTAATAGGAAGATAAGGTCTATTGTCATTATGTTTTCTCACTAATAAAGAATTCAAATCAAAACAATCATTATCTGATTGGTCAAAAATTTTAAATGGTACTAAACTAAACTTATTATCTCTACCTACTAAATCAGAGGATGCAATAGGCAAACAAGAAGAATCAGAAATCAAAGAATCCTCCTGAATTGTGGTAGACTCTGGTATAGATACTGGAACTTCTACACTGCTACTATTATGTTTATTACTAAAATTTGGTGAAATATTTGGGGAAGATAATCTATGCAAATCGAATGTATTATCTTGAGAAGTTACTTCTTGGAAGTTACTTCCCTTTCCGACTGGAAGATGGGTTTGGGTGGCGACGTCGTTGAACCAGTGACTTCGTTTGATGTAACGGTTTGATTCCCTGATGGGGGTGTGGACGGAGAAACGCTCAGGGGACGGACCTCCGATCGTTCGTTTCCCGAACACTTAAAACAATTTCGTTTGAGGGTATTTTCCCTACCACAACCGTGGCAGAAAATACGGGTACGGGGGATGTCGCAATCATAAAAAGTATGACCAGACTCACGACAATTCCAGCACACTACAGAACTTAATGTGGAAATATTACGTTCATTTGGATTGCCAAGAACGGTGTTTGGAAGTATCTAGGTGACGTGAAGAGTTAAAAGAAGAGGGTCGAGAAGTGGAAGGAAGGTGAAAAGACCAAGATAAAGTTTCTTACTAGTGATATCTACAAGGGCCAACTGCTGATGATAGAATGGCAATAGACATTTGAGGATGATCTTAATCTTTGCAGAATCTGTCAGAGGTGTTTCAAGGCGACTACACATACCTAAAATAGTATTAATGAACATCGTAACAGACTCGTCTGGCTTCTGTTTACGATTTTTAATTTGATCTAAAAGGTCGTCTTGAAAAGAATAAGGTAGAAAATCAGACTTAAGTTTCTGAGCTAGATCAGACCAATTTGAAAAGTTAGTGCGGTTATTCATAAACCACGTAAAAGCTGCACCTGAAAACAATTCTGCAGACGCTGCGAAGAGATCATCCTCACTCACTCCTCTCGATACACGAAGACATTCCACTCGATCTAAAAAGGAAATAACCTGGTCATAATGACCTTCACCAGAAAATGTAATGCCCCATTTATGAATCTGAACAGGTTTGGGTTGTAGAAATGCATTTGCTGCTTGGATAGAAGAGATTGGAGTTGATGTTGCTATTGGACTCACTCGAGAATCAAGTTCGCTCTCTAGACTTAAGATTCGTACAGAAACAGAGCGTTGGGAGATGTGAGCTAGACGTGATATTAGCCTGGAATATAGGCTATCTTGGCTATCCTTTTCGCTAAATCATCCATAGTCTCCTCAATCTCCTGTTGTTGGACCTCAAAAGGAATATTTGAGGCAGAAATCTGCCGAAAACTCCTGTTTCCTTCTTCCTGCCTTAAAGCTCCACGCAATATTTTGCGTTTCAGATCAACATTGGAAGACTCATCAATATTGATGTCCCTAATCCTTAACTCATAATCCAATTCCTTCACTAACAAATGTTCTACCTTGAATGCAGACATTATGAAAATAAATAAATAGATGAATAGGTAGAATAGACAAGGAAATAATATACTCACACTCCACAAAATCAAACGAATAATAATATAAAGTTTTCAAAAAAAAAAAAAATATGTACCAACACACCACAAAATCAATCCAAGAATAATCTAAGGTTATTCACAAAAAATTTCAAAATGGTTAAGTAAATATAACACAATCCTTGAAGCAACACACAATGGTTTCAACAAGTATATGGTTACCAAATAATTGAATATAAAAAACCCACCAATATTGGCTAATATATACCGGGTGGTGAATCGTCAAACGGACCATAGGAAACTCAATGAGAAATTTTAAATTGTTGAATTGTTGCTTCCCTAATTATTTTAGATCAAAAGTCATAAAAAACTATTTGTAGAGGACTAAAATCTGAATTAAAAACAAATGTTAAAACCGTTTTACGACTCAAATGTACTTAAAAATTTTGCAAAAATATAATACATTTTTCAGGCCACCCCTAAAAGTTAGGCCACACGTAATGCAAGAATATATATTAGGACGTTTGTGTTTTATCATATTTATGTCAGATGTTTGACAATTTGAATTGTCAATTTTTTTATTTTATGATTAAATTATAAACAATGAATTTTACTAAATGCTACTACTAATGAACATTATTACTTTGTCAACAATAAATTATATTGTTTACAAATCGATCAATATAATGAAATGTACTCAGTTGACGAAAAATTGCATAATGTTGTATTCAGGCAATAGCGCGAACCTTTTCCTGCCACTACCGGATCTTTATTTAACGTAAGATATTCTAATTCACTAAAATTTAATTCCATGTTAAGTTATACAACAATTCAATGAATTCCAATATACTGTTACTGTGATCTTTATTCCTAATAATAATATATGATCATTTCTAAACATAAAACTATAACAAATGTTATAATAAAACATGATTAAAAAATTTTTATTATTGATTTTTTCTTCTCAAGTGAGTACATTTTTTAATCAACTTAATTTTTTTTTAACAATAAATTACTAAATTTTGGCCATTTAAATCATAGATAAATGTAATATAATTGATTTAAATATTGTCAAATATCAGAAACAATAATATGACAAAACGCAACACGTAATACACATTTTTTCACAGAAAAATGTATTATATTTTAGCAAAATTTTGGAATACGTTTAAGTCGTAGAATAATTTTAACAGTTGTTTTCGATACATATTTGAGTCCTCTACAAATAGTTTCCCATGACTTTTGGTGTAAAATAATTAGGGAAGCAGGAATTCAACAATTTAGAATTTCCCATTGAGTTTCCTATGGCCCGTTTGATGATTCACCACCCTGTATACATATATATATATATATATATATATATATATATATATATTATATATATATATATATATATATATATATATACATACATACATATAAATAGCAATATCTAAATTAATAAATTTTTATTTCAATAATAGTAAAATAGGTAGTCAACTGTACACAATGAGATTAACAAGGTGAGGGTTTAAATATGAATATAAGTAAACTGCAGCAATATAAGTATACCTATAAATGTAAATCTAATAAGGAAAAAAAAATAAATAAATACAGAAGTTAAAAAAAAATTAACAAAGAGCAACAGGAACAATTTAGAAATAATAAAGAATATTTTGCAAAGAGAAATATACTACAGAATGTACGGTCTGAACTGAGAGTAGCCCCACGTTGGGCGCCAATGTAACAAAATTGTTGAGTTAGGGAAATGTAACAAAAATGAGGAATGTGTAGCAAAAATGTGCAGTGTAGCAATAGCGTAAACTCTAAAAATGTACCTTGATACACCAACGGACTAATATCTGGAATAACAGAAGATGGAAGGGATTAGATAGAGATAAATTATGTAAAAGAAATAAAAAAGGTAAATATGAAGATTTATATATAACAAAATTAATGTTGGCTAGCGACTATGCAGGAGAATGACCTCTTGACACTCAAAGAGGGATTCGGCCAATTTGCATGCCCTACAGTGACCGTAAGATATAAGAACTAATGACAAGAAAACCACCAAGAAATAAACAGATGAAAGATAAAGTTGCTCTACTGAATGTTTGGGCGCCAGGAAGTTGAATGATTTCTTCCGAGATACCTTATATTGCTGAAATATGAAAGATATGTACTAATTGAAATATTAAATTGTTTTAACCCAACTTAATAAGGACCAATTTTATGTACAGACTATTTTAAACACTTATATATGACCCACCACCTCTTATGTACAATTAACTTATCTATATTTACAGTAAAATCCCTGAATATAATTATAAAACAATTTCCCCCCTAATGTACTTCATAATTTTAAATGCTGACAAAGGTTATACTCAATAATTATATCTGTGGCTTGGAATGAAAAGGGCGGGTGTCACAAAACGTAAACTCGAGTAATCGGCCATTGTTTATATTTGGCCGCATATTAACCACATTTGCTTGTAGTTTATAAGCTTACTACTTAATACAGCACCATCAATGTATTTGTAAAAGATAATATTGGAATATCCCTATGTTTGAAACAATTTGTATGCTAGAAATATTATAAATAATATAAAATAAAGGGACAACCGCCTTTTTTAATGAACTGGTGTACAATTAATTCTTATGGACATCCGACTTTATAAATAAATAATCCTCTTACAAAATGAACAATTTTATTTTCAAGGTATAACAAAACATAGATTAATAATTTTATTTAGTTTATAAAAGATTTTATTTTCGGTCGTCTTCATCAGAATCTAGATTTGTATAATGTGGGAGGTTTATATAATAATCTTTATGCTGTTCGTCCACCCATTGTAGAAGAACCATAAGATTGTCGTATTTCTTTTTATTAATGGGAATTAAACTATTTACCCTTATTGGCTTTAAACAATTATTCGAGAAACCTAAGTTCAGTCTTTTGTTTCTTTTAAAATCTACTTCTTTAAAGGCTGCATGAAATTCCGTTTTATATAGTAATTTACCAGGTTTATCTGATCGTACTTGCAAATGAACAATATTAGAACTCAAAAACGGTTCTCCATCTGTGTTTACTTTACGAACAATTAATTTTCCATGAACAGAATATAAATTAGCCCAGTTGAAAAATTCATTTTGGGACATTTCGTGTACTTCCAATGGCTTATTACTGTATTGGCAAGTACGTATAAACTGTGCCCATTCTCTAGGAGTTTGAATGGACATTGTAGACAGTCTTTTCTTTTTCTTCTCAATTACAGCATGAACTGCATCTACTTCCATATGTGTATGGCCTGTCAATAAAAATTTGTGGTTTATTACAAGATGAGGAAATTTTTGAACCACGTACAAATACATGGCAAACAACATTGTATTTCTGTTTTGCCCAGCGCAGTTGTCAGACCAAAGAGTAATTTCTTTTATATTATTTGGGAGAGTTTGAATCCACTTAAATAAACACGATGCTATTTGATTCCCACCTCTCTCAGATATTGTCTCATTCCATATCATACAATGATTTTCTCCAGCAGTGTTGTCGTGAATAGTAAAATTAAACGTCCATAGCTGTCGAAGATAGAATGATTTTGCATTGGTTAATAATGGGGTCGGTAAACATTTTTGTAAATCAATCATTACAACCCGTTCGTTTGAGCCTTCCTTCTTGGCTCTCTCTTTATCTACTCTCTTTAGACCATAGCGAGTTTCTGCATCATCTAAATGTATTTTTTTAGCATTTTCGATCGTTTTTCTTAGATTCTCATCATTTTCGTTTTGTAAACTACATGTAATTTTATCACACATATCACATGTATCCAAGTTCGGTAGTTTAAAACTCAGATTAAATTCAGTGCAGAATATGAATCTGTACATACTAGCTGTTACAATTTTTTCTTTGGGTATGAGTTCTTCATTACACCAATCAGTGTATAATTTGTACATTACAGCAATGTTTAATTCAGGACTCAAATATTGTCTCTTAGAATGGCTACGACTGTAATGACTTTCTACTCTTGGAAATAGATTAATATGTTCCATAACAGTGCGCTTCTTTTCTTCATCTAATTTTCGTGCTGATATTGGTTCACCAGGACTTGAAATTAAACCTCCTGGCGATTGCAGTTTCTTTATTACTGCTCCACGGACAACCTTTTCAGATATTGATAATGTATTCAAAAACATAACTTTACATATTTCAATATTTTTGTTATTTATATTGAAAACATAGCTGTAAGTAAAGTTTCTCCTACCTAACTGACTGCCATTTCTGGATCTTTGTCTATCTTTTGGACGAATATTAACACTTTGTGCCAAAAATTGATGTCTTTGTTCCCAACTATAAGTTTTTTTCCAAAACGTTTGAAATATTTGAAATCGTTCATTTGCATCAAGTTTAGTATGGCATAATTTTCTGCAATTGCAAGGTATACCCATCACTTTAGCAGCTTTTACGTTTTCTTTAAATCCAACATATTCTTCTCCTTTTAGTCTTTTTGCCTTTGCAATGTTTGTTTTCCATAACTTAGGGTTTGATTTTCGTTTCCTTGTCGTTTTTCTCCTATTTTGAGAATCAATCTCTTCTTGTTCTGTATCGTTACCAGAAACTGGGCCATCATTTTTATGTTCAATTTTTTCTGTCCCTTCTTCACTGTCATTTTCTGTATCATTGGCTAAATCTAAGGTTGGATCGTAACTTAGATCATTCATATCTAAATCATTAGTATCACCTAAAAAAAAATTAGTTTAGTTCTCTAGTGCATAGATACAAGGTTTACTAAGCTCATCTTACCTTTAGAACTTCGCATGGTGTTCACATCTCCATCATCATTTCCATGTAAAACCTGCAATCTATTAGTTTCTCCCAGAGATTCACCTGCATGAATCATACCATTACCAACATACGTATTAGGAGTGATAAGATTTATATCTTCTGTAACTAAAATAATACAAATATATAAGTTTTAAGTGGACATACAAAATGAAAATGTAAATTTTACCACTACTGGGTACCTCTTGTTCTAGATTATTTAGAGAAATTTCAGCATTACTTGCGGAATAAACAACTTCACTGATGTTCTCTAAAATCAAAGCATTTTTTCGTAGTATAGAGTAAAATCAATTTAAAAACTAAATCTTACCTATAGGAGTTCCATGTGATTCTAATATAACATTAGGAGCAACAAAAGAATCCGCAAACTTACATTCTAGTTGTATGTTTTCATTATTTGCTGCAAGGAAAGAATTTGGAATAGTACATCATTACTAATCATATTATATGTGTATCTTTATAATGCAGGTATGTACTTACAAAGATAAGTTAAATTTTCTTTATCATCTTCTTGATTAGTGCACTGTTTTGCCAATAGTAATATTTTCTTTCCCCTATTCATCTGTATAAATAAGTATTTCACAATAAAGAATACTCTATAAACGCCAAAGAAACAAGGCACACTAATATATTAATTGAGGTTAGGTTTTGAGAATGTCAGTTGGACTACCGCCTTTTTCAAACTGCACGTGCTGAAGCATAATAATCTTATGTCCATTATATTGCAAGAAAGGGCGGGTGTCCCATATACGACCTTTTTACGTAAAAAGGAGTATTTACTTACGCCTTTTTGTTTTGCAAAAGTTAAAAACCGTAAAAGATATGGACATCTGACTTTTTTTAAATGAAACTATCTCATATGCTTACTATAGAAATGATATGAACCTAAAATACAGAAAAATGGACATCCGCCCTTTTTATTCCAAGCCACAGATATATAGAATATAAATATAAAATATACTACTTACTAATAATTTAGTTTTCGTTTAATAAATGTTTAAATTTTCAAATGAAATGAAACTCTCCAGATATGTGTGCACACAATAACCTAACAAAGAAGGATTCAAGGGAGAGTTATGATCTCATCCCTGGGTAGACAATAAATGATTTAATTGATTCATAATGATTATTGTTTTAGAAAAGTGAAGGTAATTATTATTAATGATATATAGATTGAAATTAAAGTGAACTAAAGATAGACCTTAAAGAGGATGTAGAATTATTTAAAATATTTGAATAGAAAATAAAAAAAAATAAAAATCAGTTCTTCCTGCCGGTTTCTGTAGGTTTCCCTGGAGATGATCCAGTGAAGAACTAGGTGCAGGTGGGTATTACTCCAAACCTGGATTCCATATCAAGAGGTACGTTTAAATTAAGTCCTTCAAATTCTTAACTCCATAAACTTAAAATTATTCTCCCCTTGTCCCAATAAATATTCCCCCATAAAACAAACTGAAAAGGTTTTCCTTCCCTGACTAGTCACTGGATTCCGGAAGTAGGCTAAAAAGAACAGTTGTGTTACTCCAAGTCTTTTGTTCATACAAAAAAGTAAGGAAAAACCAAGAAAGGTCAACAAATTGAAATAAAAACTGTTAATGGGTTTCAGTAACTAACGACCTTGGGATAGTATGACAATTTTATTATAGGATATATTAAATAGATAGTTTTACGGAAGGCATGGTCTGTATATATTATAGAATAGAAAAAAAGAAATATTAGCCGGTTTAAACGGTATGGAATTGAAATAGATAATTGTTTGCTTTCATCCTTGGAAAGAAATAAAATTTGAAATAATTATAAAATCTAATACTTGTAATGTATTTAGGTATTAATGAAATAAAGTAAAATGGGACATATATAAGATGTGTGAAATATCTATCGAGAAAAAATTAAAATTGATTTGAATTTCACTTACAATTGCGGATGATCTGACATGTTTTTTTCATATAATTTATTTATAAATTCATCTTACTGGCTGAGGTGGTCCAAAACTTAAAGTATTTCCCAAAAACAACAAAGTAACAAAATGTCTTCCTTCTAAAATAACAGCTTCGTAAAAAAAATAAAATAAACTTAAACCAGATTCATGAAAATGGCACCTCGAGCCGCACTACTTGATCACAAACGACCTTCACTCGACCAGATCCAGCGACAAAGTGCTCCTCTGACGGTGCTACGGCTAATACGGCTATCAAGACGATGTACTTTCAGAATCTTCCGCAAAATGCGGGATTTAATGCCAACTTTCGAAAATAAAATTTACTGGAGTTTTAAATATTTGGTTTAAGAATATTTCAAAAATGAATTTAATTTATAATTAAATTAAAGGATTCCAGTGACAAAACGGTAAATGGTTCTTTAAGTAACGGACTCGTTACAAACTTCTTAAACTTAATTCTTATGCTAAATTCTTAAAAATACCCTCATATAATTATTTTTTAATAATATTATCCAGTATACAACTTGGGTAGCGGGTAGCGGGTAGGAACTCTTTAAACTCTTGAAGATAGTCCTATCAGGGAAAATGAATCAATCCCTGCCCTCCGCAGATTCCGGGGGTTTCCTGACCCGGGAAACTAGTACCTGTTTAGGGTCCCTTGTCCAGGGTTACGGATGAAGTCCACAACGGCAAACACGGCGGAGAAGCGGAGCTTCGGTACGGTTTGGATGGCGGAAGTGGCAACCCTCGATTTTAGGGTTGATATAGAACTCCTTTTATTGGCCAACGGTTGCGGGCGGACGAGCTAGTAAGAGACAAGGGCACTCTTTTGCCCTGAGACTGAGAAATCGATCTTGAAGGCGGACGAGCCGAGAAAACGGCCAACGGCGTAAGAATGCAGAAGGCAACGGGAAACCACTGCATTAAAGACTCTTGGAGTATCCCTAGAAATCGTCATGGCTAATAAAAATGACAATCAACAACCTACTAATCATGGTTCTCAGATCCCAAGATTCGGCAGGGGAAGAAACAGCAGTAACGACAGGGCTTCCCAGGCCGTTAGTCAGCGAAATCCCTGTTCACTAAATATATACAAATCCACTTACAAAATAGCTACATGAAATATAAGAAGTATGTATGAACCTGGGAAACTAAGAAATATACAGCAAGAGATGATGCGACTAGAGATCGATATATTAGGAATAAGCGATACAAGATGGGTCGGCTCTGGCGAAATCAATACAGACAATGGACGAATTTATTACTCTGGAAGCAGCGACACCCAACACAGATATGGAGTTGCTATGATCCTCACTGAAAAACTAACGAGATCAGTAACAGGCTTCGTTCCGATATCTGAAAGAATTATAATGGTGCAATTATTGACAACCCATGGAAAAATGAATTTAATTCAGATTTATGCACCAACTGCTGACAAAAATGAAGAAGAAATAGAAAACTTTTATAGCGAACTTCAAAAAACATTACATCTCACAGCATCTAGAGACGTAACAGTGATCATGGGTGATTTCAACGCAAAAATTGGCGAGGGAAAATGCTACCCTAATGTAGGACCATATGGGCTTGGTGAACGAAATGACAGAGGGGATCGCCTAATAGAATTTTGCCAGGAGCACAATGTTATAGCCGCAAATACATTCTTTAAATTACCTAAGCGACGCCTTTATACATGGAAATCGCCAGCTGACAAAGACAACAAAATCGTCAGAAATCAAATTGATTACTTCCTAATAAAACACAGATATCGAAACTCAATTCAAGCAGTAAAGGCATATCCAGGAGCGGACGTATCTTCTAATCATAGTCTTCTTATTGCTAGATTTCAACTTCAACTAAAAAAGACACAAAAAAGCCGCAATAACAATAAACTTAACATACAGAAACTAAAGTCAGAAGAAACAAAAGAAAATCTGAAACACGAAATCAACACAAATCTAGACAGAAACCCAGGAAATAACTGCAACGTAGAGCAGCAGTGGCAATTCTTCAAAACCTCTATATTGGAGCCAAGTAAGAAACTACTTACAACAACTAAATATAAGAAAGAAGAATGGATGACAGAGGAAATTCTAGAGTTGATGAATGAAAGGAGAAAAAACAAAACCATCAATAAGACGCGCTATAAACAGCTTCAAAACCAAATAAGAAGAAAAATTAGGGAGGCTAAAGAGACCTACTTCTCTGAAAAATGTAAAGAAATAGAAGAACTTCAAAACAGATATGACAACTTCAACCTACATAAAAAAGTCAAAGAACTAGCCGGAGTAGGAAATAGAAGAACCTCAAATATGTTGCTCGACAAAAAAGGAAATATTATATTGGAAACAGAACAAAAACTACGACGATGGAAAGAGTACATCGAAGAATTATTTCATGACCAGAGAGAAGCTAGTACATCTGTAGATAGCCAAACGGGAGATGTAGGTCCAGAGATAACCAAATCAGAGGTTAGTCAGGCATTAAACTCAATGAAAACCAATAAATCTGCTGGTCCAGATGAATTACCAAGCGAGCTACCAAAGTTGGTCAACGAGAAAAACATGGACATAATAGTAGAACTGTTCAACGCTATCTATACTACGGGAATCATTCCTAGAGAAATGTTGACATCAGCATTTGTGTGTTTGCCAAAGAAAGTGAATGCCAAAGAGTGTAGTGACTATCGAACCATAAGCTTAATTTCACATACATTGAAAATTCTCTTGAAAATTATCCACGCCAGAATACACTCTAAACTGGAGCTGGATATTAGTGACACTCAATATGGGTTCCGCAATGGTATGGGTACCAGAGATGCATTATTCTCCTTCAATGTGCTGACACAGAGATGTTTGGATGTTAACCGTCCTCTTTACGTCTGTTTTATAGACTACAATAAAGCGTTTGATAAAGTAAAACATGATCGACTCCTGGAAATTCTAAAAAATAAAAACCTAGCTGAAAGAGATTTAAGACTAATAACACACCTCTATTACAATCAGCGAGCAATAGTAAGAATCGAAAAAGAAACATCTGAAGAAATGGAAATAAAGAGAGGAGTCAGGCAAGGCTGCATTCTATCACCTCTATTATTTAACGCCTATTCTGAAGAGGTAATTCGAGAAACTCTGGAAGATGAAACAGTCGGCATAAGAATAAATGGAGTCTTAATTAACAACATCAGATTTGCAGATGATACAGTAATAATAGCCGATAGTTTACAAGACCTGGAAAGACTCATGAGCAAAATAGTCATGTGTAGTAGGGAGTACGGACTCTCTCTTAATGTTAAAAAGACGAAGTTTATGAAAATTTGTAAAAACAACTATAATACTAACGAAATCTTGATAGTAGAGGGCCAGCAGATCGAAAGAGTAAAAAAGTACACTTACCTAGGAACACTTATAACAGAAAATAATGACTACACGGCAGAAATCAAAGTCAGAATCGAAAAAGCACGTTCTAATTTTATAAAAATGAAAAAGGTCCTATGTGGCAAAGATCTAATATTAGCTCTTAAAGTACGCCTAACAAAATGTTACGTATACAGTGTACTATATTATGGAGTGGAATCATGGACGTTAAATCTAGATACCATGAGACGACTTAACGCCTTTGAAATGTGGACCTATAGAAGAATTATGAGGGTTTCCTGGGTAGATAGAGTTACAAACAATGAAATACTGAGAAGAATAGGCAAAGAGAAGGAAATTGAACTTACAATTAAAGAAAGAAAGCTACAGTATCTCGGACATGTGATGCGGGGCGATAAGTATGGCATCCTGCGACTCATAACGCAAGGAAAAATAGATGGCAGAAGAAGCATCGGAAGAAGACGAATTTCATGGCTGAAGAACCTGAGAGAATGGTTTGGATGCAGCTCAAAACAACTATTTAGAGCTACTGCCTCAAAAATTAAGATAGCTATGATGATTGCCAACCTCCGTAGCGGAGATGGCACCTGAAGAAGAAGAAGAAGTATACAACTTATAAATTATGTCTTCAACCACCATCTAAATAAATTTCTTAATATTGTATATCTGGTTGTATATATTTCTATGTTAATTTATTGTATTTCTGTTCTCATTATAATATATTTATATATATATATATATATATATATATATATATATATATATATATATATATATATATTGTATATATAAATAAAATAAAATTGTTGATGAAATATTATAAATAATAAAATTGTTGTTATTTATGTTATTATTGTTACGAACATGCTTTCGGCATGGCCATGTAACGGATGCATCTCGAAGGATCGAGAAGTTACCGGTCATATATCAAGCGCTGTAAAATTCCACCCGTCGTCAGATAACGAATTAGAGATGGGACTACTCCTGAATATTCTCGAACATAGTAACTTTGGTATATATAGGTAACGAAATTAGGAGTTAAGTTTAGTTGATAAGAGAACACCGAACCGTAAAAGTTATAAATAAATATGTTTATATAAATTCGAACCGCTCGTTTTATTTAATCTCGCTACAATTGGTGTCACAGTGTGAGGACAATAATTGATTTATTAAAAAATAAATTCAGCAGTGACTTTGAAAACGAAAAGACTTTTGAACTTTTGAAAAGTAGTGTTCGTCGGGAATATCCGCGTTGTTCGGTAGTGATCGTTGTACGAAAGAACATTTTAAAAAGTACGTGTGTGCCTGACCAAAGATGCTGCTAGTAGAACTTTCAGTGAAACAGTTGCGTGAGCAACTAGAAGAACGCGATGAAGACTGCAGCGGGTCCAAGCAGATACTCCAAGAACGACTGAAGACTGTTCTCAACAAGAATGGAGACGAGCCAGAGATATTCCAGTTCCAGTCAGCAGAGAAAGCAGTTTTAACAAAAATAAAAAATGTGTCGCATATGATTGAAGAATCTTCTAAAAAACATGATAATAAATTAGAGAAATGTTTCCAAAAGATTCGATGAAACATTCGAAAATGTATCTAGAAGATTCGACGAGACTTCACAAATAATTAAAGAAATATGTATTCAGAACAATGAGAAATTTGAAGAAGTCTCTAAAACATTCGAAAAAGTAGAAGACACATTCGCCACAAAGTGCAAGAAAATAATACAACAGTCAGAAAGCTAGAACAGATCAAGCACGCTAGAAAAAGTCATTCAAATGCTGATGTTCAATCAAGACGGCCATACAGTGAAAATCGTAATCATTGTCTTAAATTAGAAGAACGACTTTGCCCCGTGAGGCGAACCACCGTTATTAATGATCAATGGCAGCCTCAACAGCTACAAGACGCTCAAGCAGATGATCCATGTATAAAAAGAGTATTAAATTGGGTGCGTCGAAGTGAAAGACCTTCTTGGCAAGACATTAGTGCATGTAGTCCCGAAGTCAAGTGTTACTGGAGCCAATGGAATTGCCTAATGCTGAAAGATGATCTTCTGTATAGAACCTTTGAGAACGATGATGGTACAGAAACTAAGCTTCAGTTGATTGTACCTAAAAGTAAAGTGTCAGAAGTATTGCGTCAGTTGCATGACGGTGCATCAGGTGGACACTTTGGTATTACGAAGACTCTGCAAAAGGTTCGAGAACGGTTCTATTGGGTGAACTGTAAAGATGATGTAAGAAGATGGTGCCGAAAATGTGAACTGTGTGCAACTAGTAATGGTCCAGTTGGTAAAAAGAGGGCACCCATGAAACAGTACAATGTTGGTAGTCCTATGGAGAGAGTAGCAATCGACATTGCAGGTCCAGTTCCAGAGACGAATGATGGAAATAAATATATCCTAGTAGCTATGGATTATTTTATGAAATGGACTGAGGCCTACGCGATACCAAATCAAGAAGCTGCTACCGTTGCAGAGGTACTTGTTAAAGAATTCTTCAGCCGATTTGGTGTTCCTTTGGAGATCCACTCCGACCAAGGGCGAAACTTCGAGTCAACCCTTTTCCAAAACGTTTGTAAATTGATTGGTGTTAATAAGACCAGAACGACACCCCTGACTCCTCAATCAGATGGAATGGTCGAGAGGATGAACCGAACGATGGGTAAACACCTGTCCAAAGTTGTATCAAAACATCAAAGAGATTGGGATCAGCACATTCATTTATTCTTAATGGCATACCGCTCGGCCGTAAATGAAACTACAGGCCAGACTGCAACCTGCCTGATGTTAGGTCGTGACGTTCGTTTGCCCTGCGACCTAGAGTTTGGCTGCAGGCCTTCCGAAGAACATGTTGCAAGCGAAGATTATGTCGATCGCCTAAAGTTAAGAATGAACAACATTCATGAACTTGCCCGACAACACATTCAGTTAGCCAGTGACAGAATGAAAGATCAATACGATTCTCGATGCAAGAATGAAAGCTATGAAGTAGGTGATCTTGTTTGGCTTTATAACCCACAACGTCGTCGTGGCTTGTCTCCTAAACTGCAAAGACAATGGGAGGGTCCGTATGAAATTAAAAAGAGAATAAATGACGTAATATACCGAATTAAGAAGTTGCCGAAAGGTAAACCAAAAGTAGTTCACATAAATCGTCTTGAACCTTATGCTGGCTCAAATGAAACAGAAGAAGCCCGAACCCTTCAACAGGAGATCAAAGATGATCGGCGACCAAGCTTTAAGGAGTTTATGTCAAATTACGCAGAGAGAAAGAGTGCTAGATTCGGCGTGATGACAGAAGTTCAGCAGGATCTTTTTAGTGTTCCGCATAACGTCTCCCTAGCCCACTGTGTTGCCCAAGATCTTGAGATGAATAAAGGAATCTCATCTGTATTTTATAAGAAATTCGGTCGTTTGGACGAGTTAAAAAACCAGCAGCCTAAAGTTGGAAGAGTG
>OU898284.1:65164253-65171753 GCA_918026665.1 Diabrotica balteata | reverse complement strand
CTATTTCCGAGTTCTAGCGTAGTTTCATATAATTAATTTGTTAATGTTTGTATTTAACTTTCTATTTATTGTATTTGAATTAAAAGAAATATTTTAAAAAGAAAGTATAAGATTTTATTTTACAAAAATATCTATACAATGTTCAACCAAAATTTACAACAAAAAAAATTAATTTATCGTTCATTTCCTGCACTACTGCAGGAAAACTCTCCACTAATCGTCTGGCCTTACTAGACTCTACAGTGGCTTGTCTTAAATAAGCTATCTTATCAGTAAAATCAATTGATGGATCGTCATGCACTACTTTGAACTGTGACCAAAAACGAAGCCAATCTTTCAAGTCTCCATTAAATTTCTTGAACTCGATTGGAGGTAATTTAAATTTGCGCTTACCTTTTATACTTGATGACTCTGAACTTACTGAACCTAGTCTGTCATCATATTTGTACTTAAGTTCAAAGTACCTTGCACTATATTTATCTTTTGCCTCCATCTCACTGATTAATTCTTCTTCTGAAGCTTCTTCTAATATACTTTTAAGTACCGCACTTTCCACTTCACAAAGCTCATTGTACTTTATTTGTAAAAGTTCCCACTGTACGCTAATATTCTGCCAGGGTCGAATGTCCACCGGTTGAGTTAACAAACTGTCTAAAACAGTAGCAACTTTCGTAAATGCACTACGAAGAACCGTTCTGCGTTTTTTATCTGATTCCATTTTTCGCTTAAAAAGGTTAACTTTGGCCGAGCCTCACGACAATAACAAAATTATTCGCCGGAAAAATGTTTGCACTAAAATAAACGAAAATAACTAACTTTTAAGCACACCCGTATATAAGTCCTGTCACGGTCGCCAAATGTTACGTTTGGAATGTCCTACGATTAATTTTTGCAAGAGACTCCTGGTTCGAAAAAATACAAAATTAAATTTCTATTACAAAAATTACTTTCGTATTAAAATACACAAATGTGGCTTTAAAAGTTTTATTCAGTTTCCTTCGGTCGGTGGTATAAATTCGACTAAATCTAACTTTAAACAAATTGAATATACTCTTATACTATATGATATTCGATACCCTACATTCTCAGACGAAAGTCATTAAAATTAAGTGCATTCACCAGCCCTTAGCCGGAGATTCGATACGCTGATTTACAAGGGGATTTTTTAAATAAACATATTACTTAAGTACCTATTAACTTGGCAATGGTATTTTCCACATTCTCCTGTAACACCACATCTCGAATGCCTCAATGTTTTTGATATTTATCTTTTTCAGTGTCCAGGCTTCCATGCCGTACAGCAAAACGGAGAAAACATAGCACCTTAACATTCTCGTTCTTAAGTTTATATTTATGTCGCGGCTGCATAGGAACTTTTTCATTTTGACAAACGATTGTCTCGCTATCTCTATTCGCCTCTTGATTTCTCTTGTCTAGTCATTAGTATCAGTGAAGCAAACCCCTAAATATTTGTAGGACGTAACTCTTTCAACTGGCTGATTATTTATGGTTAAATTCACATTGGTGAATAGCTTCTTTGTTACAATCATGAATTTAGTCTTTTTGATGTTCAGTTTTAGACCATACTTATTGGTATGAGTGTTTATGTTTTCTATCAAAAATTGTAAATTTGCTAGGTTATCTGTTACTATTACCGTGTCATCAGCGTATCGTATATTGTTAATTAACTCTCCGTTAATGTACATAC
The DNA here is from genome assembly GCA_918026665.1 of Diabrotica balteata. Taxonomy (NCBI): domain Eukaryota; kingdom Metazoa; phylum Arthropoda; class Insecta; order Coleoptera; family Chrysomelidae; genus Diabrotica; species Diabrotica balteata. The sequence continues at coordinate 65,170,045 of OU898284.1, read as the reverse complement.
CAATGTTTTGCTCTAGGAGCGCTTCCTGACATATTGTTTCGCTGTATATATTGAATAATAGTGGAGAAAGCACACAACCCTGACGCACACCTCGACGAATCTCAAGTTCTTTGGTTAACTCATTATCAACTTTGATTTTTGCTGTTTGTCCCCAGTACAACCTGGATATGATGTTGATGTCGCGACTGTCGATGTTTTTGCTTCTTAGGATTTCATACAGCTTTTGGTGTCTGACTTTATCGAAGGCCTTCTCAAAATCTATAATACCTACGTAGAGGTCTTGGTTTACATTCAAACATCTTTGCATTAACACACTCAGACCAAACAAAGCTTCCCGTGTTCCCAGTCCACCTCTGAATCCAAACTGTGTGGCGCTTATGTTCTCTTCTAATTTATTAAATACTCTTTTGTGAATTTTTTTTGAAAAATACTTTTAGTGTGTGGCTCATCAATGCTATAGTTCTCTGGTCTGAACACTCTCTGGCGTTATTCGTCTTCGGGATTGTGACAAAAGTAGAGGAGAGCCATTTCTTTGGTATGATACCTGTTCTATAAATTGTATTAAAGAGGTTCACCATTATTTCAAGTGCGTCATCGTCTATAAGTTGCAACAATTCTATAGGAATTTCATCTGGTCCTGCAGCTTTACCCCCTTTTGTGTTCCTTATAGCATATTCTACCTCGCTTTTTAGGATTTCAGGCCCTGTTGTGTCGTCTGTAGGTTCTGCCACCGCTATTTCTGGTCTATCGCCCGCAAAAAGTTCTTCAATGTATTCTGTCCATCTTGCCAGTTTTTCATTTAAATCTGTAATTATTTTACCTTTTTTGTCCTTTACGATGGATGCTTGTTTCACTTTTTTACCTGTTATTTCCTTGATCTTTTTATGCATGTTGAAGCTATCGTACTTTCTATCATATTCTTCTATTTCCTTGCAGTTGTCCAGAACCCAGTTCTCTTTGGCTTCTCTAATTTTTCTCTTAATTTCACGGTTCACTTCTTTGTATTTTGTCTTGTTGGTTTTATTTCTTCGCCTTTCCTCCATGAGATGCAAAATTTCGTTCGTGATCCATTCCTTTTTCTTAATTTTGCTTGGAGCTAAGCAGCCTTCACCAGCTGTCATAAGGGCCTTTTCTATCTCCATCCATTTATTCTCTACATTGCCCGTATTTCTATTCGATATTGTTACTATAAATTTAAGAATGTAACATAGTTTAAGGCTGACATTAACATTTGTATTTCTCAAATCATCTTGGGAAATCATTAAGATATAAAAAAACTACTTGAAAAAGTTAAGTAAAATTACAAATTTCATATTGTTATGTTCATGGATGATAATGCAACAATTAAAATGTGTTCTATTTCCTACAAATTTATAAATAGAACAGACTACGGAATATTGACTCGACAATTCAAATGTATATAATTTTATAGTTTTGCAGCGTAAGGGTTTCGCTGTTCTGGGAAACTGAAATCAGCGTTTGAATGATCCTTTGCGGTTCGCGGTTCATATATTAATTTGACTAAGCAACGTATCGCGATCACACAGTTCGTTTCGTAAACACTTGACAGCGTCATTCATAGGCATAATTCATAGGGTCATTCGAACGATATGGTCACAGAATGTGATTGTATCAATCACGGGTGTTGGAAAATATCAGATCTTTGTTAACAGATCGTTCGTGATCTTCTCATCACTACTTTAGAATAGCTATTTAATGACAGATAGGACAGCTCAACTTTGAAGAGACGATAAAGAATGCTTTTCGCTACCACCCAGTACAGTTACGACCAAAACTGTAATTTTGTCAGTCAGGACCTTTCAGCTTAGCAGGGCAGTACTCATGATGTTGGTCGATCGTGGACGGTCGGACTGGTCGAGCAGTCTGATCTCTCCCTTAATCGTTTGATATTCTTATCTCACAAATTCACGAACAACAAATACGAATCGCACAGAATGAATGTTCATAACCAAAAGTCCTTATTAATTCTTCAAATAACTAAAAAAACAATATTTCCAACTCCTTATGGGACAAATACACACAAATTACAAATGTTTGGAAAGGTTTTTAATAACCTCGCCCATTCTGACGTCAGAACTTAGGTTGTCAATGGACCGCAGGAGTGATGACGTAGATTTGATTGACATCTGTCAGTTTCACTTTCCAAACAAACCTTGTTTAGTGTGGATAATTTGTATTTTTTGTTATTTTTTCATTTATTTTATAGAATCTTTTCCGCTTTTTGCAATATTTAAGTATTCTAATAGGTACTACAACAATTTTACAAGGTTGTGTAAATAATAAAGCACATTGTTTTATGCTAATAGGAATAAAGTGCAAGTATCAATAAAGTAAGGTTAAAATTTCTTTAATTAAACTTTTAAACCATATTTCATAGAAATAGAACTCTGAATTATGATGGTATTATCGTAAATAACACTATCATCATCACAGTCATTAACATCTTAGTAGATGTGTTGTGGTTCATAATTGGGCTTCAGCAGCTCGGACAGTTTGATTGATAATATTTCTCCACTGGTCGCGGTCATCAGTTATATGTATTGCCTCAGTATACTGTTTATTGAGAAGCTTTTTAGTAATATCCGCCCATCGCTGTGGAGATCTTCCGCGTTGGCGTTGAGTCTGAGGCTTTCCTTAGACCATCAACCGCTCCATTTTGTGATCACTTCGATGGATATGGCCAAAGAACTTTAAAATTCTAGAGTAAACGGTACTGGAGAGACGCTGATCCGGTTTAATTTCATCCAGAACCGAGATATTTGTACGGCGAGCCGTCCATGGAATTCGAAGCAGGCGTCTCCATGTCCACATTTCAAAGGCGTCTATACGTCGTCGATCTGATTCTTTGACTGTCCATGTCTCGCATGCATAGTAAAATATGGAAAAGACCAGAGTTGAAACGAGTCTCTTTTTGTTTGTCATAGTAATGTGACGATCACGCCAGACCCCGTTTAGTTCACTCATTGCTGCTCTTGCTAGTTGAATGCGTCTTCTAATTTCGGATTCACAACTGCCTGTGTTGTTAACTAGAGCTCCAAGATATATCATAGATGAGACTACCTCGCATCCCGCAATAGTTTGGGTTTCAGGAAACTGTTGTTGGCGATCAATAATCATGATTTTGGTTCTGTTGTAGTTAACCATGAGTCCAAATTTAGCACTTTCTACCTCGAGTTTTTTTAATAATTTAATAATTTCTTCTGAAGTAGAGGCTAGAAGTGTAGTGTCGTCTGCGAAACGCAAGTTAGATATCTTAACACCACCTAGGTTTACTCCTCCCTCCCAACCATCCAAAACTCTGCGCATTATGAACTCCGAATAGATGTTAAATAATAAGGGAGATAAAACGCATCCTTGGCGTACTCCCTTCTCCAAAGTGCATTTGTCAGACAGATATCCGTCCATTCGAATATATGCCAGGTTATCTTGATACAGTTTGCTAATAAGGTGAGTCAAGTGTTTAGGTACACCCATTGTCGTCAATATGTTCCATAGTTTGTCCCATCTAACATTATCAAAGGCCTTTGTATAATCGACGAAAATAAATATCGGGATCTAGTATTCTCTGGCTTTTTCTATGATGTTTCGTACATTAAGGATTTGTTCTCTAGTACCTCTGCCCTTTACAAATCCAGCCTGCTCAGGTGCTATTTGCCAACTTATGAAGTTTTCTAGACGCCGTTGCAGTATGTAGAGGATCACCTTACTGGCGTGTGATATTAGAGCTAATAGCCTGTAGTTGTTACAATTATTTGTTGAACCTTTCTTATGAAGAGGTATGATTATGGTCTTTCTCCAATCCTCAGGCCAGACGCCTGTGTGCCATATTTCATTGCACAATCGATGTAATATTGTCACTCCACATTCCGGAAGATGCTTCAAATAACACTATACTTACAAGAAAAAGCAGCAGAGGAAGCAAAATGTTAACTTTATAGGAATTAAAAAGTCTTGAGATTTGACATTTCAACGTTTGTTTGGAAAGTAATAATAGTCGTGACGTCACACTGCTGTGGTCCATTCTTTGGCACAGAATAATAAACAATCAGAATGTCCACTCTCAGATGCCACCTTTGAAGTTTTTCAGCACGCGCGCCATGTTTAAGGAAACACATAACACAGAAATATGATTTGTGAAGTTATGTAATTGTTTATATTTATGTTTAATTATATTATTATTAATGTTATTATATTTAACAATGTTAATATAATTGTATAGTATGTCTATGATCGCCGTAAGTCAATTAAACCGGGTTAATTTTTCTATGCACACCACATAAACAACACTGATTCCCTCTAAAACATGGCGGAACGTCTGCGCGAACGAGATGCGCGTACTTAATTTTCTATGGAAAGTGGGCATTCTGATTGTTTATTATTCTGTGTCTTTGGCAGAGATATGTAAGAGAGTATCTCTGGTCTTTAGTAAGATAAAAGCTGTAAGCTGTCATTCATATGCGGATCTGCGCCAAGATTAGTAGATATTTAAGTAGGTTGTCTCGTAACTATCTGGGCGAAGCGAGGGGAAGGCAGAATGCTTACGTTTATTTGTTTAGTTATCGTTTAGTTTTTATTTTTAAGTGTAGGTATAAGGACAATATTATTTATAGAGACTTATTATTTAGTTATTTGTGTATATAAACACTTGCGAAGTGTGTTGTCGTAGCTGTGATATACTCGGTTCGCTAATGCCAGTCCGAACTGTCTAGTGATTTTAGTAATTATGTTTTTACGAAGTTAGTTACTTTTTGACAGACTAGAAGTGGCTGGAAATTATTATACAACCAAGTACACGTGCTCATAGCGCATTTCATTAGAGTATTTCGTCGACCTCTTTTAAAAACATACTATGAATTAGAAATTTATAGCATGTATATAGAATGAAGTTTCTATTATATATAAAAAATATGTTTTATAAAAAAGTTACGGTAATTTAGTTTATATAGTTAGGTTGCGCCAAATGTAGGCAACCAATTTAAACTTTTTGTTAGCAATAGCTGAAGTTTCTTGAGAAAATATTTAATATTTTCCTGTTAATTTATTATTTTTTTAAAAGTGATGATAATAATGCTGAATAAGCAATATTTTAAATGATATCTAATCACAGGACGTACTTAATATTGTGTTATAAAGTAGGTTAGATAAAAAATATCATAATATTTATATTATAATTCAAAAATATCATTCATCAAAAATATAATCCAATATCATCAAAAATATAATTAAAACAAATCATAATCTTCTATTATTCCTATTAGAAACTAGTTTTGGACGACCCGGGATTTTACCTTTTTTATCTAACGTACTTTATTATGAGGATTTTACAATAACACAATATTAAGTACGTTTTGTGATTAAATATCATTTGAAATATTGCTTAATTATTCAGCATTATTATCATCACTTTTAAAAATAATAAATTAACTGAAAAATAATAAACGTTTATTAAAAATATTCTCAAGAAACTCCAGCTAAATCCTATTAAAAAGTTTAAGTTGGTTGCCTACATTTGGAGCAACTTAACCATGGACTTATACGTCCATGAACTTAACGATATAAACTAAATTACCTACTGTAACTTTTATTTAATTTTTGACGCCATGTCAAACTGAACTGTATGTTAACTGAAATGTTTTTGTTATTAAGAACATATTTACATAATTTTATAAATGTATTTTAATGATCCACCTACGCCGAATGCGCAAATAATTAAACAAAAATGGTTGGTGTTTTGAATAAATCTTTGTGCAGTTTGATTACCTCGTAATTTA
>OU898284.1:65101542-65163753 GCA_918026665.1 Diabrotica balteata | reverse complement strand
TTCACTGGATCATACACGGAGAAATACCTTGTTCATGTAGAGAATTGACGGTCTTTTTCAAGACAGTCTTTTTACTGTGTGAGTATTTTCGCTGCGTCCATACGCTTCGATATATTCTCGATTTTATTTATGCTATTTTATTATTGCTTATTTTGTCGTATTTCTCTGTGATATTTTCACCAAATCATACACGGAGAAATACTTTGTTCGTGTAAGAAATCTGTCCTGTCTTTTTCAAGACAGACTTTTACTGTTTGAATATCTTTCGTTGCGATATCTCCGTAAGGACCATACGCTCCGACATATTCTCATTTACTTGTGCTATATTATTATTGCCAATTTTCTCTGTTTTATATATATATATATATATATAGTATATATATATATAATATATATATATATATATATATATCTTGCGACACTTCTCTTAAGAGACTATACGCTTGGTATATATATTCATTTGCTATTTTGATTTTGCTATTTTATTATTGCACTGTTCTTTTGTAGTAAATATTCACGCTGCGATATTTCCTTCGGATCATACGCTCGAAATATTTACCTATTTTTTGTGTACTTGTTATCTCCTTCCGTAAGTTAAGGAGATACAGGTTGTTTTCGAGGATTCCTTCCGTAAGTCAAGGATATCCTCACCTTTTTGCCTTACTATCGTTGCATTTATTTTACTTATTTGTGTATACAAACTTGTTTACATTTTATTTTGATATCTTTTTTGTGTATAAACACGTTGTGGAACTTCTACGCTGTAGATTACGCACTGCACGTGTTTTACACCCATTTCCTTATCGTTACATATATATTGCTTACACATAAATACATATAACTGCATTTATACGCTTTCTGTGGCATTTCGCATTGCGATCACGCACTAAAAGCCGACAAAACCCCTCAGATTTGTGAGAGTTTCATATCGAAACATACACGAACCTGAGTTTCAACTACGAGGTCCATCCAATCCAGACGAACTGCACATCCAAGATGGTAGACACTCGTAGCTCTTCCCGGTCCAGTTCCAAGACCGTAAGAAGCCCGTAGAGCAGGAGACAGGCCAAACTACACCTCTCCACGCCTCTCGGCAACATGGCGCCCAACTAAAGAATGACGAACCCACTTCCCAACACGAGACAACAGCCTCATCCCAATCAACCGGAGGACCATCCACGAGCCAACCGCAATCTCCACCCGAGACCTGGATGACCACCCTCCTTCAAGCCCTGACGGCCTTACAACTCGTCCAACCGACTTCAACCAAGCCACCCAAGGATATGGACCTCCAAACCTCCGAGATTCGAAGGAAGAGAAACTGAAATCCCACTACAATTCCTGACCAAAATCGAGGACTTCCTGACGAGACACGAGGTGGACCAAGACGACTGGGTAGACTATATGACAACCAACTCACTTTACGGAGAAGCACGGTCATGGGCAGAGAGTCAATGTACAACCGAGATAGGTTATCAGACATTCAAGACTCGTTTTCTCGAAAAATTTGATGATCCAGCCTTGCTATCCGCCCTGACCGTCAAACTATACGGACAAATCCAAAGAAACGAACCAGCAGAAGAGTTTGTAACCAGGAAAGCTGCTCTGTTCAAACGCCTCCTACCTGACATCCCTGAGGACCAAAGGTGCAGAGTCATTGCAAATCAACTGTTACCACAAATTCGAATATGCCTCAGACTAGGGATGCCAAGGACCGAAAACAGTCTCAGAACCATCGCCAGAGAAATGGAAGCCGATGCTCAACACATGAGCAAACCAGAAAGACAAAACAACCACCAACCACCCAGGCGATCAGAAACTATCAGAGACTGGCAAAACAGAAACCCACAGAACAGGCAACCAAACAACCGACAACAACAGAGCGAGCAGCCGGAAAACTCCAACAGGGGCACCAACTAAACCCTGTGGAAGAAACGGTGCCCCAACTGAATCCAATCCAACAACAGTCGAAGACAGCAGGACTTCCCAATCTTGACGGACGGATCAACAACCACAAAGTAAAGATTCTAGTCGACACTGGAGCATCTGGAAACTTTGTCAACCAAAGACTGATCCAAAGAGGGGACCTGCAGATTCGACCTGGAACAATTCAGCTGGCGTGCACGGACAGCACGTCCCAAAGCCTAGGGACTGCAAACGTCGAGATATCCATAGACAACTTCTCCACAACAGTAATGTGTACCGTACTGGAGACACTCAACCATGATGTCGTACTTGGAATGCCATGGCTGGAACAAGAGGAAGCAAACTTAGACATCCCCCGAAAATGTCTTCACGTAGGCACCTCAACCAGATCCACCCTCTACTGGAAGAACCATGGCAAGAGGCACTCAACCAAGCAAGCACTAGAAGCTCACCAAGCTCCAGCCTTCGCCTTCCCAATAGTACAACAACTGATTGACGAATATGATGATGTGTTCGACGACCGTCTGCGCCAGCCAACAACCAAAGCCACTGAAATGGAGATAAAACTGACCGACAGCCGACCGATAAACATCAAGCCCTATAAATACTCCACCGAGAAGAAGAGGATTATGTCCAAAGAAGTGAGGGAGATGCTAGCCGCAGGAGTGATCAAGCCAAGTAAATCACCCTACAACAGTCCCGTTGTGATTGTTACGAAGAAAGACGGCACCCCTCGCTTCTGCGTGGATTATAGAAAGCTAAACGAGATCACAGTCGACGAAGCCTCAAGTATGCCACCCATTCACGACAGCATAAAAGAAATAGGCACGGCCCAAATCTTCTCGACCCTGGACCTAAAAAGCGGCTTCTGGCAGGTGCCACTCCACAAGGATTCCAGTCCCAAAACCGCCTTCAGTCTGCCAGACGGATCAGCCTACGAGTTCTCAGTGATGCCCTTTGGACTCAAGAATGGCCCAGCAGTTTTCCAGAAGTTAGTGACCAGTGTATTCGCCGGATACATCGACGAATTTATCAAAGTTTATATGGACGATATTATAATCTACTCCGACAACTGGTCACAACACCAAAAACATCTACACCTTGTACTGGAGAGGCTGCGGACTCACGGATTATGGGCATCACTGAAGAAATGCAGATTCGCCGCAAGTGAACTGGAATACCTAGGCCATAAAGTGACATCCACCAATACCCAACCACTCGAAAAACACGTCGAGAAAATCCGAGGATTCACCACACCTAACACCATGAGACAGTAAGAAGCTTCATCGGGACGGCCAACTGGCTGAGGGACTTTATTCCTCGATTTGCCGAAGTCATCACCCCGCTGACCAATCTCACCGCAGGCAACAAAGGCGCCTCAAATGGGATCCACCAGCCGAAGATGCCTTCAACAAAATCAAAAGAGCTATCGAGGGACAACTCCAACTACACAGACCAGACGCCACCCGACCCTTCAGTCTCCAGACAGACGCCTCAGAAATCGGAATGGGGGCCGTACTCTTCCAAGGAACCCCAGACAAGAAGGAAGTCATCGCCTACGCCTCGACCAAACTACGACCAGCCGAAAAACGATACCATATAAATGAGAAGGAGTGCCTCGCCCTGGTATGGGCACTCAAAAAGTACAAACACTTCCTCCAGGACCAGCATTTTACACTCTACACGGACAGCCAAGCTCTACTCTGGTTAAACAAATTCAAAGAAAATAAAGCCAAACTATCAAGATGGGCCCTTTTGCTCCAAGAATTTAACTTTACGATCAAACATATACCAGGGAAAGAAAACGAGCTGCCAGACCACCTCTCCAGACATCCGTCAACCGAGAGACAAGAAGATGCTGACGACCTGGACGAAGAAGTACAACGTTTAAGCTGGCCAACCGAAACCACAACAGGCGATGACCAATTCCCACTCCTATGCATGCTGGAAGACGTGGAAGACGGCGAGAACCACCCCATTCTGGATGACATAACAGATCTTCCACTTCAAGACAGAGTCCGTAGAAGCCACGCATTCTACCAGGTCCCTCAGGACTTGCGAGATCCGAAGAGGCCCAAGGAGCGAGGTAGAAGCCAACTTCATACGAGAATTCACTGTAGAAGACGACGTAGCCTACTACGTGACCAATCCAAACCACAAGGCAATGGTCGTGATACCCGCTTTCCGAAGAGACATTATGAAAACATACCACGACTCCGAGGAAGCAAACCACCCAGGGCGGGACGAGACCATCCGGACCATCAAAAACCTATATTATTGGCCAACTCTGTCCAAAGATGTCCGGAACTATGTCAGGTCCTGCCTCACATGTGCCACGACCAAGGCCGCCGCCAGACAACCGGCAGCACCCATCATTCCAAGAGAACCCAACAACACGTGGGAAAGAATAGCATTCGATATACTAGGACCATACCCAGTTGCCCGGGGGACGAAGAACAGATTCATCCTCCTAGCCACAGACTGCCTAAGCAACTGGGTAGAATTCAGATGTGTTCCAGTCGCAAAGAGTCGGCAGGTGATAGCCTTCCTGCAAGAAGAAGTCTGCAGCCGCTGGGGAAAACCAAATATCATTATCACGGACAACGGACCGCAATTCCGCACTGACGCCTGGGAGAGGTTCCTGAGACGCAACAACATAAGAGGAGAATTCAGCCCAATTTACCACCAGAGGGCAAATCCAGCAGAACGTCGCGTCCAGGAACTCAAAAAAGGCCTACGAACCCGTTGTACGTCAGCCGATGATCCAAGATGGGACTCATATGTACCTGACATCATCTTCAGCATGCGGACCAGACTGAACGAGTCAACTCAGGAGACACCTGCCGAACTCCTACTGGGATACTTGCCACGACGCTCGGAAGAAACCCAACAAGAACGTCGAGAAGCCAACACTGCGGCCAGACGCCAAGAAAGGGTGAACCAAGCCGTCCAAAAAGCCACAGTGTACGCAAGAAACCTATTTCCGGACAACCCCAACGCCCTCCAGCAACGAAATACATCCAAGGAGAACAAGTACTAGTCAGAAACCACGTGAGAGGGAACTTTGGAGCCACATGGACGGGACCACATACAATCTTAAGAGTCCTGGGAGACCAAACATACGAGGTACACCGGGACCAGGATATCAACAGGACCATCCATGTGGACGATATCAGACCAGCCCCTCCACCCAGAGACAACCCTGACCAGGAGTGACCAGACCAATACAATATATTACAAACTCTGTAAACTTATAACAAATTGTATTCTGTATTTTCTTAAAACTCTGTATATTTTGACAAATAAAAATAACACCACCTAGAGTCTTCGAAAGGGGGGGGATGTTCCCGCACGCTCTCATTCACTGACCAATCACCGTGCGGGAAACATCTCCACACACGAAAAAAAATTGCTCATTGGTTGGAATAGGGGTTATTCCAACTTTTGAGCAATTCAATTTTTTCATTGGTCGATTTTACGGAAAGTCCACGTTCATACGTCATAATCCCCTCGAACAAAGGATTTTTTTGTATAAAAGAACGTGGATTTTCTGTAGTCGGCCAGTTCGAGCTCACCCTCGTATTATAAGACTCTAGGTACGGTGCTAGTCATCCACCTAGAATCTGCCTTTTTATTTACCTGTATTCTATATTGATTTTTGTCGATTTACTTGCATTTTATTATTGTGTATTTTTATATATGTATTTGTGTCGTATTTCTCTGTGATATTTTCACTGAATCATACACGGAGAAATACCTTGTTCATGTAAGAGAATTGACGGTCTTTTTCAAGACAGTCTTTTTACTGTGTGAGTATTTTCGCTGCGTCCATACGCTTCGATATATTCTCGATTTTATTTGTGCTATTTTATTATTGCTTATTTTGTCGTATTTCTCTGTGATATTTTCACCAATCATACACGGAGAAATACTTTGTTCGTGTAAGAAATCTGTCTGTCTTTTTCAAGACAGACTTTTACTGTTTGAATATCTTTCGTTGCGATATCTCCGTAAGGACCATACGCTCCGACATATTCTCATTTACTTGTGCTATATTATTATTGCCAATTTTCTCTGTTTTATATATATATATATATATATATATATATATATATATATATATATATCTTGCGACACTTCTCTTAAGAGACTATACGCTTGGTATATATATTCATTTGCTATTTTGATTTTGCTATTTTATTATTGCACTGTTCTTTTGTAGTAAATATTCACGCTGCGATATTTCCTTCGGATCATACGCTCGAAATATTTACCTATTTTTTGTGTACTTGTTATCTCCTTCCGTAAGTTAAGGAGATACAGGTTGTTTTCGAGGATTCCTTCCGTAAGTCAAGGATATCCTCACCTTTTTGCCTTACTATCGTTGCATTTATTTTACTTATTTGTGTATACAAACTTGTTTACATTTTATTTTGATATCTTTTTTGTGTCTAAACACGTTGTGGAACTTCTACGCTGTAGATTACGCACTGCACGTGTTTTACACCCATTTTCTTATCGTTACATATATATTACTTTACACATATATACATATAACTGCATTTATACGCTTTCTGTGGCATTTCGCATCGCGATCACGCACTAAAAGCCGACAAAACCCCTCAGATTTGTGAGAGTTTCATATCGAAACATACACGAACCTGAGTTTCAACTACGAGGTCCATCCAATCCAGACGAACTGCACATCCAAGATGGTAGACACTCGTAGCTCTTTCCGGTCCAGTTCCCAGGACCGTAAGAAGCCCGTAGAGCAGGAGACAGGCCAAACTACACCTCTCCACGCCTCTCGGCAACAATATCCATTAAATAGTTGGAAGTTATCTATGATTTTCTTGGTTCTTACTCACTTATTAACATTAAATAACATTGAATTTACTTTAGACCACATGGTCAATTGCTGTGCTAATTTTTTACAAGTTCATATATGTTGTTAGTTGCTTAACTGTTTATACAAGATCAGCGTATTATGTCCATTTACTTAGTTTCATTCACATGTTTGTTAATAACATTGACTGCTACACATCTTTTTAGGGTAACAATAACATCGTTTCCATGATTGTGTGGTTCTCATATTGTAAAATTTTTTAGATGAACTGATGATGCTTTCAAAACTCGAAAGCGAAACGTCTTCAAAATAGATAAAGTAGCCTATCAACTTTGTCTTTTATTTCTCCACCTAGAGACCGATATAAGAACCCACCACTCGTCTGAGTGATCCTTATATATATATATATATATATATATATATATATTATATTGGATTGACGGTCGTACTCCTTTTTCCGATATATATATATATATATATATATATATATATATATATATAATATATATATATATATATATATATATATATATATATATATATATATATATATATATATATATATATATATATATATATATATTGTTATGATGTGTTGTTGTATGAGCTATGATTAAATTTGAATGATATATATTAGGGTGGAGCGAAAAATTTTTTTTCTTAAATTAGTCAGGCCTGGCCTACAGAAAGTTGTGCATGTATAAATCAAATATTTTCAGAAAATTACAAAAATATATGTCGAGTCCTTCCGCCGCTCCCACCACTTTCATTATATTTTCACTTTGAGACTGATGTGGCGGTGGAAAAACAGGTTATATAGGCTTTTTTTTATTAAAAGTTATTGCTTTATTTATGATAATAAATATTTTCAGCGGTTCTTTTTTTTTCTAAATAAAATTTTTTTTTCTTGAAATAATATAAGTGATATTACGGGCCAGTATGGTAGTAGGCGTTTAATAAGAGGCCGGGCCTGTATCACTGAAACTTGTTGTGACTTGCACGACAAAGACGAACTACTAGACTCTACGCCGAACACCGTTAGTCATCGCCTAGATACAGCGAAGAGTGTTACACGTTAATCATTTTTTTACTTACTACTTTTTACTAACTTAACTTTAACTTAAAATGTCTAAAAATACAAGAAGTGCAATAGAGTGCCCCTTTTTGGTGTACCAAGAGAGTTACAATGTTCTATTTTACCCACGTTTTGTGATGTAATAAAATACTTTTTATGGGTTCGATATAATTTGGAAAATAATGGTACTAATCGAAATCTTCTTGTGTCAGAGGCTTCAGAAATTGTTGCTCAGAAGGTTGAAGATATTTGGAAATCTGCTTCAATTCCAATTGTAAGCCATCAAAGAATTGTAGCATTAACTAAAGAATACCAGAAAACTTCGTCAAGTCTAGTATGGGAAATGCGATTTCTGCCAAGTTCTGTCAGAAATACATTCCTTGCATTGTCAGTAAGGTAATTTCTCCTTTAGTCTATGAACTGAAAGATAGTTTGTCTAACAAACGTATCGGTCAATTCCACGTAAAGGATTTACTGCCAGATAATGTTAGGTTTGTTCCTACAAAGAATCAGAAACTAGTTCAGGGCAGTTTCTGACTGCTGCACAATACGCATGTGCGAATTTAACCAGCCGCGAACTAGTTTGTGATTTTTGTTGGAACAATATCCTATCGAGCTGGCAAGTTGCCTATATTAAATAAACAAATTTTGTGTTATTTTATTCGCTGTAACAAAGTAAATTGTTTCTTCTTTAAAATGGAAAACAATGAGGAAGGTAAATCTTTATAATTATTATTATCATGCAGTTACCTATAATAAATACTAATTTGTTTTAGATATGGAAGAAATTATTATTTACCATGAAAACCATGTTGAAGATAGTAGTGTTAAAACTGTAGACTATGTGGTCTGGACCACCAATCAGTCTAAAGTATTAATAGATTTATATAAGAAATATAAACCTAAGGTTGGAACTCTCCAAATAAGAAATTTAAAAAAATTATGGGAGATTATAGCCAAGGAAATAAATAAAAATTTACATATAAATGTGTCCCCGTCGCATTGTGAAAATAAATGGCGTGTATTGGAAAGGGGATACAAAAAGTTCGTAGATAATCAGAATAAAACAGGTAGAGGACGAAAATTTTTTGAATTCAAAGATGAAATGGACAGTATATTCAAAAAAAAAAACGAAATATTCATCCCGAGATACTTCTATCTGCTACAAAAGTTATTGAAAATGTGTCGTTGACTTCAGATGTAGTTCTAAAGGAGACTGAAACTCAAGAAGTAGAGAATACTGACAGCCCAGTTCCAGTTACCCACACCGCTACATCTGCACCTAATACCAATACAAAGCATCCAATTCTAAATAGAAATAGAATATTGGAAAATATGAGAATAGAGAGAGCAGAATATTATAAGGAAAGGCTCAGTATTGAAAGGGATAAGCTAGTGGTTCATAGAGAAAAACTAGAAGAGATAAAAAGGCGAAATCTATTACTTGAGAAGCAAAACCAATTACTTGAGAAGCAGAACCAACTACTTGAAAAGCAAAACAAACTTAGGGAAAATCCATAAGATTAATTTATATGTATAGTATTGTTTTTCTGAATAAATATTTTGTTACTTTAACTGTAAAAATCATAATAATTAAAAAATAAAGTATTTTAAAATTTTTATTGTTCTAACAAATTTAAAATTTGATTTCGAACTGCAGCACCATTTCTGTCATCAGGTTCATCATCAGGATCATTATTGTCCAACTGTAAATCAGGTGCTGCTTCATTATTGCCTGCAGGATTGTTTTCATATAAAAATTCATCATTTAATGAAATATTATGCAAAACACAACTTGCTCTTATTAAATGTACACAATCAGCTATAGAGCGTAATTTAAGATGGTATAACTGCCTAAATTTTTGTTTGAGGACTCCTATGCAATGCTCTACTAAGTACCGGTTAGCACACAGTTTTGAATTATAATTTATTTGGGCCCTACTTAACTGCCCCCGGTCTCTAAAGGGTGTTAATAAATTGGGCAATACAGGATATCCACTGTCTCCTAATATATAATAATTTCCACATTTTTCTTGTAGTGTCTGAGACAATGGAGAACTGCGGAATACTCGACTATCATGTACAGAGCCCGGGTAACCAATAAATATGTCTCTGATTTGTAATTCATGGTCACATACCAATTGTAACTAAAACATAACATAGAATAAATACATTTTATTACTGTACAGTAAAGAAAATTACCTGAATCGAATAAAATCCTTTTCTATTTATGTAAGAATCTGGATCATCCTTTGGTTTGTCAATCTTGATATGTGTACCATCAATTATCCCAATTACACCTAAGAAACCATTCGTACGAAAGACATTCTCAATTTTAACTTTTTCTTCATCGGTTGGCCATTTTATTATATGACTTGAGCAGTAGCTCAAAAAGTAAGTCACTTTTCGTATCACTCTAGACAAAGAACTTATTGTAATGTTGAAGCGGTCTGCAACATCTCTAAAACTAGCCGTTTGATGGCCTATATACCATAAAAAAATTAAAACTTGTTGCATTGCTGACAATTTACCATATGGTCCTGCATGTATTTTATAGTAGTCACTATTTTGAAACTGTTCAGCTATGGACTCAGTAACATGCCGACTTATTCGAAAATGCTCCTTAAACTCTGTTTCATTGTATTGGGAAACAGTTGTTTCAAAATAGTTTCTATTTTTAGGGCGAATTCTATCTTCCAATACAATTTCTTCCAAGTCATCACTGGAGTCGCTCATAGAGGATAATGACGAATATTCACTGTCACTCATTGTTTTATAAATTATAATATCAAAAGTATAAAACACTAAAATACAATATTATGTATGTACTTAAAACAACAAAATTACCAAAACAAAGGTACCTATTTAAAATTAAAAATAAACAGTGTAGGTGTGAGTAAATCAAAATTCGACTAATTGCGCATGTCTGTGATTACCAGTTTGCAAAAAGTTCGGAAACTTTTCAAACTGTCAGGAACTAATTTCAAACTGGTTTTATATTTCATGGAACAGTGTACTTTGTTGACAAGGTATCAGAGAAAATCTTGTTGGAACGGCGAAATTATTATTGCGCATGCGTCTGACAGTCGGCGACAGTTTGAAACTTCTGTAGGAACAAACCTACTGTCGACGATTTGGACTCTTCATCATCAGAAGAAGATGTAACTTAACAACCTTGCTTACGTTAATTCCTCCTTCTAATTTTTTTTTTTTTTTTTTGGTAATACTTGGTTAGTTCATGGTTAGGATTTGGATAGGATTTTGATTTGAAAACCCCGGATAAATGCTATGTTGTATTTATTTAGTTTGAATTTTTTACTACTAAATGTTTATTGTTAGTTACATAGTAATTTAACTTAATTATATAGCGCAAATACTGGTACAGAACTGTCATCCTTAGTACATAGTTGTTTTCATACGGTTTGGATATGTTTTATATACTTATGTTGGTTATGATTTTGATATTTGTATTGATAAAGTTAGTATAAAATCTAGTATCAGTCTGGAAGGTTATTATTTCCATTTGGTCTATCGAGCCTTAATACTATACAGTTGAGGAATACTATATAGTTAACTAATTTTTATAAGGAATTGGAAACAGGTCGATTTATTAAAGTCAACCTCTGTCAATTCACTATACTGTCTGAATATTATTGAGATGTGTAAAGATACAAATTGTTGAGATTACTCGTCTTTGGCAAATGCTGGCTGTGTTGTTTAACGTTGTAGAACGTAGGTTCGAAACCTGGAAACCTTATCAATTTGGCCTCGAAAAGGAGCAGATTTCATGGTTCACGGTTTTTGTCGTTATAATATACACGTCTTCCCAGATGTTAGATCTCCTGAAAATATAGTTAAATAGGTATAGCCTATATATTATGTATCAAACATTTAGATATCTGTCTTCAGTCTTTTTTTATCAAACTATTGATTATAAGTGATGGTATTCTTACTGTGGTTAACTACTTAGTTTATTTAGCTCATTTAGTTTAGACACTTTATAATATATATCTTTAATGATGTTCTTGTAGAATGGACAAATGGATATGTTGAATCCTAACTTTCTCTGCAAATTCAAAAAAATTTTGTTTAGCGACTAGAGACAACTTCAATTTGCAGTTTCATGGGAAATTGGTTTACGTGCACTCTAGTCCTGTTTATTTTAGTATGTGTTTGTGTTGTCGACTGTTTTATGGTTAATATGTTAATAGGGATGTCTCCAACATCTGATGTGCTCTTTTCCTGGCTATTCTTATTCGTCCATCGTAGCTGTATGCTATAGTTACAGAATTCCAGAATGAGTTAGTTATATTTGTCTTAATTATTCCATACCGGTACTTATACGTTCATTGGTTTATATAAATGGTCATAACCATTCTTCTTTTCGGTATGTAGAACTTGCTGGTTGTGCACGTTAGTCTGGGGTTTAGTAATGTTCAAGGACACGAAAGGGAGTCCTAGGAAGATGAGTTGGGATTCTTCCGGATGTTCGGCCTAGTCAACGAACATTATTGAATGCCAGATTATTGCTGTATACTAGTTAAGGACTATACGACCGATTATTTTCTATGATGGTTTGATTTCATAACAGCATATAAACTGAAGATAGGTAAATTGTCTCTTATAATCCAATGTCGTTTTAGTCATTGTATAGTCACCTGGTACCAAGTAAAATTTATCCTTTGTTATAGTTTAATGTTAGTAAGAGTGTAGCAGGAAGCCTTAAATCAGCCTGATTGTTCTCCTTGGATATATATTATTAAATATGAATCTGTTGTCTAGGGTAGAATCGATTTTGGATCTGGCTTGTGCTACCATTTTTTTTTATAACTTGGGTACATCCATATTAATGTGTTGGTCGACATGTTCAACTTTATTTGAGTTTAGTTGTTATATTGCGAATGGTTATAAAATCTGCCTGATTGTCTCACTTTGGATATGCAATATATATAAATCTGGTGTCCCTTGTTGAGTCAATTTGGTTTACCTTATCCATTCAGCGATATTCATTTGAGTATGTGTAGTTACTTATTTGGTATGCATTTTGGTCACTCCTACCTTTATTGGTGGTAAGAGTGTTACAACTCCTTTTACGAGACTCTTAAATTTGTGGTCATTCTTAATCGGTCGAGTCTGATGTAAAAGTGGAAGTTGTTATTTATTTGGTTATATTTAGTATGTATTTTGGTCACTACTATCTTTATTGATGGCAGAGTGTTACAACTCCTTTTACACGGCTCTTAAATTTGTGGTTAATCTTATTCGTTTGAGTCCGATGTAAAAGTGGAAGTTGTTGTTTATTGTCTTTATATTTGGTGTGTTTTGGTCGCTCCTACTTTTATGGTGGTAGAGTTTTACGACTTCTCTCATACGGCTCTTAAATTTGTGGTTATTTTTAATCGTTCGATTCCGATGTAAAGATGGAAGTTGTTAGTTATTTGATTTTAGTGAGTGTATAGTTTGTTTGCTCCTACCTTTAGTTGTAGTTGAGTGTTTGGGTGTTGAAGCAATTATAATATGGGGTTTTATTAAATCCGCGAGATTGACTTCAACCACTTTTGATTTATTAGTTATTATGTAAGTCACAGATGAAAGACTCTGTGCAATGAATTATATGTGATCAGAGTAATATCTGAATCACTATATTATGTGGTTTAGTATTTACACTAGTGTTGGATCCCACGTTGTGTGATTACTGTCAAGTATATTTAGTTAGTGTTTATTCATTTAAATGTGGTTTCCACAGTTTAAGCAACTCAGTATATGTTAATTCAATATTTAATTGGAAAATTTACCTTTAACTTTTCATTATGCAATTAGACGTATGTTATAAGTCAGTCCACATGTCATTTAATAACTACAGACCATTTAATGGGTATTATATCATTTGTTTCCCAGTAAGAAAAAGAAAAAAAAAAGAAAATAGCTTTTCTTTTTTTTTTCCCGAGTTGTAGGAGATTGTAACGATACGATCGTTACTAATCTAATCTAATTTGCCGCCGTTGGAGTATGCAACCAACAATAAGATCTCTAATAGTTCATTTTTATGACTTTCGAACTATATATCGATATATATTGAACTATATATCGATAAGATAATCGATCTACAATAAAATCGATTCCGATTGTCATGATAGGGAAAACGAATATTGGGCCATCGGCCATATTCTCCTGTTCATTTGAGAACAGAACGTCCTGAAAATAGGTTGATAGTGCGGCAGGCAGAGCTTTTAAGGAAGGAAGAAGCAATTTTAAGTTATTTAATTATTTCTTGGGAAAAGGGAAAGAGTTTTGTTTTGTTTATGTTTTAAAGAAATTTAGTTTACGTGCGTTTTTAAGAAGATTACCCTTGTTTTATGAAAAATAAAACTTCCAATAAGTTCTGGTAAGTCCAAATATCTTCCATTTAAATTTGCCACTTTCAATCATTTAATTCTTCTCAACTATTAGAAATACCCCACAATCATTCTTATTTTTTTTTATATATACATATAATATTCCAGTATAGTACCTTATTAAATATTTGAGCCAAGGTCACCTAATGGCCAAAATAATTAGTTTTTGTTACTAATACAAAAACTCTTTTAAGTACAAGAACCTAAAATAAAAAGGCTTTTTCTGTGTTTCTTTTAGCCTGCCGGTCCAACCTCAGGGATTTGGATTTAAGTTTTAATTTGGGGAAGAAGATACTTTTATTTGGGGAAGAATTATACATACAGTAGAACCCCTCTCGTCCGCCCTCAGATAGTCCGACGCTCCGGGTAATCCGACCTGCTTGGCTTCGCGGAAATCCCCGGCGGTCGATTTGTTTACGACGAAAATTTCTCCGAAAATCACAATCCATTCTGTCAGTATTATTTCGAACTTTGTGAGTTAAAGTGTGTACATTATTTTCAACATGTCAGGAGCAAAACGTAAACACGTTACGCGTTCGTTAAGTGAAAAACTTGCAGTGCTTCAAAGGCTGGACAAAGGTGAATCACTACAAAAAATTGCCAAGGAACTGAATGTAGGCGTTACGACTATTAAGGATTGGAGAAAAAATCGAAAAGAAATTGAATCACATACAATGACGATAGTAGATGGAGAAAACGCTCTTAAAAAGCGAAAAACATTAAAAAAGCCTAAACTTGAACTGCTTGATAGTGCTCTATGGATGTGGTTCAGTCAAGAAAGAAGGAAGAGAACTCCGATATCTGGCCCAATTATAAAAGAAAAGGCAATAATTTTGCACAAAAAACTAAAAGTCGGAAGTGAATTTAAAGCCAGTGAAGGCTGGATTGATCGTTGGAAAACCCGTCATGGTATCCGGTTTGTCTCAATTTGTGGTGAAAAATTATCTGCTGACGTCGAGGCGGCTAAGGAGTTTTCTGTGAAGTTTCAACAAATTGTAAAAGAAAATGAACTGTTACCTTGCCAAGTCTATAACATAGACGAGACAGGCCTAAACTATAAAATGCTTCCAAACAAAACCTTAAGTACGTCAAATGAAACCGTAGCGGGAACGAAACTCATGAAAGATAGGCTAACTGTTGCTCCTTGTAGCAATGCTGATGGAACACACAAGCTTTCGCTGTTTGTCATAGGCAAATCTAAGAAGCCCAGGGCTTTCAAAAACATAAACTTATCATCCGTGCCGGTTTATTATCGCAACCAAAAATCTGCTTGGATGGACTGCAATCTTTTCAAATCTTGGTTTTTTGACGAGTTTGTGCCATGTGTTGAGAAGGACTTGACGAAAAAAAATCTTCCTGTTCGAGCTCTACTACTATTAGACAACGCACCATCGCATCCTTCTGAGGAAGATTTAGTAAAAGGGGATATAAAAGCTATCTTCCTCCCACCAAATGTCACATCACTTATCCAGCCTATGGACCAGGGCGTGATAGAATGTTTTAAAAGGCGTTATCGCCGAAAATACATAAGCTCGATTTTAGAAAAATCCGAAGAAGGATGTGATATTTTCCAAGCCATGAAATCACTCAACATTAAAGATGCTATCTATACAATGGCTGAGTCTTGGGCAGAACTAAATCCTGACACGCTAAGAAAATCTTGGCGTAAGCTTTGGCCAGAAGTTATGATCGAAATTGACCAGGTCGAAGATGAGCAAAACGACGTGCAGGAAATCGTTACCAATCTTCAGACCCTGGATGCAAATATACCTGCTAGTGAAGTTGAGGAGTGGATTGAACAATGTGACAAAAACTGCGAAACCAGTGAAGTGCTGAACGATAACGAAATTGTTGCCGCTGTTATGGAACGTGACGGTGACGGAATCGTGAACTCAGAATCCGACAGTGATGATGATGATGAGCCTCCTGTCCGGATTTCACACACCGATGCCAAGAATGCTTTTGAAATTGGCCTTCAGTACATTGAGCAGAACTCAGCATCAACACCGATGGACATCGTGTGGATGAAAAAATGGAGGAACATTGCAGTTAATCCAGAATTTCATCTTGTAAACAAAAATCTATTACTGATTTTTTTACTAAGTAGGCCTACATAGGTAAGCACTAATTTTTATGCTACCTTTTTTGACATTATATATTTACATACATATTTAATAAATAATGTACAAACAAAAGCTTTCTTGTATTTTATTGAAATATAATTATTGATTATATCACTGTAGAGAATAATACAGTCGTTTTTTAAAAAACACATACATACGTCATACACAATGACTTTTTCTGATAATCCGACCTTTCTTGCGTTCCGACCATACTGCTAGTCCCGAGGGTGACGGATTAGAGGGGTTTTACTGTACTGGAATTTGGGAGGAAATACTTTTATTTGGGGAAGAATTTTTTAGTTTTATTTTCTGGTTGGTTGAATAGTCCAAGGCTTTTATCAGGCACATAGGCTGGTCCAACCTACAGCCATCCACTATCAGGACAGCGGGTTAGGGAACTCCCTTTCCATCAAAAGGGTTCTTGAAGACATTTATTTTTTTTTTGATAAAACTTAATATTTTAAATCGCAATTGTTTTTTTATAATATATATGTATCTTGGATACTTAGGCCATCAGCCTAAGTGGGCTTACTAAACAACATTGTGCACGATATCTGGTTAGTACCCTCAATTTGAATCCTTTTACTTGCTTAAATCTATCCTATATTTACTTTAAATTTATTTGGTTATTAACATTTTATATTACACTTGAAGTTGTCAGGATATATTATCCAATTTATGGTCATTTTTATGTACTTTCACATACTTAACTGATGTATGTATTGTTCAGTTATCTTAACTGACTTGTCTCAGATTTTTAAACTGCCCTATTGTAACTGTTTAATTATTTAATTATACTATATTTAGATTACTATTGACTCCATGTGAGCTGTTTAAATATTATAAACTTACTTTTTTTTCCTCCTTGTTAGAGGACTATTCAGATCAACTTGTGTATATATTTATATTTTGGGGTCATATTTTTAGTCACTGTTTTTCTTTTGTAAATATATATTTTTGGGGGATATATTTTAATAATTAGTTAATGTATATAAGTATAGGGTTGAGATAGTGGGATTATAATATATAGTGTATAAAGCATTTCAGATTTTTATTTGTTTCCTATCATCTTTTATTTTCAGTTCATATATAACTACATATATCCCAAATTGGAGTGATATTCTAAATTCACCCTGGCGCCCATCCCAGGATTGATCTGATTGAACCTTAGTTACTACAGGCAAGCAAACGTGCCAACCTCCTCTCTGAGAACCCTCATTCGCTTGAGCTAAGCCTATTCCATTGTAGTGCCCAGTAAATGGTATATTTTATTTTATATTGGTTACATTCCTGTTTATTTAACCCTTTCCTTTAAATAATTATTAATTAATTTTAAATTCTATTTAACGATTCATTTTATTTAATTTTCTAATATTAGCTTCACCATTTCAGTTTTCCCTTTCATTTGCAACAAGTAGCTCTCTTTATTTTCATTAGCAACAGTTTCTTCTTTAATTGGTATCAAAATACAATTCTAACCTAAAAACTTTAAATTTTTTTTGTGGAACTAATTAACACCTTCACGGCGGTTCGGGACCCCGAGGTCCTGTACATGTCATGATCTAAAATTTTTGTAGTAATCTTTCTTGACTTTCCCAATATTCGAAAGGCGTATTTCCACTATTAGTCAACAGATGTCGATAGTTCAAAGAGCGCCTTGTGTAAAATTTCGCGGCAAATCTCATAGTAACCGAAATGAAGTTCGGGACCCGGGAGACCCTAGCCGTATTATGATAATAATTTTGATCGTAACACGGTACGTACCGCGGAGGTCTTCCGATCTTTTTAAGTTTTTTGTCAAAACTGCAGTATTGTATTGATCTTTGAAGGTAAGTTATTAGTACCTATATATTTATTTATAGTTTTTAGACAAAAATACATTCAAATTACTATGTTTTGGTTTATTTTGCAATCTAAACCATTTTAGACACAGATGTTTTTCCATTTTTTCATAATTGAATACTGTATGATTCTATTTGTAAGACACAAGGTAGAATCTATATAAAATATATATATATATATATATATATATATATATATATATATATATATATATATATATGTGTGTGTGTGTGTGTGTGTGTGTGTGTGTGTGTGTGTGTGTGTGTGTGTGTGTGTGTGTGTGTGTGTGAAGATGCTTTAGATTGTAAAATAAACTTTTAATTGTTTATTTCATTGCACTTTGCATTTTATACAAATGTATTTTTGTTCCAGTGTTTCAAAAATGAACAGAAGAGCGACCAAAATATTAAACCTAGCTCTTGAAACTGAAAAAGAAAACCAATCTTCTCAACCAAAAGTCATTGTACAGAAACTAGTAGATTATGACGAGTCACCTGTCTGTTCTGTTTTTTCGGAAGAATCTCATAATAATCCATTACAAGAGCAAAATGATATTTATTTTGGAATGGTTACAAGAGTTACTCATGAAAAAACAGTAAATCAAGACAATTATATCATGGAAGATGTGTTCGAAGAAGAAATGGAATATGACCCCTCTGAGAAGACTGCTATGTGTGAAAGAACTAATATCGAAGTATCAAGTGATAATGACGATGAGCCATTTTCTAGTGACGATTCTATAATAGATAGAAACTACATGCCGTCTTCTGAAGAAGAGTCAATTTCTGAAACAGAATCAGATTTATTTTCTGTCTCAGATGCAGGGGATCAAGATAATCAATACTCTGAGCAAAATGTCACTAACATTCAAAGTCAACAATGTGACCTATGGGGGCCTATTTTTCCGAAACTCGACCCATTTGTAACAAATTTTACACAAAAGTTAAATGTTAATATGAAAAATATCAAAGAACCGCTAGACGCTTACAGACTTTTTTTAACCGACGATGTTTTGGAACTGATTGTTAGAGAAACTAATATGTATGCAATCCAAAAATTAGATATTTCCAAGAAAAATAAGAAAAGAGTTGAATGGAATGATACCGATAAAAATGAAATTTTATCATTTTTCGCAATAATTTTAACAATGGGCTTAGTTCCTTTGCCGACACTTAGTGCTTATTGGAGTAGAGACGAAATGTTTCACAATGCATTTGTAAGTTCCATCATGCCCCGTGATAGATTTTTAACATTGCTCAAATATCTACATTTTTCCGATAACATGGTTGCCAGTGAAAATAGGCTCTGCAAAGTAAAACCATTGCTCGATATACTGCTGGAAAACTTTAAGTCTGTCTTGACACCTGGCCAAGAGATTATAATAGATGAAAGCATGATTCCTTGGAGAGGCAGATTGTTATTCAAACAATACATTCCGAATAAAACACATAAATATGGAATCAAACTATACAAATTATGTACAGTAGATGGGTATACGCACAATGTGATAGTTTATGCAGGTAAAAACTGCGATCCGGTTAATATTAGCAGTAACAGTCATTCAGAAGACATTGTACTAAAATTAATTTTAAGTTTAGACCAGAAGGAGGGCAGAACCTTATACGCTGATAATTTCTATTCCAGCATTCCTTTAGTGAAGGAATTGTATCAAAGAAATATTAAATACTGCGGAACACTTCGATCTAATAGAAAAGGGATTCCAAAATCTTTTGAAAGAAAGATGAAAAAATCTGAGGTGTATGGAGAAGAAAGTGGGAATTTAAGAATAATAAAGTGGATAGATAAGAGACCAGTTTTGATGATCACATCTGATGCCACACATGAGGCGATTCTTGTAGAAACTGGTAAAAAAGATAGAAAAGGGAATGAAATAAAAAAACCAAAATGTATTACTGATTACAATAAAGCTAAAAAAGGTGTGGATATAAGTGATCAAATGTCCGCCTATTTTACGGTTTTGAGGAAATCGCTAAAATGGTATCGAAAGCTTTGTTTCGAGTTGCTTTTTGGAACGTGTGTTGTAAATGCATGGGTTGTTTTTCAGTTAGCCACAGGAAAAAAGTTGTCTATGATGCAATTTAGAAGGCAATTAGCTCGGTCGTTAGTTACTACGGATACTGGAGATAAAATAAATAAAACACCAAAACGAAAAATCCATACATTTGTAAAACCGGAGGGTAAAGGACGCAAACCAAGAAAAAAGTGTGTAGGATGTTATACAATGTTACGGAAATCACTTTCAAGTCGAGAAGCGGATAAGAAAGTTAGAAAAGTAATCAGCTATTGCGCTGATTGTACAGGTCAGCCAGGATACTGTTTACCTTGTTTCAACGAAAATCATGTAAATTAATTTTTAATGCATATTTGTTAATTTTGTCCAAGTATTTCTTTTATAAATAAAATACACATTTTTCTTTTAAAAATTAGTCTTATTTTTTATTAGTCTTAAAATTAGTCATATTTTTTATTATATTTATTTCCTGATAAAACCTTGTATTTAATACAGAATTGTCGACATTTATTTCACATATTAGATTTTTAAGAATATTTGTTTATATGAAAAAAACAATGTTTAAAAAACGGCACTATTAGGGACGCCGGAGGCCCGAATCGTATATGAATACAATCTTGATACAGGACGCCCGGGGCCCGAATCGTATTGTAATACTTTCAGTGGAAATAACACCCGTCGTGAATGTGTTAATCTGTTTCTGTACCCTGGGTAGCATTCCACCACCAAAAACTGGGGATCATTCGACCACTGGTCGAATGCTCCCCAGCCGTTATTTTAAATATTTAAAATATTATTTTCTTTGGTATTATTTTTTTTTATGTGGAAGGTAAACAAAGACTGAAGGGTAGTGAGACAATGATTAATACATTTGGGCAAACAATAATTAAACTTTAACTCGAGAACTAAATTAGCTAATAAAACGAATTTTTTTGAAAGTTTATTCAAAATATGGTCTTTTTAATAAATCACTGTTTATTGTGTAATAAATTTTTAAAAAATTTCCATATTTTACTTGCTGTATTTTTTTTAGATATGCCTCGAAAACGAGTACTAAAAACCAACAGACACCAAATAGACGAAAATGCCATTAAGCAAGCAATTATAGACTGTTTTACCGGAACTTCTTCAGAAAGGGAGGCTGCCTGAATTCATGGAATAAAAAGGTCAACACTTAAAAGTAGGGTGAAAAAGATATTACGGAAGAAAACTAGAGAAGAGTATTTGCGGCAGAATATGCAAAATCCGGATGACTCTGGGAATGAAAGTGACGCTGACAGAAATTCACCCGAATATTCAAGCAAATATACAAATAGGCAGGTATTTACGGTAGAGCACGAAGCTGAATTGGAAGCATATATCAAGAGATGCTCTGACCTTAACTACGGACTAACTTATACTCATATCCAAAAATTAGCTTATGATTACGCCTCCGAATTGCCTAGTTGCAAAATTCCGCAAGAGTGGCACCAGGAAAAAAAGGCAAAATATGGATGGCGACGAGGATTTATGAAACGCAACCCAACGCTTTCCTTAAGGAAACCAGAAAGCACCAGTCTAAGCAGAAGTATCGCTTTTAATAAACATAAGGTTGACCAATTTTTTGCAAATCTTCAAAAAGTGTTGGAACGCTACAAATTTCCTCCAGAAAGAATTTATAATCTTGATGAGACCGGAGTTACCACTGTCATGAAGCAAGTGAAAATTGTCTCCCTCAAAGGCAAAAAACAAGTCTCGCAAGCTGCTTCAGCTGAAAGGGGTGAATTGGTGACATTTGTGGGAATTGTAAGTGCTTCTGGACAAAGCCTGCCTCCCGTTTATGTATTCCCAAGGATTAGAAATGTGGAAGACCTTATAGTTAACGCGCCAGTGTCAAGTTTGGCATTGGGAAACAAATCTGGTTGGATGACTGCAGAATTATTACACTCGGTATTACAACATATAGTAAAGCATACTCGCTGCTCCCTTGAGGATCCCATATTATTGCTGGTTGATAAT
Source organism: Diabrotica balteata (assembly GCA_918026665.1). Lineage (NCBI taxonomy): Eukaryota > Metazoa > Arthropoda > Insecta > Coleoptera > Chrysomelidae > Diabrotica > Diabrotica balteata. The sequence continues at coordinate 65,141,516 of OU898284.1, read as the reverse complement.
CACGAGTCCCATGTCAGTCTTCAAAGCGTAAAATTTTGCAAGGAGAGTGGGATTGTTCTATTAACTTTTGCACCCCATACGACTCACAGAATGCAAGCCCTAGATATTGGGGTCTATGGGCCTTTTAAAAATTTTTGTAGCATCGCTTTCAATGATTGGATGGTATCAAATCCAGGAAAAACCATAACAATAAAAAATATACCAGAATTGACACACCGTGCATATGCAAGAGCTTTTACAAATGAAAATATTGTGAGTAGTTTTAAAAAGCCTGGGATTTGGCCATTTAACAGACTAGCTTTTAGCGATGACGATTTTGCCCCTAGTTATGTAACAGACAAACCTTTCCATCCCGCAGTAAATCCACACAATCAAACCAATATGGTGGAAGGTGAGGTGAATCTCGAATATAATGAAATAGAACATGAAGTCATTCATAGAGAAACAGAAGATCGTGTTGAAAGAGATAAGATCGAAAATGACAAAATAGAAGAAGATCACAAAGATCTTGCAACTGAATCAAAAAAAGTAAAGAATACCATTAATATTACACATGATATAAGAACTATACCAACACCATCCTGCAGTAAGCATAAGAATCAAGTCAAAATCACACCAGAGTCAATTAGACCATTTCCAAAAGCCATAAGAAAAGAAAATAAAAGTAAGCGAATGCCAGGAATTTCAAGAATTTATGCTGACACTCCTGAAAAAGAAAGATTGGAAAATATTGCACAAGAAAAGGAAAGTAAAAAAAGAGGTGTTAAGAGAAATGTGTTTAAGAATAACATGCAGGCAAAAGAAAACAAACTCCCCAAAAAGAAAGTAAAGATGGAAAACGTTTCTGATTCATCATCAACCGAAAATGACGCGTTATCTCTTCATGACGATTCAGGTGAAGATTTGAGTGACGAATTTGATGAAATTGAGGGAGTTGATCAACAAGATCTTAAAAAAGAAGATTTTGTTTTAGTAAGATATGACTAAATCCAAACTGATTCATTTTTTGGGGCAAATTTTGGAAATTTCAGAAGAGGCAACAAAAATTAAATTTTTGAGAAGGAAGGGTAACTCAACTACTTTTTATTTCCCACAAATTGAAGACATAAGCGAAGTGGACAATGGAGACATTATCAGCAAATTGAAAACACTAACAAAAACTGGAACAACGAGAACAGCTTCATATTTTAAGTTTAGTTACAATTTTAGCACCTTAAATGTTAACTGATTTTGTTTAGGTGGGTCATTAATGTTATTTTTTCACTACATTGTGTTTTACTTTTGATATTTTTTCTAAAATAAAGTACTTTTTCAAAACTTTTTCTTTTTTTATTCTTTTCAATATAATTTTTAACATAGTCGAATGCTCCCCTCCACCTGGGTAGGGAGCATTCAACCATTTGTAAAGTTTAAAAAAAAATTTTTTTTGCTGTTAAATGGTTTTATTCTTTAATTTCAGGTTAATTATTTGAACAAAACTTTGATCTACCTATTAATGCTCTTTTATTTTAAAAATATGGATTTAACAAATTTTTATATACAAAAATCCATTTTGTAGTCGAAAGCTCCCCTCCTTCCTCTACATACCTATCTAGGGACTCTGGCAAAAGCGAATACTGCGAATAATGGATGAAAGAGCGCATAGCATATTCAACCAAATTAATACTCATCTAAGCAGAAAACTAAGACAGTTGACTAACTACGATATAAACTACAGAATGGCACATAAACGACCAAAACATCAACTCATTGGGTATAGGTAAAAATAAATATGAAGAAACGAGATAGACACAGAGTAGTCAAAACACTAGACAGTGAGCACCAAAAATAACTAGTTATAAGCACATATACACCGGGGTGTGTGCAGGCTCTATACACCCGGGAATGCACACCCCAATACATGAGACATGCATGAGACCGGTTTGATCTTCGAACATGTGGATCTCACTCATATGGTGGTATACACATGTTCCTGGGGATAGGGTTGATCACCTCGTGTGTGTGTGTGTGTGTGTGTGTGTGTGTGTGTGTGTGTGTGTGTGTGTGTGTGTGTGTGTGGTGTGTGTGTGTGTGTGTGTGTGTGTGTGTGTGTGTGTGTGGTGTGTGTGTGTGTGTGTTGTGTGTGTGTGTGTGTGTGTGTGTGTGTGTGTGTGTGTGTGTGTGTGTGTTGTGTGTGTGTGTGTGTGTGTGTGTGTGTGTGTGTGTGTGTGTGTGTGTGGTGTGTGTGTGTGTGTGTGTGGTGTGTGTGTGTGTGTGTGTGTGTGTGTGTGTGTGTGTGTGTGTGTGTGTGTGTGTGTGTGGTGTGTGTGTGTGTGTGTGTGTGTGTGTGTGTGTGTGTGTGTGTGTGTGTGTGTGTGTGTGTGTGTGTGCACAGCGTCAGTTTATGCTTACAAGCGAAGCATTAACATCTCCAGAAGATGCCAACCCCTAGTGTTGGCGAAACGTCGAGAACTAATCTCAGAAGACAACGGCCTAACAGCCCGAAAAAACAGTTTAACAAGTTATGGTTTAAAACATTTTGAAATGGTTGGTTAACAATGTGAGGAATGATAAATAGTCCATTTTCGTAAAAATAAAAAAATGTCGCACTTTTAATATTAAGTGCGTACTCTTACCCTACATTACATTTACCCTAATTTCTCTCGACCGTTTGGTTCAACAATTTGGGATCTAGATAAACCTTCCCAATTATTGAATGTATTTTTAAACGATGTTATATTGGGCAAAATTGTCGAGGAATCGAATAAGTATGCTCATGAGAAGCGTACAGAAATAAATTTAAACGTAACTAAGCTCAAAGCTTTCATAGGTATACTAATTATAATGGTGATTCATCCACTTCCTAGCATCAGACTTTACTGGTCTGTGAATGAAAATTTCTGAGTAAGCAAAATAGCAAACGTAATGACTCAAAGGATTTCTAAAAATTCTTGGCTTTTTACACTTGAATGATAATCAAGAAATGTCTAGAAAAGGAACATCCGGGTATGATAAACTATACAAATTACGGCCATTACTTTCTCATCTTTCTAATAAATTTTTAAAATCGTTGTCACCGTCTCGCAATTTGGCAATAGACGAAACTATGGTACGCTTCAAAGATAGGTCAAGTTTGAAGCAATATATGCCAATAAAGCCCACCAAAAAAGGCTTCAAGGTGTGAATAATAGCATGTTCTGCCTCTGGATATACGTTAGAATTCAATATTTATTAAGGACGTAGCTACGGAGAAGAAGAAGGTGTGCATTAGGCGAAAGAACAGTACTGCATCTTTCAAAATCATTTCAATAAAGGGTAATGTATATTTTTTGATAACTATTTTTCATCGTTTAACTTGTCATCCGCCTTACTGGCAAACGCTACTTTCAACTGTGGAACATTTAGGACCAATAAAAAGTTTATCCGAAACATCTTAAAAATGACAAGGCCTTGAAAATGGGGGAGTTCGATTATGCCACAAGCAATGAACTCTCTGTTTGCAAGTGGAAGGATAGAGGAAAGAAATCTGTTGTTATTTTAAGTTCTTTCCATGATCCATCATGCCTCACAACTGTATCACGAACGAATAAAAAGGCGGAAAGGAATGTATTTCATGTCCAATGCCCATATACGATTATAATAAAAATATGGGAGGAGTGGATCATTTTGACCAGTACATGTCGACGTATATTTCATGGAAATACAGGAGATGGTGGATGAAACTGTACTATTATCTAATTAGCACCTCAATTGTCAACGCCGACATAAGTTATAAAATGAATTGTATCAAGAGGAATACAAAACCAATGTCTGCTTTGATGTTTCGTAGTAATTTAGCTGATGAGCTAACACAAGATAATTGCACCAGAAAAACACCAGGTCCAAAAGTGATTGTTTCCAAAACAAAATGGAAGATCTGTAAACACGACAGATACTGTACGAAAATCGGGCATAGAAAAACATTTATCCATGAAGGGAAACATGACGGTGTGGTACTGTAGTACAAAAAAGAAAGTTGTCAGACCAACACTTATTTGTAAAGAATGTGAGCACTGTGTGTTTCATGTTTTGAAATACATTATAAAGTTCATTAAAAGTGGTTATTCTGTTGATCGCCAACCATGCTGGTATTGCTATTGCACAAAACGTTTGGTGGTTATTCTAGTGACCCCCCCCTCAGATTTTTTCTGATCAAGCTTGGAATTTTTTAAACATTTTTATGGCATACATTGGATCCAATCTGCAGCATTAATTCATAAAAATGACCGAATACTGTAAAGTTTTGCACTATATACCCATTCGCGAGTGTTATGTATTTAACTAAAATATATTAAAAAAAAATTAATTGAAAATCTTTTCCTATTTTGATCACGTTTGTAACCTTAATTTAAGCCACAAACTATTTTCAAAACAGAAACTTTTCTGTCCAATTATAACCAATCTATGATATTGCTGGACATATGAAATAACTTTCATCCTTTTCATCTCTGATGTAGATATGATTTAGATTTCCTTGAAGAATATTGATATATTTACAATTTCTTGTTTTATAATAATCATAAATCGACTTTTCAAATTTGAAGTCAATGCTAACCTAATGATTATTATAAATAAATATATACGTAGAGGAACGTCCTTGGTGTTAAAAATCCTTGATGTTGACCTACCATTTTTTACGTCATAGAAATTCACTATTTTCGTTAGTACTGGCGGCGTTTGAATTTCACTTATTGCTCTACTTATTTCCTTATTGTATTGTACAAATCGATTTTTTAAATTGAAAGTCGACGCTAACGTAAATAAACTTGTAACATATCCACTACTTTACTGTTTAAAAACTTGATAAACCTGGAACTGGCTAAAAAAAAACACAATAACAACATTTAATATTAACAATATTTTAGACAGCACATTATTACATTTATACAATAGATCAAAATTTTGAGTGTTATATGTGGCTGTATCATTTTTCTAAACTCAAGTGGCTATTTCTGTTCTAATCCTGCTATCCTGTCTATATTCTACAGCCAATTCAATATCGGTCTGATACTTCAGCGTATTATTTCTACGGATCCATAAAAAAACACCAAACTTAAAATTTTATCTTCAGTAAAGCATTTTTTGTGCTAAGCAGCTAACCAAATTTCATGATGCCTACACTCCTTAATAACCAAAGATTAATTTATATGCATCCAGACACTGTGATCTAAGCACGGCTTCTGCTCTATCCTGAAAAAAAAAATAGAGTTAGAGTAAATCAACAACTATAGCATATTTTAAATAATATTACAGGATAAATAGAATATTGATTTATTTACAGATTTTTAAGACTCCTTTTATGAAGAATTTTTGATACATTTTAGAATTTTAATGACTCTTAAAGGAGTGACGAATGCGTGGATTAAAAAGCTCATAATCACAGCTGAAATCATTAGCCCAATCAAAAGTGGTCAAAGAATACAAATAAACTAATTTATTCTAACCAAAATCATACATCAAATAAATCACACATCAACTTGCGCCTGCTTCATATCATTCATATAGTTGAATATTGAAGATACACATATAAAAGAACACCCTAAAAATAACGGAATAAACCAGACACTAAAAAGAATTACATAAAAAAAACCGGGAAACTTACACCTCTGATTAGAATAATTACGGGAGAGTACTCAAAATTTCAAAAACTATGAAGTGAGAGAGTGTTCTTCAAAAACTACCACTATCCTGCTTATCCCAGTCATCTGCCTTAGCCTTCCCCTACACCACGTTCCAAATGTTTTTTTCAAACGTTTGGAGTCACGTTTGTTTGTTCCAAACAAACGTGACTCCAAAAACTCCTGAGTAGTAACTCATTTCTTTCAATTACACAATGTGGAAAATGGATTTTCTTTGTTGAATAATGCAATTTTCATTTCGACATTCATCATTTTTGTTCACAAAACTTTCTGACACTCTTACGAATCGAATACAACAAGTTTCATTGATATCCATGTAACTACAAAAATTTGGTAGGTTTTGGGCATTTTACTGCTTCATTTCTTCACCTCATTAAACTAAAAAAGAGATTTGTACATGTATATAATATTGATACTACCCCAGTATTTAGCAGAAATTCAGTATTTATACTCATGTTTATATCAGGTAAAACCAATTTGATAACTCACCAACTATTCCACAGGAATTTCTTCAAAGGTTTCTTCAAATTAGGGATGGGAAAAACCTACCGGTTTTAACCGAAAACCGGTTTTTTTACTTCGAAATAACCGGTTTTATCGGTTGTTTTTTTGTCCCGGTTATAACCGGTTTTTTATTTTTAAAGTAAAAACCGGTTATTAGGTTTTTACCGTGAGTAGGATTCTACCAAAACGAGCACTGAACGCCAGAATACAGGGAAAGAGACCAGTTGGAAAGCCAAGAAAGCGCTGGGAAGACACAGTAAGCAGCGACGCACAAGCACTTTTAGGAGTCCGTGTATGGAGAAGAGCAGCCACAGACAGACAAGGGTGGAGGCAAAAAATAAAGGAGGCCAAGGCTCATTTTGGGCTGTAGTGCCGTAGAAGAAGAAGAAGAAGTGAGTAGGATTAGGTTAGGTATTATTTTGGATCCCACCCAATCATAATTATTATTCTCAAGTAATTATTCCAAACAAAACTAAAATTCAATTTTTATTTTATTTAATACAGAAGCAAAAGCTCACATTAGCCAGAAACAATTAAATTTTATTATAGTATTTCGTTGAAAAAGTATTTGTAATCATAATATTTTTAAATAAGAAGTGATCTGGTATTTATTATGGTTATTTGACTCTTGACATTGAAAGTGGGTGAATGGCTTTTTCTGATTACCAAAAATAATGACTATGAATATCGAATTACCGATTACGAATACGAATCTATACTCCATTCCACGAATATACGACTGTTTTAAATTCGCTTTAAGGTGTCGATTTAAATGGTCCAATGTACTGAATTGTACAATAGTAAATTCTCCCCATTTTTAAAATACTGTTACGACGGATATAAATCTCAGATTTAAATATGAAGTCATGATATAAATATAAAGTTAATAGTTTATAAAACAGTTGTAATTCAGATTTTGAAATATATAATTACTATCATTGAGTTTATTTTTTCATTTCAATTATTTCATTGTAAACAAGTTGGTTTTTGAATTATGTGATTTAAACGAAATGTAACAATACTTAAGTGATCAAATAGTGTAAATTTTTTAGTCGAATATTCAATTAATATTAAAAAAAACAAAAAAACTTACTTATTCACTTATTCTCTTAATCTTCTAAAACTATCATCAACGATCAGATTCACAGCCATAATCAGTCGGCGATATATGAAACTGTATATAAATTTTCGTTACTTTTTAATATCTGTAACGACTCGGTACTTTAACTATCAATAGCCGGTATGTTATACCCATTATTTTCGGAACTTTTAAGAGTACATAAACTCAAAGCAAACAAATATTTAAAACTAACAAAGTGAAATATTAGATCCTTTTTCTGGTTTGTGAACCATCGTTCTGCCAATTTCTTTTCATTTATATTAAAAATAGTATATTTCTTTTTATTACAGTTGTAAATACCTAATAAAGTAATAAAATGTGTTATATCAAAGAAACCCGGCACGACTCTTGTTGTTTACATTTCACGGAAAGCTTACCCAAATGTCTGATGAACACATTTGGCTTCATAGACGTCATTGTATTTATTTGTAGATTTTAACTGAAATAATTTTAGTTTAGATGTCATACTAGTAGACCCTTTTTATTGGAATAATGATTAGACCAATTGACCTTCATACTTCTACTTGCACAGTAAAATATTCGTTGTAGCAGTAAACCAAAACAGTCGTATATTCGTGGAATAGCCTATACAAGGATTTCCCTACGTTTTCAAAACGATTTATACCCATACCGGAAGTCGTAAATGAGTTAAAAGTAATAAATAATAATTTTTTTTTTGATGGTAGTAAAAATAAAAGATGAATTACATTATCCAATTTACTTTTAAGTAAAATATTTATGTTGATATTATTTTCTTTAAATCCCATTTGAAGGAGTCTGGGGAATTTTTTTCTCACAAAACACAAAAAATTGTGTTGCGAATGTAGTATCGCAAACTAAATTGCATTGTAAATGTAACTTTTTAATCTATTTGATTAAAAAAACCGAAAACCGGTTTTTGGGAAAACCGGTTTTTTCGCCGGTTATAACTGCCAGGTTAAACCGTAAGCAAAAAAAAAACCGGTTTAACCGAAAACCGGTGTTTTGTCAAAAACCGCCATCCCTACTTCAAATTCAAATATCATTTGAATTCAAAATTTCATTAATCCAAATTATGACTGGTGTATAACCTAACAAACAAAAAACAAAACAAAAAGAAATTATATTAAGCCAAAACTTTAGAGGGGGCAACCTTGTATAATTCCGAAAACTATTGAAAATGATAGACCCTTACTTAAATAAAGGACATATGTTGTATGTGGACAACTGGTACAGCAGTCCGCTTTTATTTGATAAGATATGTAAAGATAAAACAAATGCGTGTGGAAAGGTAAAATCAAATAGACAACATATGCCACCCATGACGAAAAAACCTACATAAAGGTCAAGTACTTGGCTACAAGATTACAAATATGCAGGGGCTGAAGTGGTTAGATAGACGTCCAGTTACAATGCTTATGACACTTCACTCCAGCAACATGAAAGATAGTGGTATAAAAACTAAGGACAATGTTTCTATACAGAAACTAGAATGTGTACTGGATTGTAATTGTAATATGGGGACTATAGATAAAACAGACTTGCTTCTCAGTAGCACTGAATCTGTCAGAAAGTCAATAAACTGGTATAAAGTTATTTTTTCATTTGTTTGTTCACTTAAGTTTGTTAAATGCTCATATATTATATAATATTACCAGTGGAAAAAATATTCTACTTGCAGATTTTCAATTAACACTTGTTAAAGAAATTATTGTTCTGAAGCTATTTTCTTGTGGCATTGTAAATTAATTACTATTTATAACTGGGAATAAGCCACAATTAAAGATAAAAATACGTTTATTGACGTTTCAATTTCCAATTCGGAAATCGTTCTCCTCATAACGGTTTTTTAATATTGTTCTGAAGCTATTTTCTTGTGGCATTGTAAATTAATTACTATTTATAACTGGGAATAAGCCACAATTAAAGATAAAAATACGTTTATTGACGTTTCAATTTCCAATTCGGAAATCGTTCTCGAAAATTTCGATTTCCGAATTGGAAATTGAAACGTCAATAAAGGTATTTTTATCTTTAATTGTGGCTTATTCCCAGTTATAAATAGTAATTAAAGAAATTATTGCTGAACATAAGAAAATCAAGCCTCGTGCCTCAACAAGTTGTAAACCGGAAGATGCTCATTCACCATTACGCCTTATTAAGATAAATTTTCCCAGAATGTATTAGGCCACAGAAGAAATTAAAAGACCACCAAGTACACACTGTGTTATATATATGCAAAGCATAAGGTTCGAAAAGAAACACGCTATACTTGCATAATCTGAAATGTGCCTCTGTGTGTTACACCATATTTTAAAAAGTAACATTGTATAAAAAAATTTTAATTTTCCTTTTAATGTAGTCAAAACTTTTATTTATATTTTGATTTGAATGTTTTGTGTACCATTTGTTTGTAGTTTTTTACTTTGTTGCTACCATGAATAATGATATAAAATAATGATAATTTTTCAGTGTATTTAATTTTTTTTATTTTTCAAAAATCTAACAGCAACAAATTTAGTTACTTCTACAAAATTGTAAATACAGTCCTGAATACACTGTATTGATACACTGCGAGAACGGTATTTATAAGCCATAGTACTTCATCGACTGACTGCGGCAAGCGTGTTGGATCAGCACAGGCATGAAATAGCTGTACCAGAAACCATACTACTTTTATAACTAGTCGCAGTGAAAAGGTTAAGCAAGATATTAAAAAGAACTGGAGAAGTGTGGCCTCCTCGAGGAACTCCAGATGTTACTGGGATACTGTCAGACAGATAACAACATATATTGACTGTTTGACTTCTACTACCAGACGTAGTTTTTAATCCTTTCAACAAACCTGCTATGAATTTTCAACTAAATAATGAATTCTATAAACAAAATTTTGGTCTAGCAATGGGCTCTAGTTTATCTCCATTCTTAGCCGATATATTTATGGAAGATTTTGAAACAAATATCATTTCTAAACAAAATTTCAAACCCACAGTATGGTGTAGGTATGCAGATGATGTATTCTCAATATGGCCTCATGGATCAGAGTTGTTGGACACATTCCTAAATGATATAAACGATAAAGAAGAGACAATAACATTTACCATGGAAAAGGAATATAATAACACGCTACCTTTCCTGGATGTTTTAATCTCTAAGAACGATACTGGATATGAGACTCAGGTGTATAGAAAACCAACACACACCAATAGATATTTAAATTTCAAATCAAATCACAATATTAATGTAAAAAAGGGAATAATTAAATCCTTATACGATAGAGCCAAAATTACTTGTTCTAACGAAAATTCGTTCTTGGAGGAGAAACATTTGTTAACTTCTGTTTTATTAAAAAATGATTATCCTTTATCGTTTATAAATTAGGAATTTTCAACAATCGATCGAATAGAACAGAACAACTTAGAACGAGATCCTACAGCATACACAAGGAATAATACGAGGAAAATAACAATACCGTACATAAAAGGACTATCAGAAAAACTTAAAAGGATAGGAAATAAATTCAACATTTCAACAACATTCAAAACAACAAACACGTTGAGATCTATTTTGTCCAAAACCAAACCTAACAATAAACAAGAAAGGACAAAGAATTGCATTTATAAAGTACCTTGTGAATGCGATCAGTTTTATTTAGGTGAATCATCAAGGCCAAATGTTAGAATAAGTGAACATCAATCTTATATTAAAAATAGGGAATTTGATAGATCTCAAATCTGTAAACACGCATGGGATAATGAACATAGGGTTCAATGGAATAATTCAAATGTAGTCCTAAAAGAAACGGATGGTAAAAAAAGAAAAATCAAAGAAGCGGCTCTAATTATGCTAAATGAGGCCAATTGTGTCGCAAATTCCTCGGCAGAATGTAGTAGGATCTGGTTACCAATATTGAAAGAGGAAGTTATTAATAAGAAAATACCAGTATTAGTAAGTCAGTAACATATAGAGGATACATCATTTATGTTTTTTAAATAACGTAACAGATAAAATCAGAATTTTGATGTTTGTTGAAGGTAAACTAAATTCACGAACAAATACTTACAATGTCGGGATAGTATTGTGAGGTTTTTTTTTCCCTCATAATTTACTATGGAATCACTAACAGGAGAATTTTACTGGCATCATGTCATGTGTTTGTCTTTTTAAAGACGAATTACATGCTATGATTTTTTTCTGATGGATATTCTCAAGTTAAAGTTGATTTCATGTAATCGAATGAACTATCTTATAAGTAAAGTCGTCCCAGGAGCGCAACTCAGCAATATTGGCAATATCATTTTAAAGTAGTCTACTTTAAAATGCATAATGTATGTCTGAATTGTCAATATAAATGAGTCAGATAAAATTAAATTATTAGAAGAATTTTTCACTATGTAACAAAAAACAAAATTTGTTTAATTTACTGTTTGTATTTTGAGAACGATTTCCGAAGTGGAAATTGAAACGTCAATAAACGTATTTTTATCTTTAATTGTGGCTTATTCCCAGTTTAATAGTAATTAATTTACAATGCCACAAGAAAAGGGCTTCAGAACAATAGTACTGACATTGGTCATATGGCTTTGGGTCTCTTTTTGGACCTATCAAAGGCATATGACTGTTTAGTGCATGACATATTACATATTTGATAAATTGGAGAAATATGGTATATGTGGACCAGCATTGAACTGGTTTAGGCAAACAAGTCCTACTTGGCAAATATGAGACATTTAGTAAAAATACATAAAAACACTGAAATAGGCATCTCATCTGAAAGAACTATCAATATTGGAATACCACAAGCAAGTGTGATTGGTCCTTTACTGTTTGTGATCTATATCAATGATCTTCATGGTCTAGTGGCTAATACTACTTCCAGCATAACAAATTATGCAGATGATACAAACATTTTAATCAGTGGTAAAGACATGTCTGTTCTAAGCGTTAATGCTAGTTTAGAGTTCCAGAAAGCTAAAGACTGGTTTTCTATGAATAGGTTGGTTTTAAATCAAAATAAAACAGATCTTTTGTTTAAGACAAATTATGCACATTCAGATATGCCAAACAGTATTATTGTAAATAATGACACTTTAAATATTAGCAGCAGTACCAAATTTTTAGGATTATATATTGACAGTTTTTTATGTTGGGATAAACATGTTGACCAGTTATGTATGTCTTTGAGTAAAGTGATTTACAGCTTTAGAGTTCTAAAAAAATACATGAATAGTAACTCATTAAAAACAGTGTATCATGCTAATTTTGAAGCAAAATTTAGATATGGTCTAATAAATTTTGGCCACAGTAGGGACATAAATAATGTATTTCTGGTTCAGAAAAAAATAATCAGAGTTATGTTTGACTTAAAAAGTAGGGAATCATGTAGAGGGCATTTTAGGAGTAATAATATTTTAACAGTTTACGCTGTATTTATTCAAGAATGCTTACTGGTTCTATATAAAAATAAAATACTCTTTAGGAACTTTGAGCCCAATAGTATAGTACATACCAGGTTATATAATTATAAAATTCCAATACACAGGTTAAGTATAACAGAAAAAAACGCTCTTTATTGTTGCATCAAATTGTTTAATAAACTGCCTGAACCTATTAAAATGGAGGAAAGATTAAGTTTGTATAAACATCAAATATTTAAATTACTGGTAGCTCTTGAGCCATATTCTGTGGAGGACTATTTGTATATGTAACGGTTAGGAATAAGTAAATAATATTTTCGTTTGTGACACTGTTTTTTTTTAAATAATTTTATGTTCAAAGAATGTATATTATTTTCTAAAAATAAAGATATTGTTATGTTATGTTATGATAAAAAGTGGGTCGAGAGTGGTAGAAGTTAGGATGACATAGATTTTTATAAAGACAATACAAATTTTGCCTATTAACTCACAGAGAACTTGGTGTGGGAAACTATGTGCTTGTGAAATTCATAGGAGCTAAAAAAAAAATTCATAACATACAGGAATGTTGTGACGAAAAAGACATCTCTTTTGTTAATGAAAATCATATTTTAGGTATACTGCCAATACCTATTATTTTATTCACTAGGGAATGGATCCAGTCAATATATTTGAGACCTAAAACCTGTGGAAAACACTAGATATATAGTTCAATTTATTTTTTATATAAACATGTATTTTACATACGAAGGCTTCATTATTTTATTAATTATTTTGGTTTAGATTTGTATTAATAAACAAGATTTTTTAGTAAAATATCGTTATTTATTTATTGCAATGACTGGATGGCAATAATTTATATTTTGAAAAATTTTGTGGCAATTATTGGTTTTTTTTCTTTATATGGTTTTTAGTTTTACCTTTCTTATAGTGGCAATGACTAGTCATTTACCTTATGCCAGCCAGTCATACAATAGGAATGAAGAAAAATGTGATGATTTTGCAAAGTATTTTCAAGAAACTTACAAATTTAGTGAAGACAATAATTTTGATAGATATACCTTATATTATATGGATAATTAGCTCAGAATTTTTATAAGAACAATCATAATCTGAATGTCCTTCGGATCATCGCACAGAAGATGAATATGATGAAGCATTATTTAAATGAAATAAGGAGCAAATATGATTACTGTAGGATTAATTATTTCTTCCTGGATGAATGGAAGACGGAACTCCATGAAATGTTACATATCGTCGTTGTGCAGGTAAACTCTGCTATGTACATTTTTTGGTAAATTTGAGTAATGAGCACAGAAACTTTCAAAATTTAATTCTTAACACATTGGTATAATCTGCTATAGGCTATGAATAGAATTAACCAAGTTATAAACATTTGGTTAAAATCTGCTATGTGTTCAGGTGAGGTAAAATCTGTATGTGCTAAAATTGCATATAACCAAAATTAATCTTTGTAAAAGTTAAGCGACTACATACACTTAACAGATTTTAACTTTATTAAATGCTCTGCTGTAACTATATTTTAGGCACTTTCATATTAAAAATACATTCTTTTGTGTTAATTTCATTATGAATTTGACTGAGTATGTACTTTTTACGCACAATGCAGTATTATAAGGACGATTTATAAACTTTTCGATGCCATTGTGGTCGAACAACCCCAGGACACACCTACGCTCAACCAACCCAGGACATAGCTATGGTCGACCAAACTGAGGAATCCATTATAAATTATCCAGGAAAAGAGCACCAGTTTGTAAGAGACGAACAGCTAAAAAGAATCGATTGATGGGAGAAACATACATTGGCTTCGAGAAAAATGAAGAAGAAAAGATAACTCAGGAAGTAGAAAGACAGGAGAGAGGTGTACTGCTAAGATGTAAACATGACGATGTCCAACAGAAAACAAAAAGAACTCATTTCTGTGCCCAAATAACAGACGACGAAAGAAAACAGATTAATATTATGTTTTGGAATTTAACAAGTTGGGAGGCAAAAAGAGTTTTTGTACAAAGTAATTGACATACACTCTCCGAAACAAAGAAAAAGAGGTAATCAAACCAATGATGAACCGAAGAAAGCCTGTTCACGTGATTGCCATTTAAAATCACCTTTGTCATGCAATTGAATCTTTTTGTGTCGAACGTTTTTTCTAAACACACTTATATCTTGGTTGTGATACATTTTTATGATGTCCGGCACCAGCAAACACTACAGGTACAAACGATATAACAGAGCCAGTTGTAGAAGAAGAAAGTAATCCTGTATCAAAATCAGAAATGAATCGTAAAAATGTTGAAAGATGGATTGACCTCTTACCGAAAGTTCCAACTGATTATTGCAGGGGTCAGACAGAATATCAGTATGTTGAAAGTAATTTTAAATCATACAATAATATGCACAAAATCTACAAACACTGGTGTGTAAAAATAATATTGATTTATTCATGTAAAATTATGTGCCAAATATTAAAAAAAAAAAAAGAAAATCTCCATACATCATCCTCGCAAAGACTGATAAGAAGTGTAATGAGTTTGAAACTGGAAATGTAAGCAAGTCCGAGTCTGACCTTCACATTGTAATGAAGAATGAACCACGTGAAGCCAAGGCAGCTGCAAAAGAGTCTGCTTCAGAAACAAGACTTGTAGTAACGATGGATTTGCAGTGTGTTCTATTGAGTCCAAAACTGCTCGCATCTCTTGCTTTCTATAGGCATAAACTTCAGTTGCATAATTTTACATTATATAACCTGAAATCAAGAAGTGTATTCATGTACGTATGACACGAAGCCGATGACCAGGTATCATCAAACGAATTTATGTCATGTATTGTGGACTTCATTTGTAACTGTCCGCGTAGTTATACAGAGTTCGTTTTGGTATCCGATGGTTGCAATTATCAGAACCGAAACAAAGTTTTGTGCAGTGCTCTGACAAAAGAGTTAAAAGTCACAATTGAGCCGATCATACTTGAATCTGGTCATACTATGATGGAAGTAGACTTGGTTCACTCGACACTGGAATCTGTGTTCATAGCTAAAATATGGATGCCATCTCACTATGTAACACTAATGAAATCAGCACGACCGTGTCAGCCTTATGTTATGAATAAAGTACATTACGAATTTTTTTTAAACTATGAAAGTGGTCCATCAAATTTCAACAGCATAAGACCAGGGAAGTCTGTAGTAGTGATGGGCAAAATGACTCATTTGAATGTTTCGAATCATTTGAATTAACTCACTGTGATGTTTTGAAACAATGATTCGAAACATTGAAACAATTGACACATTCTACCTGATACTGTAACTTCATATCATAACAACTCATTTTGGGTGGCTATGCAAAGATATATTTCGTGCAGACTACCGATTCATTTTCTGTAAGGCACGTGACAGCAATGTGATTGTTAAAGCATTATGAGGATTTCTGAACGATTAGGGATTTGAGCTTGTTAAGCACAAATTTATTGTCGAAAGAAAATGCAAAAAAGTATTTTTGAAGTGTGTATATTTTAGGCAATTCCTAGCTGAGCGCTTTCGGCTTTACAAAGCCATCATCAGAGCTATGGTCAATTTTTAAATACCACTACAAAGGAGAGATCTCATTTCCTAAGTTTCAAAATTATGATTTTTTGTAGGAGTTGGAATTCTTAAAACATATAAAAAACATATAAAAAGTCGACACTGGACTTCACAAACACGTTAAAAAATTGAAAAAATTTTTGTCATGGTACGGGTTTAAGACCCGACCATCTATTGATGTGAGGACGTAGACTGAATAGAACTCAGTCCAATTCCAACTCCTACAAAAAATCATAATTTTGAAACTTAAGGAAATGAGATCTCTCCTTTGTAGTGGTATTTAAAAATTGACCATAGCTCTGATGATGGCTTTGTAAAGCCGAAAGCGCTCAGCTAGGAATTGCCTAAAATATACACACTTCAAAAATACTTTTTTGCATTTTCTTTCGACTTGTCATAAGTGTGTACAAAAAAAAAAAAAATATCAGTCTTTTGATTCACAAATTTATTGTTTTAGGTCTTAGGTGTAGGTTAAATATGTTTAGTCTGGTTTTATTTAATTTTTTCTCGGTGGTATAGATCTTCATTAGCATTTTTAAATGAATCATTACCAGAACGAAAATAGGTGTTATTTACATTAAATACTTTGAAATAAAAATGACATTTCATTATTACAGACTGGAATATAAATTTTTAACATTTTTAAAGTTAAAAACAACTTAACATTTACATCAACTTAAAACAACTGTGATCGTTTCAAACTTAAAATCAGTCAGCAGGTAGCCACTTGTTCTTTAAGTTTTAAAATTTTTCTGACTGCTAACACAATTGATTTACGACGAAGAAGCACAGCAACAAGCAACACAGATGGCAACACAGTATATACCGAACAACGAGAGAGTCGACGTGATTTTTGGAGTCGACACGATGACAAGTACTGACTCGATGTTGCGAAACAGTAAATATTTACGACGAACAGCACAGCAACACAGTATATACCGAATAACGAGAGAGTCGACGTGATTTTTGGAGTCGACACGATGACAAATACTGACTCGATGTTTCGAAACAGTAAACATTTAATGTACCAAAACATTGAAACAGTTCTGTGACTCAACTCATTGCTTCGAAACATCGACTCACTAGCCAACACTAGTCTGTAGGAGATCCACGAGTTGTCGACATATGAGCACTCAAATACACTCCTGATGGGTGTGTATACTTCAAACTGCGACAACCTAACGACTATGCTTTGTTGCCACAAAGACGCCCTAACAGACTCTTCAACCCCATACCTAAGCTTTATGATAGTCCACAACCTATTGACAAGCAAAAATATGATGATTTGCAAGATCTCAAAAGATTTATACTTCATTTAGTCATATAATATGTCATATAATATATATATATATATATATATATATATATATATATATATATATATAAATATAATATATAATATATATATATACAGTTTATTAGGGTTGCAGTCAGAATATTGGCCGGGATGTTAAAAAAAACACTCTTTTGACTTTTTGTCGAGCTTTCGGAATTTTTCGGTTTTATTCCTTTTTCAAGACACTGTAAAAGACAATTATGTAAATATTTAAAAAATATCACAATTCTTCAGTGTAACTTACTAGTCGTTGAGATTATTTTTGTAAGCATTGACACTCAACATTTATACCACACATTAAAATATACAATTATGGACAAAATACATCATAAAATTTTTAAAATTTATTGTAAAAATAGTAAAACTTGGTTGATGGCATGTTTTACTGGTGTATATTAACTCGTAGAGAGAATGGAAAGAAAAAACACTGTAATTAATATGTAATTAGGTGTAATTGATGTTATCTTTCTTTACAAGAAATACTAGAGGCCCTTCTTAGGTGACTATACTTTTTAAACCTGTCTTAATGGTATGCAACATATTATACATGGAGGTGTAATTTTTGTACAGGTAAATATTTATTTTATTTTTGGTAAAAATTTAATAAAAAAAAAAGTAAAAAAAAAAATTTCATAACAATGAGATCCGACAATTGACATTGACACATAACGCATCAACATTACCATCTAAAATAACTTATGGTTGCCTACCCTACATTCCATTTTTGACACCTAAGCTAATGAACATCTTTAAAAATGTTAGTGGCTTAAAAATTATAACCAAAAATGTGAAAACAGTATCGAAGCTTTACACAAAAACAAAAGATCCTTTCACAATACAGGAGTCATCGAATGTTGTTTATTCTATACCGTGTACTAACTGTAATAAAATTTACATAGGAGAATCATCTCGTAATGTTCACAGCAGGGTGATATCACATCGTAGTGGTATAAAAACCAAAAAAATCAATGCATGTGCATTGACAGAACATGCACTAACTCAACATGAATTCAATTTCGATGATTCCTGTATTTTGGCAAAAGAAAAGAACCATTCTGGCACATCTTGCATCAACAAAAAGTCCGACATAGACAAATTAAGTAACATTTATTATTTACTAGGAAAACACCAAAAATAAAATAAATATTTACCTGTACAAAAATTACACCTCTATGTATAATATGTTGCATACCATTAAGACAGGTTTAAAAAGTATAGTCATCTAAGAAGGGCCTCTAGTATTTCTTGTAAAGAAAGATAACATCAATTACACCTAATTACATATTAATTACAGTGTTTTTTCTTTCCATTCTCTCTATGAGTTAATATACACCAGTAAAACATGCCATCAACCAAGTTTTACTATTTTTACAATAAATTTTAAAAATTTTATGATGTATTATGTCCATAATTGTATATTTTAATGTGTGGTATAAATGTTGAGTGTCAATGCTTACAAAAATAATCTCAACGACTAGTAAGTTACACTGAAGAATTGTGATATTTTTTAAATATTTACATAATTGTCTTTTACAGTGTCTTGAAAAAGGAATAAAACCATTCCGAAAGCTCGACAAAAAGTCAAAAGAGTGTTTTTTTTTAACATCCCAGCCAATATTCTGACTGCAATTTGTTTATATCGACAGTCACTAATATTCAATATTTCTTGTATATATATATATATATATATATATTATATATATATATATATTATATATATACTGGAAAAGCCACGCATTCTATGGTTTGACACACAAATAAGTTCAAATTAAACTTCAAAATGTTTCAGTAAATTTAATGTTTCGTTTAGAAGTTTCTAATTTTTGTTTCTGTTTACTTTTAATTCACAATAAGCATAGTTGTATATTCATTTGTTTTATTTTTAAATCAATAATAAAAGAAACAAATTATTGGAACATGTTAGGCAAAATCTGCTATTTACTAAAATCTCTCAAGTAAAATCTGCTATGTAATTTTTTGTCACAAAAACAAAAATAACTCTCAGTGTCTATTTCAGACTTACTAAAATACGTTTTTACATTAACCATATGATTATTTTACATATATCTTCCATAAACAACTATCTTACACAACGAACCATATTTACACACAACACAACAGTTTTATGTCTCCCCTGTAAAATTTACAATTAATTTACAATAAACATTAGAAAAGAAAAAAAATTATTTGAACATATTGGGCAAAATCTGCTATTTACTAAAATCTCCCAAGTAAAATCCAAGTAAAATCTGCTATGTAATTTTTTTTCACAAAAACAAAAATAACTCTGTGTGTATTTCAGACTTAGTAAAATACGTTTTTACATTAACCATATGATTATTTTACATATATCTTCCATAAACAACTATCTTACACAACATACCATTTTCAAACAAAACAGTTTTGTCTCCCCTGTAAAATTTAGTTTTCTACACATAGCAGATTTTGCTCGCACAATGACGATATACTGAAATGAAATACAAAAACTGTCCATATAGACAACAAATTTCGGAACTAGTGATGATCAGAACTAGAATGATGGCCAGTTATATAATATAGATGAAGAAAAATGTAATACGTTTGTAAAATACCTTAAAACCTACAAATTTAGTGCAGACAATAATTTCGATAGAGATATCTTAGTGGAGGATCATTGGCTTGGAAATTTTTATGAGAACAATCATAATCCCAAAGCCCTTTGGATCATCACACAGAAGATGAATCCCAAAGCCCTTTGGATCATCACAAAGAATATGAATATGATAAAGCATTATATAAAGAAAAAAACATAGCCAGGCAAAGATTACATAAATCATAAATCCTTAGGCAACTAGATCCTGTTATTCATAAGGAAGTAAAGAGCATATGACTATTGTATGATGAATTATTTCTTCCTTGGTGAATGGTAGGACAGGTATTGTAATAATTATACCTAAGCCTAATACTAACCACAAGAACCTTTGCACCAAAATTGCCATTCAATCACCCTTCTTCCAGTAATATGAAAAATTGTGAATAAAATTGTCCAAGGAAGATTTTGTGAAGAAAAACACCAATATATTGCAGCACACCAGTTTGAATTTAAGGAAAAATCAACAGTAATCCATTCTCTTTCAATAGTAACATCCAATGTACAGGCAGCTAGATTACAAGTACTTATACTGTTAAGTTTTCTTTAGGGGAATTATGATTGAAACTGCTGCCAATATGTATTAAATGATTTGCAAACCCATGGTGGAATATGGTTTTATCATTTTCTACAATTGTAAAGGCCCTCCTAAAAATAATTAAAAGTGGCCTAAATAGCTAGCTTCCTACAAATGAATAGAATGCATTATTCTGATAACCCACATCATAATCTATCAAATATAATGCTTTACGATAAAAGCTTGAGACTCACATTAAGAATAAACCTGAAAACTCTCACAGTAGATATCCCAAGAGAATTCTATTTGAAAAAATACTCTAAATATCAAGACAATAAATAACTTTCTTTTAGTGTCTTTTCTTTAATGGTTCTAACTTAATAGTCTAACAATATTGTAATTAATTGATATAAGGTTGAATGCTCGAATAAATGAACTTTGATCAAATAAGAGGCAGATATAGAACACAGTTTTATTAGTTTAATCTTGCCCAAGTACTTTCGCTCCCTAGAGCATATTCAGGGGGATTTCGTCAATTGTGGCCTATTCAACAAGAATAAAATGTTATAAACATAAAATTGTACATCACACTACACTACACAAGGACAAACACTTTAAAAATTTTAAAATAGGCAAAGCAACATTATGTACGGAAATATATATATAGAACAATATATTAGTTAATACATTGTGTTTATTTTGTACATACTTTCAACAATTTAACCTGTTGTAAATCATAAGTAATTTTTGGAATTCCAGTGCTTTGTGAGGTTAGGAATATGTTCACAGAAAATCTTGCCACTGCATTTGAAAACAGCTGTATCTTGGATTATAGATTGATAAACAACTTGAGAACAACACATTAGAAATATGTCTCTAAATAGCTCCAATAATAGGCATACTTGAATGTATTATGCTCTAATGAACTCACATTTGTCCTATTTAACTATCAAATGGGTTAATATCAATCATAACAGCTTTATCCTTTTATGGTATTATAGAACAAGGCTATTAAATATGTTTTTGAACTGCCACATCTGCATCCAACTGAAGGCCTGTAATATTCAAAAAGAATACTCAACATGAAATCAATGTAAAGTCTTGATTAATTATACCCAAGAAAAAATTCCGATTTAACAAGTATGACATGGCCCCCATGAGTCATTCAATTATTTCCACATACAGGCTTGGGGATTTAGCAACAGATTTGGAACAGTATGGCAAGCTCGATCGACCATAACTCGATTTTTTATATTACATATAAGTAGTATAATATGGAAATATATGCAATTTACCTATTTAGAATAATTAATAGGGAACAACTATTATTTTCTAAAGATATAATTATGAGGTAAAACAAAATACCGAGAAAAACTAAGGATATGATTATTACATTAATCAGTAGTTATAAACTAAATATATTACTTACATTCATGGGTTCATATGTTTACATGTGGTCAAATATAAATTAAACAGTTTGATAACAGATTCATCTTTTAATGTACAAGTTTACTCCTGGCTGTCGACTTAAAATCCACGTACTATAAGTATTTTGGTATCCAGGTCCATTATTTTAAAACTAAGTTAAAACCGTAAAACCTTCAGAGTGTTTACTGGACTGAAAATTGTAATCTGGAATGCCGGCGACGCACGCCGTCTCTTCGTTGTTGTTATTCCTTCTCCATTTTCTTTTCCTGCGCGTCATGCTCGGGTATCTCTTATGGGAGTGACAGTCCTCTAAAATTAGTATTTCCTAAAGACACCAGAGGGCGTAGCATTCGTAGCAAAGCTTTGTGAGTGTGCAAGACCGCAACCAACAAAACAAGTACGCCATTTTTATTGTGGTTTTGATGGTTCGACATTGTGTTTCCAGTTGCGATTAAATAATTGTTTGTTTTTTGTCATCGTATTTAAATAATTATGGTTTTTAACTGTTGCGTTAATGGTTGTAATAATTACAACCTTATTATATTGGCTTATATAATGACTTATTTGGACAATGGTTAGTTATATTATTTTTTTTTTGTATAAAATATTGTTATAACCTTAAAAACATCTAACATTTAATACATTATCTACGGTGGAAGTTTAAACTTTTTCAGAATTATATAATACACAGGCGTTGTTATAGGGCATTTTCTTTAAAATCATACTCATGCAAAACTTTAAATGCGGTTACCCTACTTTTGGATTTGTACCTATACGTTACTAAGGGTGCGATATTATAAATTCAAGTCATTAGATCAATAAACATCAAAATGAGATTTTTTTAGCAGTATGCCGACGATATTAATAGAAAATTTTTGATAATGTATTAGATATAATTTATAGAAACTACAGAATAGCCATTGTTTAACCAACTACATTTAAATACATGTAATTATTGTTTATAAAAAAAAATAAAGTAGAAAAAGAACCAACGTTTGTTTTATTTTTGTAGTCAAACCCAAACCCTCAAAATTAATCTTTATATTTGAAGAATTATTAACCCTTTAATCGGTAATCCCGCCATAAGGCCGGCATTAAAATAACCGAATTATTTTAAAATGTAAAATTTATTTGCTTTCACGTCGACTACACCGCTTTTCGGCAAGAATAGACTCGTCCAACAGTAACGGTTTAAAAGCTGTAGGTTCAGTTAATTGAGAGATATGGTCAGTTACGTGTAAGCAAGCAAGTGAATCGTACGGAGAAATTATTGCTCTGGAACACGTGTAATCGAACCGTAAAATAAAATAGTTCTAGTTGTCCAATTGATTTCATTTTTTTTTGGTAAGTACTTATAGTATGTGTTTGATAGTTTGCTGGAATATTTGGTGAAAAATATAAAATTAGTACTGGTTTTTGAGTGTGGAGTGATACCCGCCTTTCGGCCGGCTTGCCGATGTACGGTAAAATAAGTTCTCCGCGTATTTGAATAAAAGTACATATTTGTATTATTTATACTTTTATTATTTATACATTTCTTTCTTTCTATCGTAGAACATGGAAAATAATAGATCTCAAAGACGAAGAAAGTATGGTGCGAAAAGGTATCACGAGCTGACAGACGCGGAAAAGAGGACAAAATACGATCTTTCCACAATAACCGATGAACAAATCGACGAAATCATGAACTCTAATCTGGATTCAGATGACGAGTCAGTTTACGAAGATGATGATGATAGCATAGCCGATCCGGATTATGACTACAAGGCGGATGTGCTCACAGCCGAGGACGATGAGATGATTTCTTCTTGTTTACGTGAAAATATCACTGATTTGGAGCTCTCCATGGACCCTCCGTTAGAGCTAAGTAATATCACTGATGTTAGTGAAGATTTAGTGGGTGTTTCAGAATCACATGTAAATATATTTACTTCTGAAACGGCAACATTAACTTTGCCGGAACTTATAATATCCGAAACTATATCACCAGAAGTTTCAACAACTGATCCGGATACTCAAATGGACGTTTCAGTATCATCCGTACGGTTATCATCAAAAGAACCAATTGCATCAACTTCCACACAACTACCGACAACCACTAAATTCAAACCAAAGAAAAGACCCAGATCCCCGTTACCAACTGTAGAAGCTACGGGACCACATATAGTACCATCAGCGGGTGGCTTCACTGGCACAGGTATGCTAATAAAACACGGAAAGTCATAATGCCATACTAATTTTTTTCTCTTTTTTCTTTCAGGCTTGGATGCAATCGACAAAAATTCAGCAGAGTTCACAAAAATTGTATGGAGAAAAAAGTCAATGCAATTGCATGTCAATGAAGTCGCATTTCGAGGAAACACTACATTGCCGTATACTGTAAAGAATCTGAAGACACCAATGGAGTATTTTTGTTATTTTTTCACGGATGAACTCATCGACCTGATTGTTTGTGAAACCAATCGAAACGCACGTTTGAAAGACATAAACACACAATTCAACGTTGATGCGGTGCAGATTCGACGATACATCGGAATTCTATTATACATGTCTATTTTTCGTTATCCCAACATGGAGTCACACTGGGGAGAATTCGGATTTAGACAAATTCCTCAGTGTATGCCATTAAAGAAATTTGAACGGATAAAAAAATATTTGTGTTTTGCTAATGAAGCGGAGCGTATTCAAAAAGGACAACCTGGACATGATTCGCTTTTTAGAATTAGAAGAGTTGCCAATATTTTAAATGAACGCTTCAATTCCGTTCCAAAGAATGCGCGGTTATGTGTTGACGAGCAAATGTGTTCGACAAAAATGGCGCACCATTTACGCCAGTACATGCCGAACAAGCCCCATAAATGGGGAATAAAGTTGTTTGTACTGTGCGATACCACGGGATATTCGTACCAATTCGAGATATATAATGGTGCTGGAGATAACATCATCGTGCCAGGAACACCAGACCTCGGAGCTACCAGCAACGTTGTTATTAGGTTGTCACAAACAATTCCAAATTTCAAAAACCATATCGTTTACTGTGACAATTTTTACACATCGTTGCCCCTTTTAGTTTATTTACGAGCTCGTGGAATCTTTGGACTGGGGACAATACGTGCAAATAGAATTCCCAATTGTAAACTTCCGCTGGATGCAGATAGAGAAATCAAAAACGCCGAACGGGGTTACGCAGTGGAGTATATGGGTTGTGCATATGGTGTGGACCTTACCACTGTCCTCTGGAAAGATACCAAAAACGTAAAACTTTGTTCAACTTACGTTGGGGTCCAACCATTTCAGAAATTGAATCCAGACAAACAGATAGCAAAAACGACTCGTTACGACAAAAGAAAGAAAGAATACATTGATGTCGACTACCCCCAAATAATTCGTGAGTACAATTCGCATATGGGAGGAGTTGACCTCATGGACTCGCATATGGGACGAAGTGGACTGCGCATTAAAACAATGGATGCAATGACACGCATCTTTTACCATTTTCTGGATATGGCTGTCACAAATGCGTTCATATTGTATCGCAGATCACATAATGAGGATGCTGCGAAAACAGATTTCAAAGAAGAAGGAACTTCAAAAGAAAAAAACATGAGACTATTCCAATTTCGTGTGAAAATTGCTCAAGGTCTGTGCTCTTCTGTTCAGAAAAGACCCATTGGTCGACCTTCAAACTCACCGCTCACTACTAATAGTACTAATACTGGCAACAAGGCAGCGCATCCTGTTGAAGATGTACGTTACGATGGAGTTGATCATGTTCCTGAATGGATTCCAGGTCGTAAAAAGTCCTGCAAATACTGCAAGAAATCGGAAACACACACTTTCTGCCCGAAATGTCAACTGCATTTATGTTATTCCGGTGCCAAGAATTGTTGGAAAGACTACCACGTCCGTCGTTAATATATTTCATTTTTTAGTATTTACCTGTTAATTTTTTTTATCAAGTTTATATCAATAAAAAATTAAATGTTTTTATAAGCAACAAAAAAGGACTAATTCATTTTCCCCTATAGAACGATATACCGGCCGTATGGCCGGCATTCTTCTTTTTCACTTTGTGACTGACTCAATAACGATATCGAAAAATGGACTTTCTATTCGTGTTTCATTTACCAAAATTACCCCGAAACCAAAATTTTCAGAAAGTTTAATCCCCTATTTCTATTTTGCCGATTAAAGGGTTAAGAGATTTTTTAAAAAGATGTTGCTTTCCTAAGGCCACCAGGTGGCGCATTGTCCAGAAATAACCTACAGTTTCCTATCTATCCGGTAATATAATATCCTGAATTCTGTTGAAAATATTAAGATTTCCTTTAAAGTCAACAATAAATTGAGTAGATCATTATGCAATAGTAAGGACCCTATTGACTTCACTAAACGCAGTGGAGTTTATAAACTTCAGTGTTCTGACTGTGATGCCACTTACATCGGTAGAACTTGTAGATCTCTAGTAACCAGGGCCATTGAACATTCTAAGTTAGAGAACACTTCTTCTTTTTCACATCACCTTAAATATCACAACCACACAATCAAGGTACCAGATGATATCTCTCTTCTTCATAACATCCCTGGTAGAGATTATCTCAAACTCGACCTTTTTGAGGATTTGGAAATAGTCAAGGAAAAGAAAAATAGTCCCAATTGTGTTAATCGTCACACCAGCATCAACAGAGACTTCGTCCCACTTCATCGACAATTATTCTCCTAAACTAACTTTCTCTCTTTTAACTACCCATCCAATTTTACTACACTTCTACTTTTCTTTTTATTTCCCATAGCTAAATTTCAACTTACATAATCATTCATACTTAACTCTATACTTGTCACCATTAATACACTAACATCACCCCTGTGCCAATATCCAACTACCCATCCTCTCCAATAACTACCATCACTCATCATACACATTTTTTATAATTATTCATTTTACATCTATTATTCTCTTACCACAATCAGTTTTAATATCACCAGTTTACATCACCATATTCACCTTCTATTTCCTTTTCTTGCTTTCTCTTTAATTTCTTTTTTCTTTTTCTTTCCTCTACTCATCTTCCATAAATTACAATCCTACTTTTATATATATTCATTTAATCATACACATACAATCATACACATTTTCTTATAAATATTCATTTTACATCTATCTACCTCTTATCACAATCAGTTTCAATTTCCCCAGCTTACATCGTCACATTCACTTTCTATTCCCTTTCTTGCCTTCTCGTTTATTTTTTTTTCTTTTCCTCGACTCATCTTCCATTAATTACAATCCATCTTTTATATATACTTATTTAATACAACGATACAATTAGGTAATAACATCCTTTTCATCCCATTTAAAATGATTTATTAATTTTAACCACTTAAATTACATAAAATTTTTACCTACCTTGGTATACCGATTTATTTTGCATCACAGTCACGCATTGGTTTATATTCTCCCATCAGTTTTTTAAAATACCAAAAATTGCTTATGATCCTACCACACACAAAACACATTTCTTCACTAAAAACTGCCTCCTCACAAACTTAAGCACAATCATTCTTGCTCCTACCACATCATTCCTCTTGACATTGACGGGTACTAACTGATTTTTTCATACCATCTTTCTATCAGTTAGCCCTAGACTCCAACACAGATCAGAGGTAATGTAAGTCAATAAAACTTCACCAACTACAGGGGGTCATATAAGATGCCCCCAGTTTCATTTTTTATATTACACAAGTCAAGAGTCTATTGCATTTACCTGAATAAATAACACGAAGAATATTATTTTTTAAATCCAGATGTCCACCGAACGTTTTTTATGTGGCCACACAATGTTTTTTAACAACCTTTTTTATGTAAGTAGTAAAAAACCAACTTTCTCTTTTTGTATGTTCAAATTTTAACTTTGTTGTTTTTAATATTGGTATTTTTACTCTCTCTTTTAGTAAACTGATGATGGAATGATACAATTCCGAAAAGATCTTCTTTATAATAAAAAATTTTAAGCTTTTAATAAGCGTTTTTATACCTTAATACACACGAACACCACGTGCTTTGTATTCAACAGGTATACTAGCCACTCCTGGATATCTCCACTTCATGGTTTGTTCCAGTTTCACTTAAAAAAAAAAATAAAAAAAAAATATATATTCTTTATCTATGGTGCGCGTGCGGTCGTGCGTGACCGTGGCTTGGTGGCGGCGCAGGCGCATGACATGATAACCATGATATTATGATATTGCCACGCACTTCACTCGTACACTCACGCGCATGACGTCACCTTGTGCTAAATTTTCAAAATGTATTCATGCTTGCGGATGAAACGAACTGTTGAAATTCTAATATAATTTACTAGATGTTTTATTTACTACGTGAATTTAAGCTTAAGTCTTTAAATTAGTATATTGTAAAAAATAACAATTTTCCCATAAGAGTGAAGTTTGATGGAGGGAGCCATGGCGGAATGCCACAAATTGCAAACTATGGAATGTGATTTTCATACAATATATATTTTATATATAGTAGTTAGGTATTATTAACTGACACGAGGTAAACTATTTCTTTTGAGGTTGCAGTCATTAATAGGGCAGAATAAGTAAAACTCTTTGTTCTTTTATTTACCTTTCACAAAAATTTATTAGCTTCTTCAGGAAGCTAATAAATTCTTTGATCTCCTACCTATATATATATATATATATATATAATATATTATATATATATATATATATATATATACATCCTACTATCCTTAAGGACTCAAACCATAGCGCAACCTTACGGCCTCTCCTATTTCCAGGTGTATATAATATTTTAGTCGTCGTGTATATCGAAACAGGTAACAAAACATTCTTAATGCCCTAGTTTCTATTTGGATAAAACAAAATTTAACATATACTCTCCCCCTCGGTTCTCCTATCATTACCACCTCGTGCCGATTTCCGATTTTACAGCCTCATCAGTATAATTTTTATCCGTATTGTGGTCTTGGGGCCTCATATACACGACCTTATAGACTCATACGGTGTTGTCAATTCGCTCAATGCGTATTTCGATAATTCGGGGTTTCCCCTCTTTATTTCCTATTTAAGCCAAGAAAGTTATTTCTCATTTCGCGATTGTTTAAGTAATGGATACCTCAAAATAGATTTATGATCTTAAAAACGGCAAAAGTATAATATTTAAGTAACCTATATTTTAAACAGAAGCTTATAAATGACAAAATATTGTTATGATTTCTAAAAATTTGAACCTGATATTTATTGAAAGAAATATAATAATTTTGGTTATTTAAGTCAATGTAATACTTTTCTAAGAACATTTAACACAACTGGACAAAAATTAATGAGATACCATATTCTTACAAATATAAATTAATAATACCAGCAAGTATTAGATGTAGGAAGCCTGCTAACGTAGGGACTGGCCACAATTTAGTTTTGGAAAAAAGTCATCTTAATTCGATTAAGAATCATAAACACAAACTACCAACACTAGAAACTAAAATTAATAAAGACAATTTTGACAAAAAACTATATCAAAGTAGGCTAGATCAAATAATTTAACAACAAAGCGTTACATGCGATGAAGATAACTAAGT
Source organism: Diabrotica balteata (assembly GCA_918026665.1). Lineage (NCBI taxonomy): Eukaryota > Metazoa > Arthropoda > Insecta > Coleoptera > Chrysomelidae > Diabrotica > Diabrotica balteata. The sequence goes on along the minus strand of OU898284.1, from coordinate 65,111,721 downwards.
TAGTTGGGAAAAGAATTAAAAAAACATAAAGCAAACAAGCCTCTAGGAGGAATAAAAATAAACACAAACTTAAATGAAAGAAAACGTACACTATAATGTTTACCCAAAGTATAGAAATATATCTGAAGGAAAAAAGAATGTTTATATAAAATATAGATCTGAAAGAACGCAGGGGACTTATGAATATAAGAGAGTTCGTAACACGGCACATGGGCTAATCAGGCCGAAGAAAACAATAAAACAGTAAAAGTTTATAAGAGGGACATATAATAGAAATTAAGGAATTAATATAAGATATCAACATAAATAAAAAAATGGACAACATAATATTAGACAAATAAACCGAACAAAGGAAACTGAACATGCTCTTGAAACTCCCGATATAACATCAAATGAGTTAACGTAAATGATAAAAACATGAGATAAAAGAAGTCATCATAAAGTTAAAAAACAGAAAAGAAATTAATAAAATATGTCTTATACAACAGTCAACCATAATATTTAATAAAGAGTTAAGGTCATCAACAATACATGAGGAGTGGAGAACGAGTATTATGTTTTTTTCTTTTACAATAGGTGTAATGTGCGACCATAATACTCTAAAGGAATTGTTAAGTACTATTTTGAAATTAATATTAAAAATAATATCAAATAATTTGAAGAAAAGATTAGTATACCAGACTAACTACAAGTTTCTTGTGCAGAGAAGTATACAATAATATAATGAACTAGCCTAACTATGTTTGGTTAATTTAGAAATGTTCTACGACACAGTGAGACTATCGGATGCGATATACATCTGTACAACAGATAATCCAGATTACTTGATATCATAAAAATAATAAAGAACCGACATGTAAGAAACAGAACCGAAGTAAAAGTTCAAATAGAAAAAAAAAAGAATCTATAAACACTACAACTGGAATCAGATATGGAAGTCCAGTTGTAATATTTATTCTTTTATATTTAATATAGTATTGAGAGGTTTTAAGCTAGTAAAAATAAAAAAACAACCGGCAAGCAAGGAGATAAAGATAATATGCGATGTTTATGACGAGTTTTTGATAACAGAGAACGAAGATTATCTCCAATAAATACTACACCAGTTTAATATCAAAGCCAAACGATTTAATATGAAAATTTTATCATTTATTATGAAAAGTTTAGTATTGTCAAAGGAACCAACAAGGTGAAAGAAAGTTCAGATTGAAAACCTACTGATAAAACAAGTATTAAAATTTAAATATATGGGAATAAACTTATCGACCAACAAAAATATTGAAGAGAAAGTAAGGGGATAAGTGCTACAATGACACAATACGGTGAAACAGACACTAGATCTAGACAAACAAGCATAAATAAACAAATCTGTAATCCGACCAGTCATGACATATACAGTAGGAACAAGATCAGATACAAGCACAGATATTTGGAGACAAATGAGATGAGAATACTAAGAAAAATGACCGGAAAAAGACTATTAGACAAAACAAGAAGCAATGATATGAGAAACCTATGCAGAATAAACAATATTAATCTATTTGTACAGACACAAGCATAGATATTTGAAGAAAAATGCAATAAACAATATTATTTAATTGGTACAGGAAAGAAAAAGAAAATGAATCTGTTATATTAGCAGAATGGTAGAAAATATCATAGTTAGATTAGCCCTGGAAAGAAAGAGATAAAACGAAATTATCCACACGAATAGGAAGAAAACGGGCAATTTGCCTATATAAAAAAGAGGAAGAAGACATTATAGTTAATTGAATAGTTACATTAATATTACATTTTTAAGAGGATGCAATTATCTTTTTTGATGTGTGTAGTGTAATAATGTGGAATATAAACTTAAGTTTAAGTTTGTAGGGTCGCCATTCTTGTCCCCCGGTCACCATCTTTTAACTTTTTTCTGGTCATTTTACTATAAAATTACATTCAATCAATATTATAGGGGGTTTTTCAAAGAATAATTTTTACTACAAATTTGTTTAATTTCATTGATTTCTTTGGATTTTACAGAACTCCAATGTTCTTGAATACTCGTAAGAATACGATAAAAACGATTAGGCTTAGTTTTCTAATATAAGTATTTATATTTTTTTATTTATACAATTTATTATTTTGTTAACATTGTTTTGTGATTATTCGTTTATTATCTACTTTTTCCCGCCATGTATGAAGTAAAGTTTGAATGCGCGTTTTTAAGTGTTATTCCCATTAGGCTTAATCCACAAACAATTTCTAAGTGAGATAATATTGAGCATAACTATATATTTAAGAAGTTGTTTTCCAGCTACTGTTTGTTACTTTTCTTTGATAGTCGAGGCTGTGTTCCTAATTCAGTAGAGTTAGAATTGGCGTAATTGTGGTTAATTAATTTTCAAATTCTTAGAAACTTTTGATTAATTTTGATATTTCCATGATATTATTGAGAAATTATAAAGTTCTGGAACAAAAATGGAGATTTGATGAACAAAATGAAACACATGTTTACTCTATGACTGTAATTTTACTACTGCTCTAAAAAAGGAAAGTGATACATTATTCAACTAGTAAAGTAGCCAATAGATGGCACTGCTAGAAAATATTCAAATTTATTTATCTATATCCAACACTCCCACTAGATAAACAAATTTAAAAAATATCATTTAACAAATATTTCTGACACTACATTAACTAAACCAATCTCTTTCAAAAACCTGTTGTGTTTTACAGGACTCAAGCTTTTTGTCAAGAGATCAGCTGGCATGTTAGCTGTGTCTAAATACTCCAGCTTTATCAAACCTTTGTTTACAGCTTCTTTGACAAAATGATATCGGTTATCAATGTGTTTTGTTCTTCTATTCAATACAGGATTTATTGCTAGTTTCTGAGCTCCCATATTATCATTATATAGTATAACAATTTCATCAATACCCAACATTTCATACAACAAATTCTTTAAAAAAATAGCCTCTTTAGCAGCTTCCGATACTGCTATATATTCAGCTTCCGTGCTTGATAGAGAAACACTATTCTGTTTTCTGCTTTCCCAGACAATAGGTCCACCAGAAAACTGAAAATAGAAACCAGTATAAGATTTTCTGTCATGAGAATTACTCCCCCAACACGCATCTACATAACATTTCAAATAATTATCATTTTTTGAAAAACTTAATCCATACTCTTTTGTAGCCTTTAAGTATTTTAATATTCGTTTTACATGCTTCCAATGCGTTTCTGAATGATAATTATTAAATTGACTGAGATAACTTACAGAATATGAAATGTCTGGTCTTGTCAAAACTGACAGATACATAAGACCACCTATTAAATTCTGATAAGGTACTTGAGGAGATGCATTATCTTCTCTATTCAAACTTAAACTAATCTCCATTGGGGTAGCAACTTCTTTTGAATCCTCCATATTGAACCTTTTTAACAATTGTTCAATATAGGATTTTTGATCTAGAGTTATAACACCATTCTCTTTATTACGAGTTACTCTCATACCTAAACAATTCTTAATTTCTCCTAAATCTTTAATTTTGAAACATTCATTTAATTTCAATTTTAAATTATCTGATTCATCTGAATCGTTAGAAAAAATAAAAAAATCATCAACATAAACAGAGATAATGGTTTTTAGACTATTTTTCATCTTTGTGTACAGACATGGCTCATAATCAGATTTCTTATAACCTAGATTAATTAAGAAGTTATCGACTTTTTCATACCAAGACCTAGCTGACTGTTTTAAACCGTATATGGCTTTCTTAAGCCTTAAAATTTTGTTATTTTCGACTTCCAAACCTTCAGGTATAGTCATGAAAACATTTTCCTTTAGATCACCGTTTAGAAAAGCCGTAGCTACATCAAGATGAAAAATATCCAAATTCAAATTTGCTGACAAAGCAAATAAAAGTCTTAATGTAGAATGCCTTATGACTGGAGAAAAGGTTTCATTATAATCAACTCCAAACTTTTGAGTGTAACCCTTTGCTACCAGTCTTGCACGATATTTCACTTTACCTAAGTTGTCAACCTTTCGTTTGTATACCCACTTACACTTCACTACACAACCATCTTCGGGAACATCAACCACTTCCCATGCTGCGTTATCCTGGAAAGACTGCAGTTCTTCTGTCATAGCTGCTAACCATAGATTACCATCTGGTCTTGACATAGCATCCTCGACACTAACTGGATCACAGTCACTATCCGAACACAAATAACTCACAAAATCATCAAACCTTTTTGGCTTAGGTATTCTGGTTGATCTCCTGATTTCATCTGGTAAGTTTGGCAAGTTACATAAGTAATCAGGATCGTTGTCTTCAGCAATTTCATCAACCGATGTGTCCTTTTCATTATGATGATTTTGTTCCTGACATGATTCATGATTATCTCCCACTGAATCTGATAATCCTGACAACTCTTCATCAACTGTGATTGAAACATCAACTGATTTTTCATTTATTACTACATCCCTACTTATAACAATATCTTTTATTTCGGGATCATATAATCTGTAACCTTTAATGTTGTCACTATAACCAACAAGCACAGTTTTCTTTGATTTTTTGTCCCATTTATACCTTTTTTCTTTAGGTATGAGCATCATTACCTCAGATCCAAAGATTCTTAGATGACCAACTTCAGGTTTTTTGTTGGTCCAAATTTCTATCGGAGTTTTAGTCACACCTGTTACAATTGAACGGTTTCTTAGATAAACAGCAGTGTTGACTGCTTCAGCCCAAAATATCTTTTCGAGGCCAGAGTCAAACAAAAGACACCTTGCTTTATCCACTATCGATCTGTTTAATCGTTCTACAGCACCATTTTGTTGTGGAGAATAAGGATTTGACTTTTGATGAATGATTCCATTACTTGTTAGAAAATTTTCAAAAATATTACTACAAAATTCACCACCTCCATCGGTTCTCAAAATCTTTATTTTAGTATCCTTCTGTTTTTTTACTAAAGATTTAAAATTTTGAAAATTTTGAAAAGTTTCATCTTTACCCTTTTGGAAATATACAAAGACATCTTACTAAAATCATCTTGAAGGATAAAGAAATATCTAGAACCTCCTAATGAAGTCATCTCCATCGGTCCACACAGGTCAGCATGGATAATCTCCAAGCAAGCACTAGCTCTATTACCTCTGTAACTAAATGGGGGTCTAGTCTGCTTTCCTTCACAACATACTTTGCATACATCATTGTTTGTTATATTACTGTTGCAATTTATACCGTCTACTAAATCATTCTTCATTAGATTTAAGTCTTTATAATTTATGTGACCAAATCTTCTGTGCCATGTTTCACTACTAATTGTAGTTGCCATAAAAGCTTTCTGCTTATTGGGCACTTCAAAATTTAAACGATATACATTGTCTATCAAATCAGCTATTGCAATCAATCCATTTTTATTGTATATTTTGCAACCTGCATTGTTAAATATAACATCATTTCCATTTTTTATTAGTTGAGAAACAGATAAAAGGTTTGTTGTCAGATCAGGAACATATGATATATTATTTATGCTTACCTCAGATCTCTTATTATCAACAATTGTGGTTATCATCATATCACCAGCACATTCTACCGTTAATAGTTCACTGTTAGCCACAGATATATTGGACATACTACTATCTCGAATATTTCTCAACCAATCTTTTCTAGCTGTAAGATGCGTGCTGCATCCAGAATCGATATAAAAATCTGTAGATTTAAATTTTCTACTTAAAAACACTGCACTAAACGCATTATTAGCATTAGGGCATTTATTCATGAAATGACCTTTCTGTTTACAACGAAAACAGGTTATATTTCTCTTGTCATTCTTGTCTTTCTTGTTGCTTTGAAGAGTACAGTCTACATTGTTGACTCTGCGAGAATATTGTGAAATTACCAACCAAATAATAGTTTTCTGAAGCTTGAAGTTTCTTACTTAAAATATAGAAAGTATTTACAAAAAAAAGGAAGTCAAATAAGAGCCAAATTTGAAGAAAAATTTATAATTATTTTTGATTTGATAGGTTAGGTGACTGCATGCTTTTGTTTTAAACTTTCAAGTATCCTTTGATTCAAATTCAATTCATAAAGCTTAAATTATACAGTTGACATTTGGAAAATTTTGGTAAGTTACCTTCTTTAATAATAGTTAAACTAAAAAAAAATGGGGGATACGTCTGGGGGCGAGAAGCCCCCAGATATATTAAACGATAATGAAATGAAAGATGTGGAGAAAGAAATTAAAGAGTTAAAAAAAATAAATATGATAAATATTCCAAATAGATACGACATATATGATAAGGGGCCATTTGAAGTATATATAGAAGCCAGGAAGGATCAGTTAAATGTTGGAAATTATAATTATTTAGCAATTGCAAGAGAAATCTTTGATTTACAACTAAATGATATCTTTAAGACTCACAAAAAGGGGATAAATAGAATTAGTGTGGAATTTAAAAACAGAAATGCAGCAAATAACTTTCTTCAAAATAATTTGTTAAAAGAAAAAGGTTATGATGTATTTATACCCAACAAAAATGTTACATGCAAGGGTATAATCCAATTTATTGACAAAAAATTTAGTGATGATGTCTTGCTAAAATACTCAGAACCTAATACTAAAAACTGTAAAATTATAAATGTGAAGAGATTTAAAATAAAAGTAAAGCCAGATAAGATTGTTAATGATACATGTAGTAATAGTCAAGGAAGCGAGGAAACACCTGCAAGGGGAGATCGTGGTGAGGTGGTAAATTTAGTTCCAACTGGAACTGTTTGCTATACCTTCACTGGGACATCTTTGCCAAGAGGTGTTTTAATTTGTGGAATAGAGCATAGGGTTCTGCCTTATATTATGCCAGTGATTCAGTGCTACAAATGCTTGAATTATGGGCATACAAAAAATTTATGTAAAACAAAAAATAACAAATGTAGTAATTGTGCTGAAATTCACGATTTTAATCAAAAATGCATTATGAAATGTGTACATTGTGATAGTGATAATCACAATAGTACAAGTAGGCAATGTCCAGAGTATACCAGACAAAAAAAAATAAGAGAGATGATGTCTCTAGAAAATATATCTTTTTTTGAGGCAACAGAGAAGATACCTAAGGTCAAAAATAACAATAAATTCAATGTGCACCCATTGGATTTTCCCAGCTTGCCAGCTAAGGAAAATTCAGATATAGACATACCCGTAAAGTCACGCAGAACAGCGTATGTAACCAATCAAGTTAGGACAAATACATATAGTGTTGCAGTCAAAGCAAAGAAAAGACCAGCCCCAGATCAGAGCGCAAAGAAAAGAAATTCAGAACATAATGAATTTTTATTAAATCCTAATGGAAGAATTCATACAGAGAAAACACATATTTTTAGTAACACAAACTATAACAATAATGAATGGGATATAACTACCCCTGGAAGGGATGACTCTCAGTCTCTCCAGGTTATAATGAATATGGCTACTAAATTAAACAAAACAGATAGAGAACATGTTCTTAATTTTATCACAAAATTAAAAACAGAAAATGTTGATTCATTCATAGGAAATGATGACTCAAGTTAATCAATATAACAAAGCACAAGGATGTTTCACACTTATGCAGTGGAACATCAGAAGTCTTAAAGCAAATTATGATAATTTAAATATATTTATTAATGATATCAAACCAGACATAGTTCTCTTAAATGAAACCTGGACAGATAATAGTTTTATCTTTAAAATAAAAAATTATTATGTATATAGAGATGATAGATATGATGGATATGGTGGCATCATGATTTTAGTTAAGAATTGCTTTGATCATAATAGTATAGGAATAACTGACTTTGGTAGTGAAGAAAATCTTCAAATAATAGGTACAAGATTGACAAAATTTAAACTAAATGTCATTAATATTTATAATCCTTCTGGTAAAAAAATCACAAAACCATTATGGAATAATATAATTCAAAATATTGGTACACCCGTTATAATTATGGGGGATTTAAATGCTCACGATCCATTATGGGGCTGTGCTATTAGTGATCATAATGGAAACATAATAAAGGAATCCTTAGAGGAAGATCAATTAGTAATAATAAATGATGGAACCCCTACTAGAATGGTATTGCCTGGTCAAAACCCATCAGCAGTAGATCTAACCATTGTCAGTCAAAATATTGCTACCAAGTGTCATTGGTGGGTATATTCTGACACTGGACGTAGTGATCATTTCCCAACAGTATGTGAATACAATCAAATCCAGACTTCTACAAGTCCACCGCCATGTAGAAAACGTAATTTTAAAAAAGCAAAATGGTCTAGATATGCAGATACTATTGAAAAGAAAATGCATGTTCTACATGATGTAAGATATAATGAATGGTATGAAATAATCAATTCAAGCGCACAAGAAAATATTCCATATCATATGTACAAGCCGAATGGTAAGAGTGTACCATGGTGGGATGATGAATGTGAGCAATTGATATTAAAAAGAAGAGAATCAATTAAGAATTACATTGAAAATCAGACGCTGGAAAACTACATAAATTGTAATAAAGTAAAGGCTTTTGTGAAAAGGCAACTTCAAATTAAGAAAAGGATGAGTTTTAGATCATTTTGTGGGACCCTTAATCGAGATACACCAATCAGCAAAATCTGGAATACAGTTAAAAAATTTAAAACATATTTTGGCAATAGAAATACAATTTCTCCCAATAAAGAAATTTGTATAAATATTCTAGACAGCTTAACCTCTTGTAATGTAAATCCCCACTTTACCTTGTTCAATGATAATAATGAAAGTGTTCAATCTATTACATTTAATGAGTATAAAAATATTATATACTCCAAAAAAGATAAAGCAACAGGGTTAGATAGTGTATCATATTCTATGATTCAAAATTTACCCCCAATAGCACATTCTCATCTTATTAAAATTTTTAATGATATCATAGAAATGAGTAAAATTCCTTTTGAATGGAAACAAACATTAATATTACCTTTTTTGAAACCTACTAAATGCCCAGATAATCCAGAGAGCTATAGACCAATTGCCCTAACTTCATGTGTAGGTAAAGTACTGGAAAATATAATTAAGAATAGAATAGAATGGTTTGTAGAACACAACAGCATTTTATCGCAGTATCAAATAGGGTTCCGCAAGGAACTTAGTTGCAATCATGCACATACACTACTATCACATATAGTACTTAATGCATTTACTGATAAGCAGGTGGTATTAACTGTTTTTCTTGATCTAAAAGCTGCATATGATAATGTAGATATATATCTGCTACATAAAAAAATGACTGAATTAAATATTCCTAGTGCATATAATAATTTAATATTTGAATTTTTGAATAATAGAATGATCTATGTGAGAGATAAGCAGAATGAAATATTTGGACCCAACACTACAGATAGAGGTTTGGCTCAAGGGTCACCTCTAAGCCCACTTTTATTTAATGTGTACACTAAATCATTACATGACATTATACCAGCCAATTTCAAATTAATACAATACGCTGATGACCTAGCTCTTGTAATAACTGGCAAAAACATAAATAATCTTATTAGACTTGCTAATGATTGCCTTGGAGACATTATTATTTGGCTAACTGAAAATAAGCTTCCTTTATCAATAGATAAAACATCAGCAATGATATTTAGTAATATGAGGAGCACAATAAATGACATACCTTTAACAATAGATGGACAGATTATTCCTATCAAAAACTCTATCAAATATTTAGGGTTAGTTTTTAATAATTCTCTAAACTGGACAGAAAACATTAAAAATATTGAAACGAAAGCTCAAAAAGGAATGAATATAATGAGAGCATTATGTGGCACATGGTGGGGAGCAGACCCTATTTCACTTCTGTTAATTTATAAAGGTATTATAAGATCACACCTTGATTACTCATGTACAGTACTAAAACCCTGCAGTAAAGCCAACCTCGTAACATTAGACAAAATCCAATTTAAAGCTTTGAGGATTATCACAGGTTGTATGAGATCTACTCCTACGAATGCCTTATTAGCTGAGAGTGGAGAAACATCATTAGAAATCAGACGAAAAATCCTGTCTGCTAAATTTTATCTTAAAATCTCAGCTGATATAGAAAACCCTTTGAATGAAATATTGTCTGAGCTAGAGTTCAAAATCATAATCAGATAGGA